>CM027081.1:30373181-30683181 GCA_015343265.1 Pao palembangensis | reverse complement strand
GGTTCAGCAGAATCTGCGTAATGCACTTACATTTCAGCAATTACCTTTTTAAATTTAAATTTGATTGAAATAGATTGCTGCGACGAGGGATCCATTGAGGGAAAAAAAGACGGACCCCTTTTATGCTGCGCATTGTCATGGAAACATTGAACATCGAATGTCTTAGGGCAAAAAGTGGGCACTTTATTTTTAACGGATTCATTAAAAAATAGATCTGCAAGTATTTCTTATAATTATTTACAATGTAACAAACATTTTGTATGTTTACATAAAGCATGGTTCCATTCTTCCAGAAGCAACTCGTTCTTTAATCACTATTATTTTCTAAAATGATATAAGCAAAAGATAATGAACAGAATATGGTTGCCCTGAATAAGAATTTTGGGTTATTTCAAGCTGTTCAGAGCACATCTGGGTATTTTTTTTTTTAGGCTCCAATGTTTTCCAGATGTCAAACTTCTACTAACTACAACAGAGGAAAAAAGAAAATAAATAAAGAAGATAAAGGGAGTGAGGAATATGAGGATAAATGCTGTTTAAATCAAATTCTATGACCTTTTTCTTTGAACTCTGTTGCGTGGGAAGCTCTGAAGCATCCCACGCAGCAATAACCGTTCACTCAACCAGTGTTTATGCCACTTATAGGCCTATTGGGGTAATTGCAATTGAAGAAGAGCCAGCGAGGCGCCGGGCTGTTCACACTACGCAACTAGAGTCGTGAAGTGTGGACTAGGGCTGCACGATATAAACAAAATGTCATATCTCGATATTTATGCTCAATATGTCGATATCGATACGATATGACAATTGTTATTTGATATTTTAACTCTAAAAACAGTGAAAACTAAGCTTTATTTAAAAAAAATAAAAAAAAAACAACTGCATAATAATTAAAAAAATAGACTTGGAAAAGTGCACTTTTAATTTTTTTTTTTTTTTAAACAGACCAATAACTGTCAAATGTGCATGGACAATATTGCCCTGAACTCACACTAAGAGAACCACTGAAAAACAAAATACAGTAAATATAATACATAACAGAAGATGTGACTCAACAAAATCTAAATATAAATAATACATTAGGCCTTATTAGGCCATGATGAGTTCAAATATCAAACAATGAGTGCTTTGGATTCTTCATACCCAAGTCACACAACATTTTACTCATCAGAACAAGAACACGGTCACACACAAATAAATTTCTCCCACAAAATGCCACTTAAAGTGTAGTGCAATTTATTTTTCTTATTCATGAAGCATTTTTTGAACTACAACTACGTACAGCTCAAAAATTACAATTTACAAAAAAACAGATGAGCAGTCGACACAATTTCAAATGGTTTCAACATCAGGGTCATAACTACGCAGTCTTTGCTGAAAACTTTTGTTTGGTTTGTATGGCGGCGGCGGCGGTGGCGTGCAAACTGGTGCAAACAAAGTCGGCGTGGAGTGGGGTAATGGTGCAGACAGTGGCTGAGTCTCCTGTGTCCACTGACCTCGCAAAACCATTTTTCTATCTCCTGTTGTTTCTTGTTACTCTGCTCTGCCGCAGCCGCTGTACTGCTCCATTTCACTGCTCCTTATTTTGCAGCAACGTCCATGTCTGCTCTCATTGGCTGTAGCTCTTTCTACGTCACTACGACCCGACTGGATATCTAGCGGGTTTGATATCCAGTTTTGCGCCTGCGAGTTCGTGCGGGGCGTCGCCAGGGTCATTACTTGAGTCTTCGAGGTACTTGAGCTCAGTCGCCAAGCAGATTAGTGACTCACCCCGATTTGGATGAGGGCGAGACGTGAGAAGTCGAAAATCGTGTAGTGTGGAGGGTTGAGTTGTGTGTGTTGTGTACCTTTTCTGCACAGCCAACTTTTGTTGTTTAGTACCAAGATGAGTATAGCTATGCTATAATGGCCACAGTGTGTTTCATACAACAGAAAGTATCTCTATTGCACTATAAACAAATGATGTGTGGGTTCCCTCAAGACCGAGTGATTCAGGGTGAATGTGGCAGATTTTACCTCACTCAGGCAGCTCCGCAGCGGCGTCGTTCCAACAGAGAGGGCAAGAGAGAGAAAGTTCTGTGGTGTCTGGCAAAGGTTTGATCCTCAGAGTTTAACTCCAGAACATTTCAGCAACCAGGAAATACCATCAAGAAGTCCAGCCAATGATTCTGCGACTACGTCCTGCACCTGAAAAAAAGGCAGAAAAGCAGAGGTCAAATCTCATGGATGGTTTCACTGAGATACATGACAACTACAAGACACATACCATCCAGGGGTTAGTCATTCTGGGAAGTTCTAGCCTCTTTGCCATGTCCACACACGGAGTTCGATGCCTTGCGTGGTTTCTGGTAACATTTTGTGGGCTGGCTGTTCTGGCTGTTTCTGGTCCTTCTCTCGAGATACATGAAAGAACCAGCAGAGGCCTGCTTGGCGTCCCCCTGCCGGAGCTCAGCACAGCCCTGATGTGAGCGGCCTCTGATGCCAAATCACCTACTGTAGGAAAGACTTCTTAGAAACACTTATCTTTCGTTTCGTTGCCAATGCGAAGCAAGAAATAAAAAGTAAATAACACAGTTTCATCTGACCTCTCCCGGGCTCTGCATTGGCGACATAAATAAAACCATCCACCACTTGGCACACCTGCTGCACCTGTGGGACGGGGGTGTAGACAGGGCAGCCTGTCTCATCTGATCCTTCAAAAATAAAAAGCTTACTGCCGATGCTCTGCTGCTGCACTCGAGCTTGTTCTCTTTCTGCTCTGCTCGGAAGCACACAGAAAGGTCAAAGCTGATTTTGTGTGGGGGAGGGAAGAGAGAAATCACGTGATAAAGTCACGTGATAAAGTTCACACTGCTTACCTAAAGGTTGAATACAGAGTCAAGATGTTAAATTTGTGTTGGTTGTTAAATATGTAGCTGATTCCAGAGCCGATACCTACAACACACAAGTGCAGTTACTTTGACGGTGCATACAGGAAAAACAAGTGACTGTGGCAGAAAGCCGCCACCTAGTGGCGAAGAAACGATCTGCATTGATTCCTGCACGAATTATAACAAAAATTTGCCTATACAACAGTAGGGTTTCCATGACGATCCCGCGTTAATTATTTACAGTTTCATGAGTAATATACAAACTATACCAGCATAGTTAACATCACAAATTGTTCCTGGGCCAAGATTCAATAAACTTTCAGGTTTTTCTTTTAATCAATGGGAAAGGAACAATGATGCTTCAGAAATATCACCTTACCATTTATCTGTCTGTGCGGAATGCCGGATATCGGGAGCACGTCAGGGGCATGCATAATTCTTGTGACTAAAGACACATCCAGCTCCTCCATTCCAGGGCCAAACATTGCATAGCGTGGCTCAGGTGAGGGGACCAGGGACTGGAGAAATGAGGTGACAACATCATAGGCAGGGCGTGAAGGAAGCCATTGCTGTCTGCAGGACGGGCACCCCTTCAGGTATCTGTTGGATAAAAATAAATAAATAATGAGTTTTTTTTTTTAAATTCAAAAACTGTTTATTCAGTGTGACTGAAACATATACCCACTCTGACATGTAGTCGAATTTCAGTTCCATCCCTTTGTCGTTTCCCTCTTCTCTATCATCCAGACTCTCATCTTCATCGATTACTGGTGCATCCATTTGGGGCATGGTCAGGTGATCAATGGAGGTCCAGTACGGCATGTCCCTGAACAGGAAGTACCTCCACAGTAAAGGGTCCCTTACCATGGCCCTCCAGTACTTACTGGTGGCTCCCAGGCGACAGATGTCAGCAGGAGACAGAAAGGTCATGATCAGGAACTGCACATCCACCTTTATAAAAGGAAGATACAATGACAGCAAAATTCCCAACAGTTAAAAGTATTAGGGGAGCCCTTACAAAATTCAGGGTTCTAATTTGTAATTTAGTAAAGTCAAGTCAGCTTTATTTGTCAAATATGCTATACATACTCGACATTCAGCATAGATGAAATTTCAGTCCTCTCGGACCCATGGTGCAGCAAAGTAATAAATAAATAAAACTACAAATAACTAAAATATAAAAAAAAACCTACTTTAAAAACTACAATTAGGAATATCAACAGAATAAACAGTCATGAGGTATATGACACAGTGGTGCAAATGAACAGGGGTAAAGTGAAGTGTGCAGTCCTGAGATCAGTGTGCACGTGGGCAGAGTCTGTGGCCCAGAGTCAGTGGTGGGGGCCAGAGGGGGGGAGTGGGGGCAGAGCAGGGAGGGAGAGTTATTTACTAAAAAGTTTTTTGTTTTTTTTTTTAAATCGTAAAAGATAACAGACACCTAAAACTACAACATTAGAGAGTAAGAACTTAATAACAGCTAGACATTGTCTTACCGGTAAACTGTCGAAATACCCGGGTTGACAGGGCTCCGCAGCGTGATTTGGTGTAACTCCATCTTTTAGGACTTTGCTCGTATTTGGAAAATATCTGTCTCTAAATCGTCGGAGGCTGTTGATCACGGCAGACTCGTAGACCTGTCGGCTCTTCGCTGCCATGACTTCACATGTGCGAAAACTTAATTTACAGACACTCTCCTCTCCTTTCCATTAACTCGAAAACACTGACGCGTTTCTCATTTACACTTCCTGGTTGCTGGCCCTCGCGGTGCCTTGTGGGTACTGAAGCCGGAGGGTGGTGCTATTCAAAAAAAAAAAAAAAAAAAAAAACAAGAATAACCGCGTTTTCATAAATGGTTTATTGTCATCAAGGACAAAAAAAAAATTGTTTTTAAGCAACACAAACTATAAATAGTTATACTATCGAGTTTAGGTAAAAGAAAATGTAACTTGAATTGGAGAACTAGCTTTTTGCAAAAATTGTCATTAAACAGAACACTTAAAATGGTCATGATGGAACTTTTTAATAAAAAAAAAAAAACCTTTGTAGTAGTTGGCATTAAAAGCATAACATGGCAACAAAACAAAATAAATAAAAAGTTACTGTGCAATGCCTCATTTTGAGTTGGATTATCTTCAATATTAAAAAAAAAAGTCTAATTTTATTAATATCATCAGTAAATGTATTCATTATAGCACATTCTTGGAGCAAAGGAGGTGCCCCAGTCAACATTCTGGAACCAAAATGAAATCTGCTGCTGGAGCAGGTGAAATTTGTGGGGAAAAAGTTTCAATAGCTTCTTCATATAGCATCTGATTCCACCCGTATTAAACGTTCAAACCTCTCATCGGCTTCTTTTACCTGGGCTGTTTGGCATGAGCTGAGGTTGCCTGTACACACTGATATAAACATAAACCCTCTTGTTCTTCCTCCTCTTAACCCTCTACAACATTTCTCCCAACCAGACGCGTTCCATTTTTATTAAGTCAGGAGTTAACACACCTCTGAAATACTGACGTTAGATCTGTGCTGGGGAGGGGGGCAACTTTCCTCGCAGTTCACTGTAAAATACTAAGGATTTCCTTGGCGTTTTCTGTGTTCCAACCCTGGCCGTGCAGAGGACCCTCACAGGCGAGCACATATTTGTTGAGGATTTGTGTGCCAATGTCCCGAAACTGAAGGCGATCTTCTGTGCGATCCATGGAGTCAGCGCTGCAGTCCTCGTACTTGACTGCCCAGAAACACATTTCGCCGATATACATCATTGTCAGCAGGTGTGTGTCTGAGAAGATGCCTGGAAGAAAACACCAGCAGCTAGTTAGTGTCTTATGAGCACTTTTAGAGATTGTTAACTAAATTTATATTTACCTTCAGAGAGGAAACTTGCTGTTGTGGTGTCATGAAGAACCACACCATCATTCAGCTTTACGGAGTTTCTCACCTGAAGCATCCGCATCAGGTAACGCACCCCTTCCTGGATACACTGTTTAAGAAATATTTTTAAAAAATGAGTGCGCATTAGACCCCATATCACTGTGGAACAAAATCTGCAGAGTACTAATCTCAGTGTCCGTAGATCTCACATTTCTATCCATTAAAACAATTAAACGTCAACCCTCAATGTGTTCACCTTTAAGAATGTGTCCTTGTTTTTCTTAATCCACTGTTTTCTTTGATGAAGGGTGTGACAGTACATGTACAACAGAGCCCCGCGTCTCCAATAGAGGCATTCCAGCAGCTCCAGGCCCAACACAGACTGCACCTATCATTGCACATGAGGCTCCCATTAATACAACGAGATTAACAAATGTCTGCTTTTCCAAATGGCAAATAAGAGAAAATTCAGGTTCAACAGATCTCTTAACAAAAAAAAAAAAACAAAAAAAACAAATAGACATACCTCTTGTGCTGGTGCCAACTTTCCTGCTAAAATTTCTGGTTCAGTCAGGTCTTGTAGAAGCTGTTGGATTTTAAATGGAGAACAGTCCTCTGGAAACTCTTGGTCCACAAGTTTATTCTCTTCATAGAATGTGATGTCTAAGACTACCTAATCAACAGAAGACAAACACCCTCACTATTGAGACTAAAACTGGTCAATTCCTTTTCAGTAAAGAATCCAACCTACGTTACTCCAGCAAGTAAGAATAAAAAGAGTTCTTTGAGTTTAATAACAACGTACCTGTGTGTAATCCTGAAGCACCTTTGAAAGGTTGTTACCGTCTCCTCCTTGCCTGTAATAGCTTTTTAACTTCTCTAGTATGGAAGATGCATTCTGTAAATAGTCATCATCTAAAGGGGGAAGCAGTTACAAATAAATACTTAAATAATCTAAGGTGTATATTTAATATTTCTATTTAAGAAAAATTAAACTGTTTAAGAGACCTACGGTACACTTTAGAAAAACACAAAAATATGTGAAACTGCCCTTCAATGAACCCGAAGGAACAACATAACAAAGAAACATAAAAGTGTTAAAATTTCTGAATCTTTGGTAATGTTGCGAAGTCACAACAAACATGTAATATTTACTACAAAATAAATGCATTACTTACAGCTAGCTAACTTATCTACTGTAATTATAGCGCAATACATTTGCAAGATATTTTGTTAGCTTAATGTTAGCGAACCTTTAGCTAACCAGTAATAGGATAAAATAATCAGGTAATTAAAGCAATAATCGCCGAGTACATAAGAATTTGGGTAAGTAATTAAGAAAAACAGCGAATATCAACTTCAACTGTAAAAGCGTATGCTGTCAAAATGCAACATTTCATCAGACGGCAGCAGTTGTTATGGTAGCAGACTGCTGACCTAGCAGGCTAGCTAGTTAGCAGCTGGTAGACCTCGAAAATAATAAGCGTGCATGCAAAATGCTGAAAATTATAATGACGCTAACTGGAAATTAGCAAAAACCAATCGATACCTTGCTTTTCAGCTCTCAGACTAGAGCATTTGATGTCTAATTCAAATATCCTTCTCTCCAACTCGAAACCTTGTCTCCTGCACTCGTCGGCCATGACTGAAAGGAACCGTCACGTGAGTACAAGATCACCCACGTGCGCGCAGGATGTCAACACGTCATTGCCAACGTTTATCTCACTTCCCATGAAAGTGAACCGGTCACAGCTTTGTTTGCGTTCATACTCTGTGCTTAAATCATTCTAAACTCTGCATTTTGTGTTTTACTGCAGGGGAGACTTAGATTAAGGCGTAATTGGGGAGCCTCTCGAGCTAGTCCAGCCTATTGAGGCATCAGCCAATACCTTTGCAGCGTTGATTTTTGATACGTGAGCAGCCGCTCACTTAGCCTTCATCGTCCCGCGACCGCCTTCTCGCGCCCTGCCTCTGCTCCTCCATACTAACCCCGTGTGCAGCTCTCAAACATGGCGGCCTTCAAAGCGCTGTGCAGCGCAGACAGCGTATTCTTCAGAACCCTTTCATGGTGCAGCAGAGCCAGATTAAACTCCATTTATCTCCAGTTGAACAAGGTCGGTACTGAAACACTACCAATAACTGACTTATTAACTTTATATAAGGGAGAGGCTGTGCAGTACTAGAAGGTCATAACGGGGGTAAACATTTTATGTACAGAAATATGTACATATTCCCCCTTTGTTTAGTAAGTTTAACAAATGCTTTTTCTAAACCATTTAAACCGCGACATAAACTATTCGTGTGTTTGTTAATGCAATTTACATTCTTCATTTACTACTTTATGCAGTGTCAGTGACACATTGCATTATGCCAGTTACTCTCTAAGTATGTAGGATCGTACATACCTCTAGTATTCTTTCAGCTATTGGATAGCTGTTGAGTCATAATTGGAGGAAAATAGCTCCTGGCTATACCTTAGAATTGGATATAAGTGTAACTATAAGTGAAAGTAGGCTATGCACATCAAAGCAGGATGGACTTTAGTCATGCAGACCTGTCCAGCAGTGTTGTTTTTATGAAAGACGCGTGAGTGCAGCTGATCCCAGGTCTGTTGTGCTACTATCTGTAGCACAACAGACTAAAGACCTCACAATACTTTTGGAAGAAAAATACCAAAAACAGCTTAATAAATGGACAGTTTGGATGAACTCTCATAATGTGATGAACGGGGATTTTGATTGTGTTGGGTTGGAGCTTGTCTGTGAACTGCCCGATATCTTTCTTCTTTTGGTGTAGGATTTGTTCAACAGATTGCTTACTTTTCTCACCCATTACTGAATAATCTAGACCAGCAGTACTGTGCAAACAGGATAGCTGCCCTCAGGCACATGGGCAGTTGTTTATCAAGAATCATATTCTTATGTTTTTATCTCCTGGGAGTGTAGCCTTTCATAAATTAAATGGTTTTATGTTAAATCTGCTTTTTGTAGACCTGCAGCTGTAACTTCTCGACCTCGAACCAGAGAAGCTCACAGTTCTACACTGACCCTTTTGAGGCAGTCAAAGATATCCCAAATGGAGCTACAGTCTTAGTGGGAGGTGAGATACTGATTTTAAAAAAATAAATCCTAATGTGTTGTTTGGAAACTGCATGGAAAATTATGTTGCGTGTACAGCAGAGTGAGTCTGATCTAAGTGTAACTTGGTGGCTGATCAGTATCAACAGCACAGACAGAGTCTTGTGCTTTTATTTATAGTCAAGTTGTACGTGACGCACTGGAAAATATTTAGCAATGTCACGAGAAAATCCCCTCACTGTCTGCTATGAAACATTAACTTTTCATATTAATAAACCTTTCCTTTGCGTTTGCCACCAGTTGGATGGAGTGTTGTTGTCTGCATACAGTGGATATTTCTAAAGATATCTCTAAAGTTTCAATGTATTGAATTTTTTCATATCTTGTTGTATTTATGATGACCTGTTTGGTGAATTCCTTGTTTCCATAATGTATTCCATGTTTATTCCTACCCAGGTTTTGGACTGTGTGGTATACCTGAGAATCTTATCAACAGTTTGTTAAAAACTGGTGTGAAGGATCTCACTGCAGTCAGTAACAATGCAGGGTAAGTGTGTGTGTGTTTATACTGTACAGGCAAGCTCTGGTCAGGGGCAGGTACCTGTATTATTTATCTGCGTAATTTATACCATAGCTTTGTTGTTTTGGGTGCCTAATGACCCCTCTAATGAGAGGGACTTAGACAAGAAGACAGTGTTCAGCTGTGGTAGGCATGGCTTTTTCCTGGCCTTCTCTTCTAAAATCAGCTACTTCAGTAACGCTCAGCAAAGCGGAATCAGTATAAAAAGTCATTTGTGTTGAAAATCCTTGAAGCTGTTTTAATAAGTGAGCATTCACCTGATTACTTCATTGTAGTCGTTCCAGGAGTGTGTTATGTTAAAAAAAAATAACACATGCTCTCACTCACAAAACAAATCAACTAAACTCTAACACTTGAGGTTTTTTGTCATTTGGGACAAAAAAACCCACACCTTCGAGGAATGTCAGCTTTCCTCTTCCTTTGATCATTCAGAGCAGATGAATTCTACTTTTTTCACAGCTTTTGTTAAAGTTGGGATTGTTGCTAGGCACTTAACAGAGACCCAGTGCAAGCATAACTCAAAATCTTCTGTAACAAGCAGCAGAGCTTTACCCAGTGACCTTTGTGTTTGTGCATTTGTTTAATTCAGAGTGGATGACTTTGGTCTCGGCCTGCTGCTCCAGTCGAAGCAGATAAAGAGGATGGTATCGTCATATGTTGGGGAGAATGCAGAGTTCGAGCGGCAGTACCTGGCTGGGGAGCTGGAAGTGGAACTGACACCGCAGGTGGGTCAGAGGTCCATTCTGCATGTTTACACTGTGTGTAGTTTAACACAGACCTTAACTTTAACACAGACCTTATCTTGAGACCAGGAAAAGTCTTCGCTAACAGCTGCAAATAGAAAAGATGTTTCAGCAGCAGCCATGCTAACGAGCTGCGGTTAGCATGGCTTGTTAGCAGCCATGCTAACGAGCCTGCAACACATCCCACGGTCTACTTTGAGCTTTTATTATTTGTTGATTCTGATGTACCTGTTTATACATTCAAATTGAAGCGTGCATTCATTTCCATCTGTCCATTTTCTGTACCTGCTTTATCCACACATGGGTCTCAGGGGTCTGCTGGAGTCTATCCCAGCTGTCAAGGGGCGAGAGGCGGGGTGCACCCTGAATAGGTTGCCAGCTAACACACAGACATCCACAATCACACCTATGGTCAATTTAGACTGATCAGTTCACCTAACAACCATGTTTTTGGAAACCGGAGTGCTCGGAGAAAACCCACACATGCACAGGGAGAACATGCAAACTCTGCACAGAAAGGTGGGAGCCGAGATTCGAACCCCAAACCTTCTTGCTGTGAGGCGACCGTGCTAACCACTGTGCTGCCCGTGCGTTCATTTATTAAAAATGATCTTTTGACTCCACGGCCTCCGTTCCAACAGGGCACTCTAGCAGAGAGGATCAGGGCTGGTGGTGCCGGAGTTCCAGCCTTCTTCACAGCCACTGGCTATGGAACACTCATCCAGGAAGGAGGCTCTCCTATTAAGTACAACAAGGATGGCAGCATTGCTATCGCCAGCAAGAAGAGAGAGGTGTGTGTGGGGGGTTACTGGGTGGCTGGGAGCTCACTGTATCTAGAGTTTTCTTCACATGGCTGACGTTTAGAGAGCGCACGTCAGAAAAGTGAGAATTTGTGCAGCATCTAATGTATTTTTTAAATCTGATTTTTTTTTTTTTTTTTTTTTTTTTTAATCAGGTAAGAGAATTCAATGGCAGGCACTACATCATGGAAAAAGCCATCACTGGAGACTTTGCATTGATTAAGGCCTGGAAAGCTGACAAGGCTGGGAACATTGTTTTCAGGTAAGGTTATTTGGAATGCAGGCTTGGATCATGCTTAAATAAAGCTCAAACATATGGTTTTATCGATGTCCATCTTGCAAAAGATTGAGCTTCTTTCTGCTTTAGAACACAGATGTGTGCTACTCAAGTCTGCCTGTGTTTGCACAACAGTCTGCAGATTCTGTGACTTGATGACATTGACACTGCTTGCTGCTTGTTTTTGAAACAGTCCATTACCAAACCCTTCAAAAAATGACTTCAAGTCATTAACACATTTCTACACATAGTTTGGATTTATCCACATCCACAGTACCAATGCATTCATCTGCAGGAATGTCATTCCCACTGAGCTGTTGACGTTGATGTGATAATGTCTGGCCACAAGAGAGCAGTGTCAGCCACTGCACTGACTGCCTCAAAGCCTTTACGCTGTAATATTTCTTAACACAGGCTTTCTTTCTTTCTTTCTTTCTTTCTTTCTTTCTTTCTTTCTTTCTTTTTTAGGAAGACAGCCAGAAATTTTAACCAGCCCATGTGCAAAGCAGCAAAGACCACCATTGTAGAGGTATGGCCTTTCAGCACCACGATGCATTTGCTGTAAACTGGATCTCTACCTGCTGCAGCATTACTGACCCATTCACAACAATGGAGTCATTATTCTAAAGGCTGCACTTGAGACTTTTTTTAAGTGGTTTTCCTGCCTTCAGTTGAACAAACTATATTACTTGTAGCCAGGGAGCTGCCTTTCGCATACAGTGTGACAAGTAATGCTAAGATGCTAATCTGGGCTAATTGGTTGATGATATTGAAATGAAACTCTGAACATAAGCTCTGAAATGTCAAGTGATAATAATAATTAGCCACAGTCGTAAAAAGTACAAAAAAAAAAATCTCAAGTTATTTTGTAAAAGTCTTTGTCGAGCGTTACCGTGGATGCCCTAGTGGGCGAGGCGACAGATCTTGTAGTATATTCTGGCAGGGACAGTGAGCCAGTGGGACTAGAATTAAATAAATGGTCTCACTGACTGGAAAGTTACCAGTCATCCCACGGTTACCATGTCAGAGCTCCAGTTTGTAGATGGTTAAAAAGGCAAATGGGGAAAATCAATATTCTCTTTGTGGAACACTTGTTGGCTGCAATGGCCCATTGATTACCAAGTCTGTTTGTACATAGTACCTGTACCAATGGTCCTGAAGCAGCAAATTACTGTCACATGTAACCATGGTAACAGCCTGAAGATCATGATATCCCAATCAGTCCTGGTCTAATGAGTCTTGTTGCTTTAATAGCACCGATGCCACCGGGGATTATTATCTGTGCATATGACAGGTGTGAGCGGCGATGAAGAGAGTGACACATCAATAATAACAAACTCTGCTCAGAGAGCGGTTTTATGACGTGCAGCTTAATTGGATTATTTCATATTAATCTGTCTGCACCCAGAACAGGCATTTTACTGAGGAGACGGGATGAAGCGAGGTCTAAAGAAGCACATTTTCAAAATTTCTGCGTGTTTCCAGGATGGTTTTGACGAAATTCCTCTGTCTCACATATGGCGAGGTGAGAGAGAGCAAAAATGATTTGACAAGTGGAAAGGAAAAATTATATCCAAGAACAGCACAAGCTTTCAGGATGTGCCCGACACACTTCATTTAACAAAGCCTTTGAGAAAGCTAGAAACCCAAATTGCCTTAGATGCACAAATACATCCATTTTATATTCATTAACAGTGTATGATGCAGATTTTTTTGCATGTTTATTAATATTGCCATTTAGACATGTGTCACATACTTTAATTTCTTCCTCGTTTATCTCATCGAGCTTTAAAAAACACCATTGGGGGTTTTGTCACATTGGGGCCAATAATTTAAACGGTGCCTGTTGAACGCTGCAACAGAGGAGCTACGTCAACAACAAGCCTGCTTATTGGTGACAATAAAACAACAGACGCCAACACCAGACGCACATTAAGCAGCTTTTTATCTCATCCACTGAGGCAATTACTTCCTCCCTAAAAACAATTTATCTTGAAGATTCAGTGTGTGTTCAGTCGTAAATCTGGTGATATGTCGTCAGTATTGGCCCTCTTGTCTCATTGACCTGGTTTGAGGCTGAGAATCAACAGACAGGGTTAGAAGGTCTCCATTTAGCAGTTTGGGCCAGCCTGCAGTGAGCTCGCTAAAGATTCAGACATACAAATAACTTGCTCTTTGCAAGGTCTCTCTCTGTAGATTATCTGAAACATTCAAGTGTCAGACAAATAATTAATAGGATAAAAAAATGGGACTTTTTTCAGTGTTGGTCCTTTACATGAATCATCATGACGGATCATTTTCGGCACAGACCTTCTCTGATGTGTTTAAATCTCCACCTGAGAGCAGCGCCGTCGTCCCAATGCTGATGCATACATCCAACGCCCTTTGCTGAATTTAAGCTGCGGAGCGTGGGGAAGAGCGCCGGAGCGTGAGATGACACGAAAGCACTTTGAAAATTACCAGATCGTCGCCAGTTCCTGCCACGGTTGCTAGGCAACCGAAACCTGCTATTCAGCTGTTGAACCTTCAGGGGTATTCAATTGGTGCGGTCATTCCCTTATCGCTGGTCTAGTGAAAGGCACCGGTGCATTATGGGATACAATACACCTAAGGCTTAATCTAAGCAGTGGCTTTTGTCTTGAGACAAAGTCAAAGTCAGCGACTTTGTTCTCTTCCTGTGCAAATGCAGTATAGCGGTGTGGGTGTTGTGCAAACAGACGGGCAGTCATGCATGCATGGTTTAATCTATGGATGCATGCTTCTTTTAAGCAGGTTGGAGGTGTAGGTGATTAGTTTCCACGGTGCATTTATGAAAAATGTGATGATTATTTATTGTTGATGCCTTGTTTTGACAGGGAAATTTAGGTATTATCACCAACAATTAAGTCTTTTCTGTGCTATCACAGATGCCTTGTTGGCCTGCGACTGAAAAGGCAATTGCGATCAGCGCCCTTGATTAACTATTATTCAAGTGATGTCAGCAAATAATTACAACTCCACCGCTTGAAACGTCACATTTGACGTTTAGATTGGCTTTAGCATTCCCATAGTGCTTTAGTGAAGTAAAAATCCCCACACCTACTTTAAAAATCTAAATTCATAAATCGTAGTTTGCAACTGGTGTAAAAATTACTATAGTAAAACACTGCCCGCTGCAGCAGTATGGGTGTAAGAATACAAAAGAAACATGTAATCAAGTCTGATAAAATAATAGATTATATATATATATATATCATCTATTTACACTATAATCTCTCTGCCAGGGTAAAATACCAGTATTATTAAGCATGATGCAGGGCAGTATTCTACATAGCTCCAGGATAGCTACCCAGCTGTGATGTGCAACCTTGGTTCAGAATAACTAGTCCGCTTTCGAGGAGGTGTTGTAGCCTTGACAGCAGCACACACGACCAGGAAGAAACTTGTGAATTACCCACTGAGCACATTTATACTCTGCAAGGAAGCTTTTGAGTTTTACGCAAAAGAGAAAAGCAAGCATGAGGAATGGGCAGATTTATTGAACATATGCACCAAGCGTTTGAGATGACAAATGGCCTGCTAAGTGCAAGGTCAGCATCCCCTAATAACTGTCTGCACTCACCCTTGCAGATTTTTAGATTTCCTGTGCAATGCAAACATTGCACAGCATGTGCAGCTGCCCAGTGCTGTAGGTGTCATTTGATGAAGCGTATTTTTAGTCCCCCCGACACTGTCCAGGTTTGCATTGGCTCCCATTTTCTGGATATGATAAAGGATAAAGGCTGTCACAGGCAAAGGCAGGCTTTCTCTGAGCGAGAACAGATTGCTCACCTTGTCAGTATTCTGGGTTAGAAGATAGAGCCGCAGCTCAAAACCGAAAGTAGCAGCAGAGCTCAGCCAAGTGGCCAATACACAATCTACACACACACACACACACAAACACACACTCACTCATCGAGAGGGAAATGGAATGGCTAAAAATACACAGGGTAATGACAGTGTGGTGTCGCTGTCATCCTCATGCTTTGACACTTGTAGCAATGGTATCTCTTTTTCACATACAACAAGGACTTTAAGGTAAAACATTTTAAAATAAATGTTATCTCTGTTTTCCAACACTGAAACAAATCTGTGAGTTTTATTAAACGGGTAGAGTCAGCTAAAATTAAATCCTTTCATTAGCGAGCGTTCAGCCAGTTTGTACAGTCAACGTAGTTCCTGTGTAAAAGCACACTGTCATATCCCTAACGCGATCAGGTGTAGGACCTTCGGTGTTTTTGGCCAAGCAGTCAAAGGCAATATAAAGATGGTCTATTTGTGACAAAGAGGAAGCTCCGTTTGTGACAGTGGTGTTTTTGGATTCTTTTATTTTGAAAGGAACACATTTCTCCCTTCTTCTCAGCCCTTACTGATGTCTGCAGACATGGGAATATCAGACTTTTCATATATCTGCTCATTTGCTTGTGCCTCTGTGTTTTATTTCATTCATGCTTTATTCTTTTATCGCTGCCCATTTCGGTCCCCATTCTGTTTGAGCTGCATCTGAGCGCCACTGCAGCCGGAAAACATCACCTGGATGAAAGGAACAGAGGTTGTTTTAATGTGGGAGGAACATTTAAATTGCATGAGTTGGTTATTGTGCTCTGACTTTGCTTTAGAAGGCTAATTGAAAATTGAGTTGAATAAATGGGGCGAACAAATAGATATAGGGGAAAGAGGTGTGAGCTGCTTCTCTTGTTTTTATCCTGGACTTGGACTGGAGCATTATTTAATAGCTCAGACAACATTTGCGAGTGCTGAGGATGGAAACGCGCTTAAATGCCTCTGAGGCATGTTTGCAGTTTGCTTCCGCTGTTCCTCCAGCTTCCTCATTTTATGACTTCAGCTGTTCTATAATATGATGAGCCTAGTCATGTTTGATGAGGATGTCTGTGGAAATTATCATTCTCACAAAAGACAGATCAAGCCCTCCAGAGAAAGATGTGGGCGGATGTGTGGGACTGCTCTATCGGTCCAGTTGCACTGCCAATCTCCTCTTCTATGGCCTTCTTTTCTCTGTGGGGCATCAGAGACTTGCCATAACCTGACTGAGAGAACCAGAAAAAGAATCTAAAATCACTTTACGGTCCTGAGTGGCCCTCACTCGCTGCAGACCAAAGCCTGTGTATCCATGACAACACCAAGATGGGATTCACTCCCAGCCATTGACTCCTCTCAGTCAGCGCTGAGTGCTGAGGCAGGAACTGGAGATATGGAGAGATTCAATTTAATTTGCTGCTAAGGCTGCTTGCTCCTCCATGTAAATGGAATAAATGGGTTACGCTTTGAACTACGCTGCACTGAATGGTAATCCTAGCGCTTGATTGTGGTCTTTTTGTCTTAAATATTATGTCATTTCAATTAAAACACTGGCTTTTCTTTTTTTGAACTCTCCATGATCTTATTTGTGACGCGTACTGTTTTATATCTTGTGTTACTGCGAGTTTGAGGAAAAGAGCAGTGCCCACACAGTCCAGGTGTTCAGGATGGAGGCTGTAAGCTGGCTTCATACCGGCCCCTTGTTACCTAAGGAAGAAGACCAGGTGCATTTGTTCTCGCATTTCTATCCCAGTCATGTTGACCCTCTCCACCTGGATCAATAGCCTGTTTCACCTGCGCCGCGCTAGTCGACAGAAATAAACTTTCTGGACGTTACGTATACCACTTCCCCTGCTAATAGCAAGCCGGTTCAGCTCCTCTCAAATGACAGAAAACTGAGATTTTGTTGGGGGAAGCTAAACTGTGGGTTTGAGAGTAAGCGGCTCAACGGCATTCTGTTTGAGCCGAGTTCTTTCAGCATCGACACACACACACTCCTATCACACACTAATTTCCATCACCTTTGATCAAGGTTCAAGCTGTGTTCTCTGTAGTCGGTGTGTCATCAATTGGCGCTCTTGCGTTTATAGACAGGCCAGCTCTGGCTGCACAAACGCCTGTAGTTATCTCTGGAAATGTAACTGCAACCATCTCCTACAAATGTTTAACCTTTCTCTCCATGGAGACGTGAATGTAATGTATATTTTAAACCTGCAGAATACTGTTTAGAGAACAAACATTCTGTTTCATCTCTGATGTTTGGAGCTCGATGAACTGCGGTAACATCTAGCGGTTAGCCAGCAGAACGAGGAAAAGAAAAGAAAAGAAAAAAAAATCTCACCGGTTTGCGTGTTGAATTTTACACCTGCGTCGGCAGAGGTTATTTTCTGGTAGCATAGTTTCATCAATGTGGGCTGTTATCTGAGCTTTAATCTGAAGAGTAGTCAGACGTGTTACAGGTGAAGGCGGAGCTCATCATTCTGTATCTCTGTGTAGGTTGAGGAGGTGGTGGACGTCGGGACTTTCGCCGCAGAGGACATTCACATCCCCAGCGTCTATGTCAACAGAATCGTCAAGGGAGGCAGCTATGAGAAAAGGATCGAGGTAAAAATGAAATCAACAGAGTTCAATTGCATACTGTACATACAGTTCTACTCACGATGTGATTAGATGGACAATAGTCTAAATTCCATCCAAATTTGTCCCCGTACTTCCCGTTTGCTCTCATTAATTACCGTGTCTCTCCATGCTTCCAGAAACGAACAGTGAAGAAAAGCCAGCAGGCACAGCCCAAACCAAAGAAGGACTCGGACATCGTTCGGGAAAGAATCATTCGTAGGGCTGCTCTAGAATTCCAGGATGGGATGTATGGTATCCTTTTAAAGAAAAACAAGCACCACATCAAATCGACATAATTTTTTTCCCCCTGATTACCAAAACAGGTCAAGACAAACAGGAGAGATGTGCATTGTCTTGTTCTCATTTCCACATGAATAATAGCATTTGGATAAGATGATTTTGGCGACAGATTATGGAAATCCTTAATTTCTTCGGCTTTTCACATGAGCTTGTTACAGTCACAGCGTTTTATCTTGAACGCAGCCTTTTTTTTTTTTTTTTTTAAACGACGCTTCATTTGCAATTAACATCCCCTCGGTTAATTAGGATAAAATTCATTAGTGCAGTGTAGTGTCCGTTAGAACAGCGTGGTTGCCATTTCAGTTTGGTCCCCGTCTTTAACCTGGTTGATCAGCCAACCTCGGTATCGGGATCCCCATGCTGGCCAGCAACTTCATCAAACCAGATATCACCGTCCACCTCCAAAGCGAAAATGGAATTTTGGGACTGGTAAGATGTGTACTTGGAGACCCTCCTCCCTTCAGGCTTTTGAATTTCAACTCCATTAATAACCTTTGCATTTTCTGACTCTTGATGATGCTGCACTTTAGCATAATGAAACACCAGCCAGTACAAAAAACGAGTCGCTGTCTTCATTTGAAATGCGCTGGGCTTGTTTTTTTAAGACATAATTGCTGTCTGATGCTTTATTTTAGCTCTCATTCTCCCCTATACACTCTAACTTGGCTGCAGACGAAAGCTGCGGATGCTTCTTTAACTTCTATGTTTTTCTCTCACACAAGAAAGTAGGCTTCATGCTAAGACCCTCTTTGAATTAAGAGCGCCATACTTTCTTCCCTCCTCTGCAGCCAAGACATTTGCTCCCTTTGTTGAATGCAGAGAAAATCAATGTCTCTTCAGAAAAATGTGATGGCGTCTCAGTCTCCCATTGTGAGACGGCTGCTCAGGCCGGGTGATATGTGCGAGAGTGCTGCATATGTGAGTGTCTGTTTTACGTCTAGGGCCCATACCCCACCGAAGATGCCGTGGACGCAGATCTGATCAATGCTGGTGAGAGCTGTTTATGTTCAGATCCAGAATTGAATAAAAAGAGCTTTAAGTTCTCCAAGGTCGCGTTATCTTCAGAGCATTGATAGAGGATCTGATGATGGTTCATCGGTGTATAACACAGCTCCTTGCTATGATAAATGAATAATACTGTAACTTACCAATAAAATCAATCACTGTAGGGAAGGAGACTGTGACTGTGCTGCCTGGAGCTGCATACTTCTCCAGTGATGAGTCATTTGGCATGATTCGAGGGTAAGGCCTTTGTTTATAAGGTTTGATTCTCATCTACTGACTGTAAGTGAAATATACTTAAATGTATCAATACTTTCATGTTTCCGTCTGT
This sequence comes from Pao palembangensis, assembly GCA_015343265.1. Classification (NCBI taxonomy): domain Eukaryota; kingdom Metazoa; phylum Chordata; class Actinopteri; order Tetraodontiformes; family Tetraodontidae; genus Pao; species Pao palembangensis. The sequence goes on along the minus strand of CM027081.1, from coordinate 30,663,874 downwards.
CACACATTGCTTTCGCCATTCACCGTACTGTTGTGCTGAGCCAGCTGTGAGTTCAGGTTAACCGCAGGATGTCGCTCTGATTTGTATGCCTGGATATTAACAATTCAATCACCAGCAGCTTTGCCAATATTCCCGAGGTCCCCGGTCCGTATCGATTTGCCGGCTGTCTGAGATCGCCCACCCGCACTCCCAACACCGTCAGGTCTATTTGTCCACCCAGTGGAAATTCAATAGTGCTCATGAATAGTTTTGTCCAGTCACACCAGTGGGGACCAAATGGAAACAGAGCGCGTCTCTATGTCTTTTTCTGGCTTTGGTTGGACAAACACAGTTAAAAGTCTAAAACCGCTGTGAAATAATAGCACAACATATGGTAGATTGTGAGTCATGTTCCCTTAAATCCCACACCAGCTTCTGCTTGTACTGTGATTACGTTTGGCATTGGTGAATTTTCCCTTATTTATTGCAAAATTTATCACTTCCTAGTCCATGCGTGCGCGTGCGTGTGCGTGTGTCTCCTCACACCTGCTACCCGTTGCTACATCCACTGACGGAGACCGTGAATTTTAATGGAGCTTTTTGATTGCGTTAACATGTCTCCTGGTACATTTTGTGTTCCCCTTATGCCTCAAATTTATAATGGTTATAGCCTCATTTCACTTTTAACCTTGCAAGACACACGGAAAGACGAATAAATCATTGAGAAGGAAAGGTCACACTGACTGGACTGGCTCAGTACATCATATCACACCATACATCAGGAAAACCAGCAGATTTAAGGGCTTTTATGGTGATGTTTCTTTTGTAAACATCAAGACTCTTATTTTTTTTTCCTGGCCTACTGGGTTGATATACGTTATCTTCTTTTTCTGCCAGAGGTCACATCAACTTGACAATGCTGGGGGCGATGCAGGTGTCAAAATATGGAGACTTGGCCAACTGGATGATCCCAGTAAGTGTTTTATTTTGCCAGTTACGGCATGTGTCTCTTAAATGGTTTTCAAATCCTTACCCTTTCTGCTTAATACCGACTGTCGTCAGAGCAGAGGCAGTGGGGGAGACCAGCTCAGCATCCGCTCATAAAAACTCCTGACTCTGTTCTGTCGCTGTGACATTTTTATGGTATTGAATTACTGGTCGTGTTTGTATCAAAGCACAAACTGTCGACGGATAAAACAAGCTGTGGACATTCTCTGCAGTAGTTTGGCCTGCTAATATGTGGCGATATGTTTAAATTGTATGGTTTAATTTCTTTGGGGATAAAAACTGACTACCCATGACATTACTGGATGCATAAATAAGGTCCGTGCAACTGTCTCATCAGGTCAATTGGTTCCAGGATCACACTGGCCCGAGTCGTCCTTAGTGCTTACTAAGGTCACGAACCCATTAAAAGCCTGTTTGCCATGTGGGAGGGCACGCTCAGAATGCCCCCTGGCAACAGTGTTTTCTGCTTGACTGAAGTCCACAAGGTTGTTTCATATTAAGGACTCATCCCCTTGGAGCACAGAGAGGGTTGAAGATGTCCTGCTGTTTTAAATTAGAAGCAGAATAATAAAGAAACAGATGCACGGTCCTTATTGCCCTCTCTTCTGAGTAAAGATATAGTTGCCACCATCTCCAGTAAATGGATATTATGTACTATCACAAATGGGTGCAAAGCGCAAAATTAGATATGTACGTAGGAGTCGAGGACGCAGTAATCTCAATGTTGTTATGCCGATTTTAAGCATTTTTAATATGCAAAATGCAGATGAAAAATTTTCAGCCGAAGGCTCAGAAATGCCCTTACATCTCCACTCAGCCAGAAATCTGTAAAAACAATAGATGGAGAGAAAGGGATAATAGAATACAGTGTTTCCTCTGGGTTTACGGCTTTTGGGGGGCAGGGTGTGTGCATGCAGTGGCGGCAGGCCAAACAGGCTGACAGTTAAACAGAAATCAATTTTAATAGCAATACTTTAGAACGCTATCTTATGGAAAATAAATTCTCCAGTAACTACAACAGTCTTTCTTTTTTTAGTTACTTACAACTATTTGCAGCGGTTTTATCTACAAAGGGTGCACCTTTTGTTGCTACAGTGGATCTTTCTCGGCTTCTGGAAGAACGTTTTGCTGTGTTGTTGTGTGTGCGCTGTTTGCTAACCACACACTGTCTAATTACATTGAATGCGATGTGTACATGTGTGATGTTGCTGTACATATAGGTTATGGGTGTTGCCAGTCTTGGCTCGTTTGGATCCTAACTTGGAAAGCTGCATAACCAACCAAACAAAACGGAAGCGTGGTAAATCACCAGAATAAAAAATAAAGGGTTGGATTTAGTGTGCCTCTCTTTGCTGCTGCAGCTTTATCGTGCTGGCCTAATCACATCGGTCTCTCACTCAGTACCTCACAAATGAAGCAGATGCTGGTATTTTCTGTCGCGCTGTACATGTCTTTATACACCTCTTGACTTTCACTGAGCAATTTTATCCCTCAGCCACCAGCAGGTGTAACACAATTCTCATTGTATCATTTGTTGCATTCTGTGTAAATCCCTTAAAACTGAGAGGACTAAATACGTATTGTCAGTGAAAGTGCAGTGAAAATGATTCCCGTCCAATGTATGTCAAAATCCATTTTTCACTTTAATATTCATCAGACAGAGAGCTGAAATTTGCAATATAACTGACTCAGTGCTGTGATAGCCTGAGCTGTTAGTAGCTCAAGTGCTTATGTCAGGTCTTAATGACAGTTTTAATGAAAGAGCTGCTCAAGAGCAAATGCTTTTGACTCACTTCTCCTCAATTCCCTGCTGTATTATAAACAAATTCATCTGGACTTAGTTTTCAGTTTGACAATAAGGTAAAGCCAAGCTGTAGTTTATCTGTTTATCTTTAAATCTTAAGTGCTTTATATGCACGTGACTGTGGGAAGTGGTCCATCTGGTTATTTTAGGCAGTGTATGTGACCTTTTTAGGTTTTATAAAAGAGGATGCGTTTTAATCCTTAGCCAAAGGCTCAGTTGTGTATATTTAGCTTACTTTGTCCAGCTCCACCATTAACACCATCTCCATCCATTTTCTCACGCTTTTCCGGAGTCAGGTCATGGGGGCAGAAGCCTAAGCAGAGATCCCCAGACTTCCCTCTCCCCGGCCACTTCCCCCAGATTTTGTAGGGCAATCCTGAGGAGCTCCCATGGCCCTTCCAGCATTGTCCTCAGTCTTCCCCAGGGCCTCCTTCTAGTGGGACCTAGTGGGAAACAAATAAAACAAACAAATTGACTTATATGTCTTTGTGCCATTTTCATCCTCATCATTATATGCCTAGATAGCAAAGATTGTCAGTTTCACATCCGTTTGCATCAAACTGGAGAGACAGTTGGAGGAATTTGTGGGGGAGACGGACCAAACTAGTGAGAACTCTTAGATGGTGATGGAGGTCATTTTCTCCACTGCATCTGCCTCTGACATGAAACTGAATTCTTTCATAAGCAGGGAGGAAATTGTTCACTGTTGTCACGGCAACCCCTCCTAAAATGCAAACCGCCTATAAGCCAAGTAAAAGTTCAGGGCAAATTATGACTCCTGTGTTGATTCTGAATACATTAATGCCACAGCGACATACAGTAGTTTGGAATACGCTTCATTGTCATGTTTTTCTTGAAATGAAAGGGCTGGTTAAATAGCACCGGTGATAAAGCAAATCTGTCACAGAACACCTTGTCTGTCTCTCACACATCATGATAGGTGTCATCTGAGTCAAGCTTTAACTAGAGAAGTCCCTTCTTATCTTGATGCTGCACCTCCTGCCATCCCCCACGTTATTTCTCTGAACGGATGCTCCGTCACTCACATCTTCTGAAACATAGATCTAATTAGCATATGGATGGGTTCCTGTGTATCTGCCCGTGGCGAGGATTAATTTCACAGAAAAAATTCAGCAAGCCAGGAGAGGTAAAATTGCTGCTTCAAGGGTTAAAAAAAGAAAACGTCTGTGGGCGCTACTGCATGGAAATGTTCCCATTAGCATCGCTCAGTCAAGGATTTAAAAGCAGTTACTATGACATAAATGTACACATTTAAACAGGAGGAGTAGCTGTATGTAAATCTAGATTGTTACATAATTAATCATTACGCAACTATTGGCTTTTTTTTGTCGTTTTTGCTCATAAATTGGCTTAGCTGCAAGTATTTTAGGTGTTCTGTTGCTAAGATTGTGGCAAATAACTAGAATCCGGGTAAATTCAATTAAAAACCAGTGGGGCTACAGTCAGACTAGCACGGCTAATATCATCAAAGCTGTCTTAATTCATTAAAAAAAAAAAAAAAGTCCCCCACGCTGCTGTTAGAAGCCGTGGTTATTGTGGTTATTAGTACTGTCCTGCAGGTTTGGCTGTGTCTGTGTGCCATGACAACCCCTGTATTTAAATGAAATTCAGTTTGACAGTATGGCCTGTGGATTTATTCATCAAGCTTTACTATTTGATAAAGCTAAGTCAGACATGTTTTTTTCCCCAAGTTAAGACATCCAACTTCAGAAGACTGAGTAAAACCACTTTAGTGAGCTGGAAAAGGTTATTAGCGTATCCCATCATGCCATTTCATAAATTAGTTTTTCATTGCAGAGTTATTGTGATAAGGCCGAGGTCTGCTGCACAAAGCAGCTTAGATCAAAGCAGGACCAGATAACGACCCACAAAGCTATAAATCTGAGGCTAGCCAATCCCTCCAACAATTTGGGTCACTGGAAATGCTCCGTAACCAGAAGTCTGTGTCTGCAAGAAACAAAGATGTTATTTTATAATCGTTTCCTAAAGAACACGATTATAATTGTTATTATTCCTGTAGGTTTCCTGTATTTCTTGAGTCATTCATTGAAAACTGAATCACTCAGAACACTTCCTGTAACTTACAGAAAGTTACAGAAAGTTTGGGTCATTGGGTCATTTCTCTGAAATTAGTGTTTTGGCTTCTGATTCTGTTAATTTATAGATTAGCATCTGCTATGTTAAGGTGGTTTTGTCATCAAGCATCTCTGTTCAAACCCCTGATGACAGGAAAACTAAATTATTAACTCACTGAGGACTGTATTCAAAGTGATTCTCAAAATCAAAGTGGAAATATTAGGTCAGGGGCCAGCATGTGGAGTTCTGTGTCGTCACTCCACAGACCATCACTGGCCCACCACAGAAGTGTTGCAACCAGCAGAATGTTCCCCACAGCATCTTTCACATCCATCACAGGTGCTCAGTGATCTCACCCTCATGGATTCTGTTGATGACATGCAGAGTCTTGGACACGAATGGCCTGATGGAGGTCATTTCCTACAACTCTGGCAGTCCTCAGGCTAGTTTTTGCAGAAAAGAGCAAATGGCAGTTCAGCTCCTGAGTTGTTGCCCAGCTACAGCCACCTCCTCGTCTCCTGGTGTCTCCTCTACATTCCCCACACTATGCTGGGAGACACAGCAGAGCGTTTGGCCACAGCGTGCACGGAGAAGCTGCACTACTTGAGCAGCTTCTGTGGGCTGTAGATACCACTCTGCGCTACCAGTAGTGGCAAATGAGAAATGTAAAACTAGAATCAGCCAGAAGGGATGAGGAGAGGAAATGTTCCATGCCCATCGCCTCTAAATCCATTCTTTAATGGGAATTTCATGCTGATATCTCTGAAGTATGATGGACCATATTTAAGGTTGTGTTGTCAGCTGTACGAGAACACTTTCTGTTGATGTTCAGTAAATATGATCAGGTACATATTGCAGAATTAAATGGACCTCATCCCCGCCCTCAGTCCATGCCTTTTTCCACTATTTTCACGCCACCACCCCTTCCTAACCACTGTTCCGCTCCCTCATCTGATATCTTCTCCACCCAGCTGGTCTCACTGGAGGCAGACAGTAGCCTGATGATGTACCACGCTCGGCATACGTATCCTCCGGTTATGGAGCGACGAGCAGAGCAGGCTCTTCACATGATTGATGAGCAAATGGGATTTTAATCCAGTTACTCAGTCATCACCCCATGGCTGTATCTGCATGTCAGCGCTCCTGATTTGGAAGCTTTCTTTATTGGGAACAATGAGGGACTAGAACCCAATTCTTCACCCAGCTGTCAGTTTTAGTCTTTTGACCTTTCAAATGGCTGATTTGAAATAGCTTTTTTTGGCCATTCCTTTTAACACAACAAAGCTTTAGTGTGCCCACATGACCTCGTTTAGGAATGTCAAATGATTTTCAGACCTCACCCACGAAATTATATTAAAGGAGTTGGAGCTATTCTATAATATATTAAAGGATTTGGCCTGAATGTCATGAAATGTGTTAGTTATGTGTTTTTAGATCACTGTCCTTCATTTGTGCTTCAGACCACATTTAACTACCACAGTGTGGTCATAGGTGATCTTACCACTCGTGAGTTAGTTGAGGTTTAATGTTAAAACAAGGTAAAAAAAAAAAAAGAGTCCTCTCTGCACCTGGTCTAATTTCTTGGACCAGTTTGAAAGTTTTCCCATTACTCCAACTCTCAGGCTAACGGCACAAGTAGGATGGTAAAGTATTGTTTACCGTAACAAATTCTACAGTTCTTACCTCAAACATAAAGTAATGCAATTCTGGAGATTTTAAAGCTCATCAATTAAGGTAAAACTGTTTTCACCTATTCAAAACCTGTAAAGATGAAAGGCTAAAGGCATTGGAAATTATTCTTTTTCGGCACATACGGAACGTTTTGGGTGTTTTGAGATCAACAGAACTTTTATTTCTCGTCCCTAATTGCCACTGTAACCTACCGCCCTTCTCTGAAGCTGGAGTTTCTTTACAACCGGCATCTTCGCTTTTCTTGTCCTTTGAAGTTTGTTGGGTCTTTTTTCTGTGACGGTGTAATTATTCTGTGGAATAACACAGAACTTTTCAGTGGGAGATATAACTCATGATGCTGTGGAATATTTTAACAATGCCATATGACCAAACCTGATTAAACTGATTTTTTTTAAATTGTTATTATAGGGTAAGATGGTGAAAGGAATGGGAGGGGCCATGGATTTGGTGGCGAGCGCAGGAACCAAGGTGGTGGTCACCATGGAACACTCAGCTAAGGTGTGTAAACATGTTATTATGTTTGTGCATGGGTGTGTGTCTGTGTGCGACTTACTAACCAACAAAGCCTTTACAAATTATCCTTAAGGACTCAGCTCTTTCTCAGGAAACCAATTAAATTTCAATTTGTTTCCCCCCACTTAGGCTTCACTGGCACACCTTGTGTCTGCTTCTAATGATAATGGCTCTCATGACTAATTAGGGATAAATTTGTTAATGGATTTGCTTAATGCACCTTTAACAGACAGCCTCAGCCCATTTTAATGACACGCAAACCATTTGTTCAAGTGATGCTGCAGTTATCGATGAGTATTCCCACACGGCCTCCCACAATAGCAGTTTGGAGCTCAGCTAAATCATCAGGAAGTCCAGCTGCGTGTGATGCAAGAGCGATGTAACGCTCGCATTCATAGAAGCAGGCTTTTTTTCCTGCTCACGTGAGCCTGCCGGGTGCCCGGCTACGGAATGTGGCCCAGATGGTGCAGCAGGTGGGTCTAAATTTCCTGGCCTGAAGCCTGATTCATTTTTGAAGGCGGCGAGGTGGGGGCAGTCCTGTGATCAATGATTTGTGGTTGTCACACCTTGGATGCATGCTACAGAAATGAGAGTTACATACATGATTCATATAACCAAATTATCAACACACTGAATATGTTTGACGAGCTCAGTCGATTGTCCAAACCAACCGTCCTTATTGAATGATTGCCGTTTATTTCAGGGAGGGAAGCACAAGATACTGGACAAGTGCAGCCTACCTTTGACTGGAAAACAGTGTGTGGATCGCATCATCACCGAAAAGGTGTGTTTTTCTGTCTTTTACTGCAATCATCCAATCCCAGTGTTGCCTGACAGCACCACAAATACATCAAGGCAGACAGATCTGCTGAAGATCTGCTGAGTTTCATTAGGGGAAGGTGAATTTAAACGCACAGTTGTATTTGGTCCTGCTGGTGTTTCTGTCACTGCTGATAACCTGCTGCCGTGCACAATCATGGCAAATTGTCTTTGAATTACCAGGATGTATTAGAAAACACAGCACGCGGAACCGTGGACGGTCACTTGACTAACAGGGCACACACTGTGTGACTGTCAGGCTAAAGTGAAATTGGACAGTAAAATTGTGCAAAAAGGTTGCATGGTCTTCATGAGCTCCCATTTTTGTTGTGCTGTTCAGATCATGAAGTCAGTTTATCGTCTCGGTAGTAATCTTTGCTTTTTGGCTTTAGTTTAGCAAATTGGAGTCACTAATGATTCCACAAAATGGATTCATTTGCCCTTGTTTTACTTATTCCTCATTTCATCTCCTGTTTGTTGGTGTCCATTTCCTGAATGTACAAAAACAACATTGAGCAGATGACAGCAGCGTAGAAGAGACATCGGTGCGTCACTCGGGTGTCTGTTACATTTGCACACAGACACACGTTGACAGATTGTTGTGTTGCACACTAACGGATGGAAGTGGCATTAATTTAGCACTAATTCATGATTCATCATGATTTCTGTACAGACGCTTATTGATTTTGTTACATTTTCTAATTTCCTAATGGTTGAGTGAGTGGGCTGAGTGGTCCATTTATTTATTTTGTTGCTAAGACTCATGTCTGTGTCTGACTCATTCTTGTAGTTTTGATTCTGTAAATTCAGCACCACCTCTTTGATTTCATCACCTCAAGCCAGCTGTGTTACCTGGTGGCCTTGACCTTGACCTTGACCCTATTTCTATTCTCTTAGGTGGACTCTTGGTTTAACTGCATTTTGCAGCGGGAGGGTCCAGGAGTTACATGTGTTTTCTGCACCAGCAGCCCCTGCCTTTCCTAAATTTTTCATTTTGCACTGCTTAGACTTGCACGGTGTCACAATTAGGGCTGCAAGTCAGCGTCTGTGTTAACAGCAGCCCCCCGTTCCTCCTCGTGACATTCCATCTGTCTCGCTATACTGGAGTGAGATATCTGCCTCCTGCCCTGTCACCGCGCCTGTCCTCTCCTAATGAGCGGAGAGTCCTGACAGGCTTCGCCTCGACGTGACTGGCTGAGCGCGTCAGCCCCTGCTGAGAGCAGCTCAGCTCACTCAGCCTGGCTCCTTTTTTTAGAGCCTCGTGTGCATAAATATGAAAAATAGTATTATCATTACGATAGCTGTATCAGTACAATATCACATGAAAACACATACTTATCTTCCGAATTCACATTCTTAATCACTTTAACTCAATTAAGATGCCTCTAATTTGACAAACAAGCTTGAAAGGAAGGTGTATGGCGTGCATACTTGTGTCTTAATAAATGTGAAGTTTGGAGACAGAATTGCTCATCTGGCGATGATCATGTTTGTGACTTTCACAGATGTCCGTGACAATCTTAAAATAGGCAATTATCCAACTCACCGATGGGCGAAGGGAAGCTGCATCACAGCTGGTGATGGTTGAAAATTCCCTCCTAAAGGGAACCTTACTTCTTGAACCAGTATGTTTTGGTCCGTTCTAAACACTCGCATCTTGGTGACGTTCAAGGTCATTTTTGAGCCCTTTACGTAAATGCAGATGACAAATTAAAGTTATCTTCTTGGACAGAACAGCTTAACATTAAGTAAAGGTCATTCATTTTTTCAGTCATTACTTTTCTAAACGTTAATTCAATTTAACTATTTCAGTATAAATTCCTGTCATTCCTCATTTCCATCTCCTCATCTGCTAAAGAACAGCTGCCCTTTAATTAATCCGCCTATACTGTTATACTGATATTTCAACTTATTTCATGTCTCAAACAGCAGAACATTTAGATTAGTTACAGCAGTTGGCGATGGTGCAGTTTTTAGCGACCCTCTCTGAGGGTGTGTGGCCAACATAATTGCTCAGATTTTGTCGTTTGTGATGATACTAAAGTGCTGCTTCCCTCCCTACCTGAAGCTCTCCTGTATTTTTAGATGGTTGTCATTTTGTGGGGGGTGACCACACGACACTATCCTTAATACTTATTTTTGCCCTCCCTCTCTCTGTCTGTCTCGTCACCAGGCTGTGTTTGACGTCGATCAGACTAAGGGCCTGACTCTGATCGAGCTGTGGGAGGGACTCACTCCTGAAGATATCAAAGCCTGCACTGGCGCAGATTTCGGGGTGAGTGGTGTTGGCGTTTGCCATATGTCATCTAATTTACAAATTACTGATGTTGAGAATCTCATTTTGTCCTCCTTGTCGTCCGTCTGGTGCTGTTTAGGTGTCTCCAAACCTGAAGACCATGCAGCAGATTTAAGGGGTCCTTGCACCTCAAGGAAAGTCAAATATGCTTTAGAGTGTCATGTGACATCAGTTAGATCCATCGATCAGGGACATAAAGGATGCTTTGCGTCCTCTGCCTTTGATAAATGAATTGTTTGAGGCCAGAAGATCAGGCCGTTCACCAGTCCACCTGGCTGAATATAGAATACCTGACAATTAAATGTGAATACTGATGAAGATGTTGAATACATTTATGCCAAATAGAATTGCTTTACCATATCACTCAAGGGAAAATACGTAGTTTTTACTGTCTCAAAACCAAGATGCCATTGGCCAACTGTTACTAAATGTTCCCAGCCATCTTTTTCTGTATCTTCTTATGTATTATGTATCTTCTGTATTTCTCCTCTTCTGAAATGTCAAACCAGGTCAGAAAACACTAACTCTTGAAATTGTTTCGCTTTGACATTTGTCGCCTTTTAATAAAAGGTCAAAGCCAACTTTACTGAATGGAATTTTCTCCAAATCTCAGTTTCTCAATAAAAAAAAAAGCACTTTAAAATCAGATACTGGTGTGTTGGAATGATTGAGTCCTCAAATCACACGCTGCTGAAAAGTGGACGTCTGGTTTGAGGGCGATGCCTTGTGACACTCCACAGGTTACCGCCTCCCTTCACATGCCCGCTTTGCTTACTCTGACATTGGGGATGCGATTCCTCCGCCCGTGTCGAGAGGCACTGCTGCTCCCTCGGGCCTGTTGCGTAACCGGTGCCGCTGGGTCGCACAGTTCAAGAAGACGGGCTGGATCGGACCGTCAAGCGGAAAAAGGGAAGGAAATGACAGGGAGCGGCGCCCCCGGCTGTTGACGCGCACGCCCCTCCGTGAGTCAGAGTGCTCAGCGTTTATCCGACTGACCACATTAGCGCCGTATTTGAATGTGCGGTGGCTGATTTACAGTACAGACTGGTTGGCCAGAGGCCGTGCTTGGAAACTGCTTGAAAGCATCGAGCTCATGTTTCAGTGGTTTTTCTGGTGGAACTCGCTGTAGCATTTCAGCATCGCCTTCCCATTTGTGTTTGTTATTGAATATTGATTATTCGTGCGTCCTCTAATTATTTTTCCAATCCAACTCCTCTTCCTCCGCCAGCGACTCAAGACTCTGGCATCGAAGCAGCTGAACTGTAGTGATTTTAAGTAATAGGCTGGTTGAAAGGCTGCACAACGTCTGATTACGCTGGATGGTTAAATATCAATATTGATTCCGTTTGTCTGCAGTAGATAAACAATATTGGCGGCCCCTGCCTCGCTTATCAAGCCTGGATCCAGAAGGCAAACGAGGAAGCACACGTTTATCGCTATAATGGATGTGTTCTCGTAAAATGAAAATCGGCACAGATGTGTGTTTATTGTGTGTAATCACACTGAATGATATTTATATAAACATTGCCCGGGTCCCCTTCCATGGATGCTAAAAGGTTAGCCTCAAACTGGCATATCTGAGTGCAAATTTAAGTGTTTCTTAATGTTATTTAAGTATTGGTATTAACATTTTCAGTGTTTGTTGTTGTGAGGTCAAAACACACTGGAGCTTTAAAGCTAACATATTGTATGAACCGTTAAAGTCACCTTGTAACAAAGACATTTTCTTTGGGAATGTCTTCGGCTAAATATGAAGTGATCCTAATTAAAATTGAACGTGTGCTATTGCCTATTGAGAAGCCTGGCAAAAGGCTGCAATCTAACTTCTTCAAAAAACCTTACTAAAAGATTGATCGTCAGTGATTTTCTTGGAAGAATCTCTTGTGGTCTGAGCGACAGCAAACCTGGATCAGGTGCTGTTAGAGCAGAGAATTTGCTCCTTTAAGGTAAAACGCAGAATATTTACATATTTGGATCCAATTTTCTATTTTTTACAACGCTGCACGCTGACGCGCTCCTGGTCAGCGGGGTGTAGGCTGACGCGGTGTGTGTGCGCGCGCGTGCGTGAAAAGAGAGAGTTAAGGAGAGAGAGAGAGAGAGTGGGGTAAGCGTACCAGGTTGGCGCAGGCACCAGGAGATCGGAGCGCGGTACGGCAGCATGGCTTCGTCTCACGGGAGAAGTGACCTGCGGTTTGCAGACTGGATGGCAAGTTTACCGCAGAGCATGCACACCATCCCGCTCACCAACCTGGCTATTCCCGGTAGGTTTCTGCTCGCTTCTCCTCAACGTCCGTGTGCTTTTTTTTTTTTTTTTTTTTTTTTTTTTTTTAAAATCAACCCCTGATGTCAGAGTTCACTAGAAATATTTAGGTCTTCCTAAGCTGTCGCTGTGTGCACAAACGTTTTGCTGTTTTGCAAAGTTTGATATATTTTACTTTATAGGCTGTTTCTTTGCTGCAAATGAAAATATTGCATTAACCCCAGAGTGGCTCGGAAACCTGTTGCGCAGGTGCAGCGTATTTCCAACACTCCATATTTCATCCAGTTCTCTACTGTCTGAATGGTTTAAAATACTAGAGAATATTACTGGTTTCTCTTTGTTTTATAACAGCGATGATGCGTGATTTAAAAAGGGACCTTTGTAGCCCAAGATCAGGTGCGCCGTTTAGCTTTATTTTGTGCCGGACTTTTGGTTCTCGGTGCTGGGGTGGTGGCTCAGGAGGAGAGGAGACACACGGGATGGTGGGACGTGTTCGGTCTGTGCGCTCCCAGAATCACGGCGCGGCTCTCTGCAAAAAACGCGATATGTTGGCGCCTTCAGCCAATCAGCGCGCAGCTCTCCTTAAACTCCATTCAAGTTGGAAACGCAGGTTGTAAAAACCCACCAATGATGGGAGCGCTGGGGTGACTTAATAGCAGCAGCCTGTTAATTCCATATCTCTGCCGCTGTTCGGAGATTATCACCCACACAGCGGCGCCCTTATTCTTTATTTCCCCCGTTTTCTATTGAACTACCTGGTGCGTTCCGGGTCTGGCGCGCACATGACTTCTGACTTAATAACCAGCACTGACAGTTGCCCTGAAACATGCCAACATATAATAAAAAAAAAAATTGAATGTAAAAGCACAACAGCATGACGTCTCATACGTCATCCTTAATTCTATTGAATTTGTGCTTTGTTGGGCTGCAGCTTGTCCATGCCAAAGCGACACGGGGACATGCTCTGTCCCATTTAATTAGGTATCATTACTTCCTGCAGCTTGCAGCTCAGATGCTCCAAATCTACCCTCCATTTGGATACTGAGTCTGTAAACACCCCTTGATTCTGTGTACTTTTCTTCCATTCAGTGCACACTTGGCATAAGCTTTGTTAAAAATAAATTCCATAATCCACAGGATTTTATGAGAGCTTAGTTAGCCGCGACTGAGTGCTCTCCTCCCAGCTCTGTCTGCTTATTTTCACAAAAGTCTCAATTTCACGTCTTTTTGTCTCATCTCGGAACACAGCATCGTCAGCCTTTGTTCCAGTAGCATTGAAACCGAGTTGTGTCCTATATTTGTTGTTGCTCTGCCATTTTGGGACAATATTAGGGGCTCCTGCCTGCATTTCAGAGATGCTATTTATTTTCCAGAAAATGGAATTATAAAGTTCACCAGCCAACAGCCTCCACCATCAAGGCCAATGTGTTTTGGCAGTTTGGAGCACCACACGGGTAACGTGATAGCACGGCACTCTGTTATTGACAGAAAGCCAGACAGTCCCCATTGTGTCTGTGCTGGCAGGATTAGAAGTATGGCACGGCAGTCCTCGTATACAGTCACCTGCAAATGGTTATTTTTACTTGTGTTTTGCATAAAAGGATATATTATTACTGCGCAGAACCAGTTTAATAGCTTGATTTTGAATGAAGGGATGTTCAAGGACACATCCTGGTCACTGGTTTGCAAAGCTAACACTTATCCATCAGTCAGAAAACCATTTACCGTCATTGTTAATTATGTCGTTTGATTAATGAAGCAAAAGGTAAACGGTTGTAATTAATTTTACCTGCGAGGCAGCGATGACGACAACCTTCCTGTTATTGTGGCAAGCCCGGTTTATCTATAAGGGTTGAATAGCAACAAAGATGTGAGACAGTGAAAAAAGATTGTCTGTTTCTAAAGCAGAGCAACAATAAGAAAAAAAAAAAAACCACATCATCAATCATTTGTCACCCACAGAGCTGACTCAGTGCTTCACAGTCGCGCGGGCAGGAAAGGACAACGCTGTGAAAGAAGTGCTTTAATGGAAACATACACATAAAAGAGGACATTTAACTAAACGACTCATGTATTGATTAAACAGAAAAATCAATCCTTATGCAGAATACATTTGAACATTTGAGCATCCTAGCATGTTCATTCTGCTCATCTGAGCCATACTATTTATGAGGTATGAGCACATCTCATTCACTGACCTTATTGAGTCCAGTGGTCAGATGACCCTGCACTGGTTCTGTTCTAAAGCTGGAACTGTAATGCAATTGTTGAGGGCTTATTAAAGGGACAGGAGTTGGGTGGTCTTCATCAAGGCCATCCTGATCAGTGGGGAGTACCGTGGCTATTGTTAGATCTGTTAGGCAAATGATGCAGCATGCCTGGAAACATGGCGGTCAGCGAAGGTGTGCCGGCAGCCTGTATGGGAAACACACAGAGAGCCTGTTTACTGATAATGAAATCTTCAGTATGTTTGGTTGTATCATCCACGGCACACAAGAGCTGGACAGAGGGATGACATCTATCAGATTTTGCAGTCTTGATTGGCGAGACAGCCTCAGCCAGTTGCCATTTTGTTATTTGCATATACAGTCAATGTTTGAAACAAGGGGAAGGGGAGCTTCATAACTTCTGATAATGCTGAGAGAGGTATTTTATACCAGTCTGTAATTTTTTTTTTTTTTTCATATTTGCTCCAAAAACATTTGTTTACAAAAGCATTTTTTAAAATGGACCAGTCGCCTACTGGACAAGTGAAGAATTGCACATTGCTGCCATTGCTCTGTCCACTTCTAACTTTCATTTAAGGTTAAGCGCGTTAGATTTACTTTAATACTAAGCTGGGGACCGGCACCAATCATTACATCTGACTTGACTGACATCCCTGAATGAATCATTGGGTAGGGCTCCTTCACGTTTTAGGATTGCTGAATCCTGTGGTTTTGTGGAGCGGAGTCGCCCTCAGCAGCAATGATGCACACATGTACAATCGAGTTCAGGGTATACAACAACGGCCACACAGCCAAAGGTCTGTTTGCACAAAAAAAAAATAAATAAATGAAGCATTAACTTGCGTAACCTTTTCCAGATCTGGTGTTGACCTGTAGTTAAGGCAAGGAAAGAAACGCTCGCTGTAAGTCAGGCCGAATGGGTGGAAGCAATTTTCAAGTCAAGATGGCCTTGGAGGAAATAAATACAAATTTGTTACAGAAAAAGACATGTTCAGTACTGCCGGACTCCTCTGAATAGAAGAAAATGCCTCAGGTCTTAAGGTGTAAATCTGCCCATTGGTCCCTGGGTGACATCACTCTTCTGCCACTTAGAAGGAGGAAGAGGAGGGGTATCAAATGACAGGGTAGTTACTGGTGAAGGGCAGAAAACCATCCGGCTGAATGACAAAGGACATAAGAGAGCGAATCAGCAGGGAAATGAAGGTGTTTGGTGAGATAGGGGAACATTCTTCTTAGTGAAATGAAGAAAAAGATGATAACAGTTATTTACCATGATGGATATGACCCCAGGAGTTGCAGTTTAGCTCTAGTTTTACCAAAGCCATGATGTTTGGCAAAAGAAGTGAGTTTGAAGACACGCTCAGACCTGCAACTGTTATTATTTTTATTAAACCTTTATTTAACCAGGAAATTGGCAAGAGATTGGTGAGAGAAATTGGTGAGATTAAAAACCTCTTTTTCAGGGGAGTCCTTTTAGAATTGACAGCAAAGAATAGATATTGTGATATCCATCTTTACATTCATATATATATATATATATATATATATATATATATATATATATATATATAGCATTTTTAAAGCTGTTTGAATTGAAGGTATGTCACAAGGGAATGGGGATGGTTAGTAATGGCTTCTCCTCAGATTATGTTTTGCCGCGCTGCAGTTAATTGAGTTTCCAGCAGGAGCATATTTATCTCAATTCTACAAGGCAAATAATTCACCCGCAGTGGAAATGTGTGCGTTTTGCGCCTACCACCACACAAGCAGGAGAGGAAAAACATCTGCACTGGATGAGATTGGGCCAAGTGGAATGTTAGTTTAACAACCAGAGATGTTGGATTACACTGATGGAAAGAGCAACTCTCCAATAATGAATCTCAACGTCATTTAGAATTCAGCAGGGAAACTTGAGCAGCAAGGATGGGGAGGTATTTTTGTTTAAACTGAGCTTGAACTGTATTTTCGTCTTGACATCAGCTTCCTCTTTGCGTTGCTATGAGTGGAACAAAGAGTCGAGACCCTGACCTTAACAATGGATTATTTTACTAAAAGTGATTGCAGTTACCTAATTTTTTAAATATTTTAATGCACATGACTGTTACTCTCACCTCCAGTGGAGAAGGATCAAAAGGAATGCCTTCATTTGAAGGTGCACATCAAGCATGAAAATTTGTAATTTGCTGGTGTGCGCTCACTAATTGTCCCCGAATCACTTCTCAACATTAGTCGGAACAAATTTGATCCCAACTTCAATTATTGGGAATATCTGCAGCTCAGATGGCCATCGCTTCTCAGCTTTCTCTGCACATTTTCAAAGACTGCACACGCATCGCAGCGTTTAGCTCAGTGGTCTAGGCGTCTCCCATGAGGCCCTTTCTTCCCATGCACTGGATTTTTTCATTCCCGTTTAAAGCAGCCCAAGTTAATGCAGGAAGTTAGTGGTAAAACTTTGTCACTGATGTTCCTGTTCAGAATTATATGTTTTAACTCAAAATGTGCAACATTTTAATGATAGAAAGAGTTCAACATTCCCCCAAAGCTGTCAACCACAAGGAATGGTTTTAAAATTTAAGTCAAAGTCTATGGTTGCAACAAGGCAGACAAGATGTGAAAGCATCACTTAATGTAACAAAACCATTAATGAAAGAATGAATAAAATAAAAGAAGAAATGGTAGGAAACAGCTGTTAGAGCAGAACGCTGACACGTCTCTGCGACAAGAGCAGAGCGAGGTGTTGCGACGGCTTAAGGTCAGCCTGATAGGTTGTCACCATGACCCTGCTGATGCGGTCAGCCTGTGGTGATGCTATTCTGCGTCCTGCCCCAGGATTCAGCTGTCTACCCTGCTTATGGTCATTCTGGGGGCTGGCTGCAAAGAACTGGCACTGGAGTAAAAGCTGAAGGTCAAACCAGGATATGTGTGCGCGTATAGCGTGCATGTATGTTGCTTTTCCCACCCCGGCGACCTTCACACTCCCATGATCAGTCACAGCCCCTATTATGATATTGATGCACGTCTGGGAGGAGGAGACGTGTCTCTGGGAGATTAAGCTCAAAATGATGTGACAGGTCATTATTAATGAACTAAAAGAGAAAGTGATGTAACACTTGAATTAGAGTCAGATTGTCCAGAATTGAAGAAGAACTGAACGCAAACTTCATCCTGAATCAAAACACAGGCACAGAAAGTTCAGCTTGTGTTTGAGGATGTGCTGAGTAGCAGCGGCTTTTGAAGATGTTCTGCTCAAGCTCTGACGGATGAAAACTGTTGGTGTAGGTGAGCACGAGTTTGCTTCTTTTCGAAGACTCGGAGGTCACAGCGGGACTACGGAGGCTGTTCTTCGCTCCTTTGCTCCTGTGTGGCTGCCCTGCGCTGCCCCCCCCGACCGTCTTTGCAGCTGTGTCCCTCGCAGAAATATAATGGGCAACAATCAATACCTGCATGCACACTCAGGTTTCTGTCTCCTCCAGGTTCCCATGATTCCTTCAGCTTCTACATTGACGAGGCGTCTCCGGTGGGTCCAGAGCAACCGGAGACGGTGCAGAACTTCGTGTCTGTTTTTGGCACAGTGGCCAAGAAGCTAATGAGGAAGTGGTTGGCCACACAGACCATGAACTTCACCAGCCAGCTGGAGGCTGGGATACGCTTCTTTGACCTGCGCATCTCGACCAAGCCTCGCGATCCAGAGAATGAGCTTTTCTTCGCCCACGGACTCTTTAGCGCAACGGTCAGCAAAGTCCTGTTTTTGCCTGTTGTAATGAGCACATAATCACCCAAACAAGGAGCTTCACGGAGTCAGGGGTGTGCAGGGGTCAGAGTTTATGTAAAGAAACCTTATGAGAAGGATCTTTTTGGGGAGGTGGGGCGGCGGTGATGATGATAGCCACATGCCACTAGATGTCACTGTTGAGCATCTCAGGCCAACGGCACGTTTACGTCTCTATCACCAAACCAGTCTTCGTTTAAAGTTCGATTAAGTAAACATTTTCATACATTCTAAATATTTTTTCAGCAAAAAAAACTTCTGGACTGGAATAAAACAGGAAAGTTAGCTACTTTTCACCACTGTACATTAAATCAGTTTACTGCTATAAAACAGCTATAAAAGTCCCCTCCAGTAATAATAATAAGGTGCTATGGTTACTTTGTCAACACTCATTTTTGATCTTTGATTCCTGGTTTGTGTGTGGTTTAGGTGAGAGCGGGTTTGGAACAAATCAGTAGCTTCCTGTCGTCTCATGCCCGAGAGGTTGTGTTCCTGGACTTCAATCACTTCTACGGCGTGCAGAACCTGCACCACGAGAAACTGGTGGCCATGTTAAAAGAGGTGTTTGGAGACAAACTTTGCCCGGTCGTCTTCGCACAGGAGGTATCGTCAGATTTGCTTATCGAGTGGGAGTTAAAGCCATTATATAAACAACATGTTGGCCTGAGATATTTTTAAAGATCTCTTTTCATATTTCGCAGCTGTAGCCTGTAAAAGAATACATAAATACAGAGTTTGTGTCTTTGCATGACTCTAATTACTGTTTTCTTAAACCTGAGCCACATTTGAGATGATTCTCACGTTCACGCTCATCGCTGCAGGCTATTTGCATCCATGTTTACTTGATATAAATGTTTAAAGTGTGATATCTCAGGATTTAGTCGCACTTCTGTAAAATATTTTTAGAACTGTGTTTTACCTCCTAAACTGCCTTTAACAGCTTTGAAAAATTTAAATTACAGTCTGCACTCTTCCAGTTCTCAAGCTCATTTCTTCAGAAGCGAGAGGTTGCGATTGGAGATAAAACACTGCTCGCTCATGTGGCAAAGCAGTTGAGACATAAGACGGCTCACAGCTTTGGTGGGCAGGCAAAAACAGACATCAAAGCCATTGTATCAGCTCATTTGATCATCTCTTCTATTTTCTTTCATTTAAATCAGAATTCATCTCAGTGGAGTAAATGGCAATAAAACTATTCACTATATTCTATTCACTATCAAATTTCCATCATCATGGTTCCCTTTAAATTAAAATTCATCATGTCTTCCGTTCTCTTACCCCCGCTCGGCTGCCCTCTCCATCCTCAGGTGACTCTACAGTATCTGTGGGAGAAGGAGTACCAGGTGCTTGTCTTCTACCACCACCCCATGGCCCTGGAGGTGCCTTTCCTGTGGCCGGGCCAGATGATGCCCTCACCGTGGGCCAACACAACAGACCCAGAGAAGCTGATCCAGTTTCTCCAGGCGTCTGTCACTGACCGCAGGTCAGTATTGGCGCTCGTTCCTTCAACAGCGCTCTAGTCTTGGCCTTTAATATTAATCAAAGAGTTAACAGTCACTAGGTTAATGAGATGGAATGTCTGTGTTTGTCGTGTAATCTGCCGCGGTGATGTTTTAAGGTCATTATCAATGCATCATTACTTCTGTTCCACAGCTCCACAAATGGACCAAAGTCCGACTGTGATGGAACATTATTGCATGATTTTAAATCTTTATTGTGAGTTACGATGTGAACAAAACAACACGTATGTCTAAGAGTAAATCTTTAGCATTAAAGTGAAAACAGCCGAGAGAAACGGTTAAAATATTCTTGACATGCTTGAGACAGCATAAGTACTTTTGTCTCTTCATGAATTCAGATCCAGTGAGATGTTCTTCATTAACAAGGTGCCAAACAAAAAAAATAAAATACAAATGCTATAACTATATTTCTTTGCACATACCTGATATGTCTCCCACAGGAGGAAAGGGACTTTCTTTGTCTCCCAGGTGGTCCTGACACCGAAGGCGAGCACTGTGATGAAGGGTGTGGCCAGCGGGCTGCGGGAGACCATCACAGAAAGGTGTGTTTGTGTGTGACAGAAACACTGTGAAGCCTTTAAACTCATCCTCACAGTCACGCGTGAGTCAGCGTGACATTTTGGAGCTAAATCCTGCAGCGTGCTGGTTTCCAGGTGCATCTGCAGGCGTTTCACACTGAGTGAGTTCACCCACCTCGATCAGGTCTTTTTTTTTTTTTTGTGAACAGCTGCCACGAACCCGAGACTTAACCCTTTTCCTCTTCCTCCTCCTTGTATCTAATTTCCCTTTAGCTTTGCCTCTTCATCTTAATGTCACCAGCGTAAGCCATCAGTTTATTTCTGGAATGAATTATTCACTTAGTAACTCCGCTGTCAGCCGCTCCCACCAGGCTTTGGGTGACTTCGATGTAGACATCCTTCAGTATTCCTTCCGTGGTACAGGCAGCAAGTAGAACACTCTGAGAGTCCTGCAGCAGTAAGGTGGCTAGTGTGGGCCCTGGCTGAGCGTCACGCTTGCAGCCGGTGTCTGACTTCCAGATGCGCTGCCACGTGGGCCTGCCTGTGTAAAAACCGCCTCTTTCTTTTCTTCCTACTGTTTGTCCTCCCAGGGCCTTGCCCGGTATGATGCAGTGGATCCGATCGCAGCGGCCCGGGGAGAACGGCATCAACATCATAACGGCTGACTTTGTGGAGCTGGGAGAGTTCATCAGCGCCGTCATCAGCCTCAACTATCACCTGGACGACGATGAAGACGACGCCACCTGAGGCGTTGTGGGGTGGGGGGAGCTTCAGGGGAGCACAGTCACCTCCAGATGAAGGCCAGTGCTTCGGTGTGTGCTCTCATTCTTCTCTCTTTAGCGTTTATTTCAGGAGGAAGACTGCAATGCTTCTTTCACTTTATTTAGGGCCATGATGACTGGAGTGATCAAACGGCTAAAAGGATGATGAGGTAAGAGAGGGAACGACTTTGACGTGGTGCTGGAGCATAAAGACAATGACCTGTTGTGTGTCTGTGTCCTGTTTGGGGGGAAAAACAAAGGGGTTCTTTTCGTTTCCCTCCCATGCTGTAAAAGTAGTTGCTTTTCTTTGTCCCCAAATCAAACATGCTGTTGTCAGTTAAAGATAGATTCCTCAAAAGCCCCTAAATGATCTGGTACCCTGCTTTTGGTGTTCTAGCAGCAGTGAGCTTTAAAAATCATTCAGTACTCAAATTGTAGACTGTTGTAATGGGTGTCTGTGCTCCTTTTTTTTTTCCCAAAAAGCATTAGTGCATCGTGTTTACTCAACCCAGACAAGAAGGTATCAGTTTTCCTTTCAACAATAAGCTCTCCAGGGTTTGCATTTAAGTAAATAGTCACCTGCGCAGCCATCTTATATTCTGTTATGTCTTGTAAATAGGTAACTAAGTCGTCCACGCATTCAAAACTAATGGGGAGAGCAACATTTTGCCATGTGAAGCGTACTAGTTGTGCAGCTTGTGGTGCATCTTTATACAGTCAGAAAGACAAGGACAAAGTGTTGCTGCATGTGCCTCACCCACTCACAGCATAAACCTTTTCCCCAAACAACTAGAAATCTCATCAGTGAAACTGATGATACCAGGTGCAGGTATGCGACGTGACAGAGACATCATAGCGAGGTGTAAAAATACAGTTCATGTGGGTTTAAGAGTGTTTCCACTGTCTGTCTGCCAAATTCTCCCCCCTCCTTTTGCATCCAAAGTTCCCCGAGTGCACTGTGTATATGAGTCATGGTGTATAATGGTACAGTGTCTTTTATAATAACTGGTAGACACGCTGCTTAACGCTCATTCAGAGACACAGTCCGTCTAATCAGAATAGGGTCGGCTTCATAATCTGGAGTCTTTCTGTGACAGCAGTGCTTTAACTCTAAATATGATAAATGTTTAATGAGACTCCGTGGCGCTTTGGTGTATGGTTCATCCTGTGTTTCATGGCCTGAAAGTGCATATTTGCACAGATACCTTCTGTTGGATACATTTCTTGCTTTGCCACCAATATCCCAAATGGTGCCCCAGTGATTTTTTTTGTGATCCCTGTGGTATTACCTGCAGAGAATGTACTCTGTGACATGGACGGGAGCAAAGAGAAAGCTCTTTGCATCTGTGAATGTATGTGGTGTCTGTTAACTGTGCCATTTTCAGTCTGGCGGGAGGGAGTCGCCGAGTGTTGGCGTAGAAAGTCGCTCTTGTGCTGTTAGCTTCAGTGTGAAATGAGCTCAAACTGTACTTCTTTCACTTCAGAGTGGTTCCGTGTTGAAATGACTCTTTTGTTTTGTTTTGTTTTTATGGTGGAACATTTGTACATAATGTAACTACAGATAACAACCTGTTGATGGACTGCAAGTGATGGGAAACACTGCAGATATTCATTTTTTAAACTAATTTCTGAGGTTCCATTCAGCTTTTTCACTCTGCATGAATTAAAACCTTTTTTTTTTTTTTTAGCTTGTTCTGTTTAGTTTGTACATCTCTCAGTTCTCTGTATCTGTTGTTTTTCTGCACAAAACATTAGTGTATCTCAGTTAGAAGCATGTTCGGATGAAACACTTTTTCATTTTTTTTGAATGTTGCCCCCATGCAGGTGAAGAATGAGCCCACATAAACAAGCAGACTTGAAAAGGCTTTTGCGAATCGTGTTGTGAGGACGTTGGTGTCTTCCCCAAACTCAAACTGTTGTCACTGCCTTCATGTTCTGGTGTGAAGAGTCCTTTGCTGTTGTAAAAACTCAAAACCATTTTGTTGAAAATGACTGTTCTAAGTGGAAAAAAGTCAAAATTGAATAAAGCTTCTATGCCTAATGACTAACTTCCTTCCTTCTTTGATTGGGTTTAATTAAACTTATAAGAGATTTGCAGAGTTTAAGCTAACGCGGAAGTCCTTTGCTTTTGCTGTCCGTACAGAGGCCGAGCCTGAAACCATCCAGCTTCCAGGGTGATGAGGATGGGGGCAGGTGGGCAGCAGCAGTGCACGGGGTTGCTCTCAGACTATACTTTGTATTTCAGCATCTGCGGCTGCATCAACTTATCCACCACGGCCACAGTGATATCTGTTTGGGCTGCTTTGATTTGTGGATCATGAGAGAAAAATCAGCATGAACATCCTTTAGTTCTTGTGCTTTTCTTTCTGGACCTTGTCAGTACATCATGGATCTACAGATATGTTGTCAGAGACAACACAATATTCTGAAATACATGCAACTGTCCTCGCTGTTTGCCAGAGAAAGCGCCTTTGTGTGAGCTCGTGTCTTCGGTCTGTCACGCACGTACAGATGAGGAGGAGGTGGAGGTGTGGGAGGCAGAGATGGATGATGGCGCTCAGACAATTTAAAGAGGGGCAGTAATGAGATGCACAGTTTGAGGAAAGTATGGAGTGTGAGGAGGAGGAGGAGGAAGAGTGTTTTCACCAGACACTCCTGCCTCCATGAACAATCTGGCAACGTAGTAAATAATGCATCTGCTTGGTAAAGCTCCAACAGCCGTGCCAGCTGTACCTATCACTAGATTCACATTGTTTCTGTGTGCACAAAAAGCAAGCAAACAATGCCAAATTTCAATGAAATCAGGTCGATCTCTGTTGATCTGGAGTTTAAAGAGAGACGTGCGTACTTGGACGACTTGTCTGGATGCATGCATGGCAGACACCCTGTCAGATCTGAAGAAGAAGCTGTCAGGACACATGCGATTGTTGTCACATCAGACACGCAGGAGCATAATGCTGAATATTAGTCTGTCTGAGCGCACACATTGCCGTCCTCTGGCGAAACGCAGACTTCCAGGGCAGATGGCGGTCAAAGATGCCTTCAATCAAGAGCTCTACAGGAGCAGAACTAATGGAGGGCACAACGGTCTGGTGGTCCATTGCCAACCCAACTGCTACTCTTGCCCGAGCCACTCAGACGTGGCCCGATGCTCTACAGTAGCTGAGTCATTTAGCCATGGTCATGGTACAGGAAGTCATTTGTAACATGTCCTGAGGTGGTAGTGTTCTCTCAGCACAGGGACATAGGTTGGCAGAGATTAATTCCCAAATTTCTGCAGATGCTTGGACACATTCCGTAGCTGACTGTGTTGAAGATCCCCCAGGGAATAATAACACTCAGTGTCAAACAGGGGTCTCCATTCGTCCTTCCTCGCTGGAGATGGTAGTTGAGTGGAAAAAAGATTGAAACAGCCGTAACTGGAAAATTGCTTTGGAATAATATGCTCACCTTGAGAGGGCTTAATTTTACAGTAAATGGCAGCCTGAGACTGGCAACACAAGCTGTTTGTTTCAGCATGAGATTCCCAATTTTCCCTGCTACTGGTTTAGAACCAGAAAATATATTCATGGATCCTCATCGCCAGAAATCGTCAAGATACAACCAACAGTTTCTGTTTGTCAAACTCTCGTGGCACATGCTAATTACATGTGACTTTAACATAGAAACGTATTTCAGCACATGTCTAGCTGAACATCATCCATCTCATCTGGCTTTCTTAATATTTGAAATAATCAAATATCATAGTTTTAATCAATCTGAGGGGCTGAAAAGCATGGTAATTTCTAGAAAGCTGTGAAGCCTTCGGGTACTTAAATTAATCCTCCATATTTACTACTATATTTCCAACAAAGTCACAAAATTGCCCAACTTTTAATCACATTTTAGTCACGAAGAAGATGCGGTTCTCTGCTGCCCTCCAGTGTTTGTAATCCCGTATAACAGCGCAAATATGTCAACTTTAGATCTCAGATCTGGTTTTGTTGTATATTTGTGGATGCTGCTCAGTGTTAACGTTTACTTCATTCATCCTTGACTTTGAAACAGCTTTATTGTCTGAACACAAAGACACTGACTACAGACCACCAAACAGATGATTACCAGAGTTCAATCATCTGCTCCTTGGCCCATTATCAACATTTCCTAAAAAACTTTTAGTTTTAGTTTAAATCCGTTAGTAACGTATCAAGTTATTTTACTGACAAACAAACAGACAAATGCTGGCTTTAACCTCCTTGGGGGAGGAAATTATAAGAAGAGATTTATCCAGCAGACACAGAGGAAATTATACTTTCGGTTTCCTAGTGATTATCTGGCCTCGCTGTTCGGCCGAAGTTGTTTTTCTTCATGAAATTGCTCAATGGAATGTGCTTGGAGGGGGGAAAAAAAAGGAACTAAGTCATAAGATACAGTATATCAGCACTGTCAGTCTGGTCTGAACTCTGCTGCAGCTGATCTCGCTCAAGATGAAGGCAAGTTTTTAAGGTGTTTCTTTTATATTCTGTGCAAATTTGCAAGATTATTATATTTAGGATTAACTCTATCTATTGTGACAAACAGGTTTTGACTGTTTAACCTTTTTCCTTTTCCTCACAGCTGTCGGTGGTCATGCCCTTCCTGCTGTTCCTTTTCATTTCCAAAGGGTAAATCAAACTTTTACTCATAATCGCTTCAGTTTTGTAAATATATTTGTTCATACACATTCGTGTTTGTGATGCTAGTGAGGAAGGTTGAGCTGTTTGTGTTTATGCGTTTAGGTTAGGGTCATGATTATATATTCTATTTACATAATTACTGATAACGTTTGGTCGAAATTTGCTCTCCTAGATTGTGTAACCAGAGAATTAATTGCCAGTGGGGGCCCTATGGTGACTGGTCAGAGTGTGATGGCTGCACAAAATCACAGGTTATAAATAGAATCACAGCTTCAGATGCTGAATATTGTTAAATGATATTTTGAGATGACTTTATGTATTTATTTCTTTTTGCGTGCTGCAGACTAGAAGCCGAGTGGTGGCTGTCTATGCTCAGTTTGGAGGCAACAGCTGCCAAGGATGGCGGACTGAAACCAGGCCCTGCGAAACGACTAAAGGTTGCCCCCTGGAGGATGGATGCGGAGACCGCTTTCGTTGTAGATCAGGTCAGAATTTGGCCGCTCTAACACATCTGAGTCACACTGCACAACTGTGGTCAGAAGGGTTTGTGTATGTGCCGATCCTCAGGAAAGTGCATCAGCCAGTCTCTGGTGTGTAACGGAGATCAGGACTGTGAGGAGGACGGACTCGATGAGCACTGCCCAGTTGACAAGTTCATCATATGTACACAATCAACCCTGCCGCCAAACATTGAACTTTTAGGATTAGGGTAAGCAACAAATCTCTGCACGCGCACACACACAAAGAACATGTGTTTTAGCCATAAACACAGTTTTAGCCGTATTCGTCAGTACACTTTCCTTCATAAATGTTCTGCAGCTTTGATGTGGTGTCAGAAAAGAGGAAAGCCAGTGTCATCAACACAAAGAGCTTTGGGGGCCAGTGCCGAACCATCTACAGCGGCGTCCACCAAACCATCTACAGGCTGCCAGTCAGTACACTCCAGTACAGCTTCATGGTGGGTCACTTTGCACTACAAATGACTTAGTCATAAATATCGTTTTTACTACCCATCAGCATGTACTGATTATCCTGACCATGTCATGTTACATCACTACTCACTGGAGTTAATCTATTTAATTTAAAAGAAGACAGTGTTAATATTGACTCACGGCTAACACAGAAATAGAAGTACAAAAACTCAAATTCTGAACATCTTTGACATTTCTGAGTATTTCAGTGCACTGTTGTTAAAAAGGAAAAAGTGGTGGGCAGGGTGGGTGAACGACCTCTAGGTGAACGACTCTCAGGTGACCACCCGGGCCATTAACATGCCAATGGTCCACAAGGGCTATATTTTCAAGCTCTACCTCCAGCAAGTTTAGAACTGAAGAAGCCCTCTGGAGAAAGGGCGAAATGTCTTCAAGGAAACCTTTCAGTCCGGTTGATAGAGAGATCTAACTTTGGAAAAAGTGGCGATAATGACTTCAAATTGATCTCGTCTGTTTAAGTCTGTGCAGAATGTCACACCACTGGACGGTTTTTACAGTGTTTGAACTTGTTAAAATCCAGGTTAAGGTTCAGAATGACTTCAGTGATGAGATGTTCTCCAGCAAATGGCACTACGCGAAGAGCATTGTCAAGCGAGAGAAGGCAACCGGAACCACAACTGGGTACCGAAACTATGACTTTCACGAAACAGACGAGAGAAGCCAGGTGAGAGGCTCTCGCAGAAAACCTCAGAATAATATTTTTCTGGCTAAATATTGTCAAATGTTTTTGTTTTTTTGTTTTTTTTTTGGCTCTTTCAGATGCACAAGCTTTTGGTTTTGAAGAACGACATTGAGGTCGCCCAGTTCCAAAGCAACGCTCCTCGGTACATCCCATTATCTGAGGAGCTGTGGAAGGCGCTGGTCAAACTACCGTCGGTCTACGACTACGCCGCCTACAGGAAGCTGTTGGAACGTTTTGGGACTCACTACCTGTCTGAGGGAAGCCTTGGGGGGTCGTTCAAGGTGGTTGCTAAGATTGATGAAGAAACTCAAACATACATGAGTGAGGATTCTTTACCCATCGTCAAATGTATATTTGTTGTATCAGACTTTATAAAATAAGCTTCTAACTGCTTAGATTTTAAAACGAGTCAAAATTAAATAACAATCCTATATTACCTTGTTAAGCTGATTGTTTCTCTATTTCTTTCCGTGTTTATTATTTTTAAGGGACGGAAAGCAGTGAGTACAACGAGTGCGACAAGACCAAGCGCTGGGTTCTGTTCATCCCCATCACTCACATTAAATGCAAAAGTGGTCGTTCTTACGCAACATTATCAACTGGTACAGTTTTTATTTTAGTTTTAAACCTGTGCTCTTAAACTTTCCTGTCCACATCCGTTACTGTCAACTTTTACTTGTTTCTTAACCAGGAACCAGGAAAAGAAACCACTTGGCGAGGGTGGACGTGGACGGGGGCGGCGTGCAACATATCGCAGGACTGAAGACCATGAGCCTTGACGATCCCGACAAGAACTGGGAAATGTACTCAAACTGGGCCGATTCCGTGCGATCGTTTCCACAGGTCATAAAACAAAAGGTGAGGGGGATGCAACGTGAGATATCGAAGGTGATGTTGGATTTAATTGTAAATTTAAACGTATGATTGTGTAAAAGATTTGGCAGCATCTAGTAGTGAGACAACAGTTTGCAAGAATTTCCATGAGTGCCAGGGAAGCTGGACCTCTAGAACATCTCTACGTTTGTGTTTGTGCAGCTGCGGCCGTTGTCAGAGCTGGTAAAGGAGGTTCAGTGTGCCGGCGTGAAGAAGCTGTACCTCCGCAGGGCCATTGAGCAGTACCTGTCTGAGAGCGACCCCTGCCACTGCCAGCCCTGCAGAAACAACGGCGTTGTTTTCACCGACGGAGACAACTGCAAATGTGTGTGTAAGCCTGGTACATCAGGCCTGGCCTGTGAGCACGGAACTGAAGTAGAGGGTCAGCAGGGTGAGCGCTAATGATCACAGTTTGATTTATTTGCCGCCTCATTTTTCATCCCTCCAGACAAGTGTTTGTAATGTTTTACTGATCGAAGCTGTTTTGGTTGCCCGCCTTCAACAAGGTGTGATTCATGGCAGCTGGGCCTGCTGGTCCACCTGGTCATCCTGCAACGGTGCTCAGAGGTCAAGAAGTCGCTCCTGCTCTAACCCCGCTCCCCTGAACGGGGGACAGTACTGCTCCGGAGAATCCACTGAGAAGTCTGACTGCGATGAGGATGAGCTCTCATACTTAAAGTTAGTATATTTAAAAGCACTGGAATGTCAGTAAAGATGAGATTTAAACACTGTCTTTGTGTGACCAGAACAATGGAGCCGCAGTGCTTTGACCAAACTCTCCCAGAAAGTCACAAATGTGGAACTCCGCCTCCTCTGATCAATGGCTACATCATGGTAAACATGGTTACGCTACATTTTAAAGCTGTGTGTTTTCCTAATGTTCAATACATTTTTTGGGGTCTGGATCATATAAAAAGAAGTGATTTGGAACTTCATTACTCAGGACCCGAAGGACATTTATATTGTTGGCAGTAAGGTGGAGTACACCTGCATAAGTGGATACCATCTCACTGGTTACAACACAGTAGAATGCACGGAAAACAAGACCTGGTCCAGCAGGCCTGGATTGTGTATAAGTAAGTCAATACAGAAGAGCGATCACTGAAATCACGGCCAACTACAGCCTGACTTTGACCTCTTTCTCTCAGTATCAGCGTGCAGACTTGGATCTCTTGCTGAAGACGTCATCGCCCATCCGTTACATGCGGTCTATGGCATCGGAGACACTGTCACCTTGTCTTGTCCAGAGGGTCGGCAGCTTCTAGGAGAGTCTGTGATTGCGTGTGACCCCAGTCTGAATTTTTCACCTGATCCAACAAGCATCACATGCAGCCCAGGTCAATGAAGCTGCAGATTCACAATAAAAATGCTAATCATGATCATTTTGAGGAGTCATTTCGATGTGTCCTACAGTGAAAAGACCACAGACGCTTCCTCAGGACCAATGTCAAACATGGCAGAAGTCTTCAAAAGGAAAATGTGTGTGTAAGATGCCTTTTGAGTGCAGGTATTTTTCTCTAAGTGTCTTGGATTTGTTCACGTGGCCCGAATGTTTGTTTTTTTAATAGTCGCTTTGACATCATATTCCCTTTTTCTCAGTTCGTCTCTGGAGGTGTGTACCACTGCGGCCATGACAAACAGGCCCATCCTCCTGACTGTTTGTCGGATGCATGCGCTGCGGTGTTTGGGGAAAAACCACCTGATAGCAGAGGACAGCGTTTGTAAATGGCCCGAGCGTAACACTACAGGCTGCACCAACTGTCACGTATGGGAGCTCTGTGATGGTGGGGACAATAAAATGTGTAAATTTAAGACAGAATGTGTACTTTTATATAATTTTTTTTTTTTTTTTTTCTTTTTTTTAGATCAAACCAATGAGTGCCGCTGCAGAGACTCTGCAGACTGCTCAAACCTGGGAGTAAATGTATGTGTCCGTGTCGGGGCAGATGGAGAAAATCAGACTATGAGTGAGTGTGAAGCTGGACTAAAGCGCTGCAAAGGAGAACAAGTTTCTGTTGTCAGCATCCTGCCTTGCACTGGCTGAAACTTTGGCCTTCCCATCACCATTATCCTCTGAACATAGCTTGTGTATTTGTAATACATTACACATTAAAGGCACAAAGGCATAAAAACATTCTAACCTATGTTATAATGAATAAATAGTAAAGCTCAAGAGAACCCTCATTGTGTCATTGTTTTTTTTTCCCCACTGAGATATATCAAAGCGAGAAATAGATTTTGTAAATTTGTTCATTTTACTTTCTGGGATGATCTCTTTTAAAATCTGTTTTCCTAAGGCAGACTGTGTGCAGCCTGCCAAGCACATCCCTGCTGATAGTTTATTCCTGCCTCTGGCTTGCTGCCCTCTCATGGAGCGTGTGCACGTGTGGCTTAACCTGCCTGCACAATTGTGTGAAGACACTGCCTACATAATTTCTCCTTGTCACAATGAAGTTCTTTAACTTCATTAAATGTGTGGTCCCGCTTTGAATAAGATGGATAAGGGAGAAATTTTAGAGATGCCACAGAGATGGAGTCTTATGACTCCCTAAATTAAACTAAAATCACTTTTTTCCCTATCTAAAAAGCTGTTTCGATACATTGTCTCCACCCAGTGGACATGTTGGTGTATTACGTGCAAAATTCCCCGAAACCAGTCTGGTTTCAATAACAAAACTTTTATTAACAAGGTAAAATGATCTATATAAGCTTTGACTACTGTACCTTTTACTGTGCCCTAAACATTGATTGCTGTCATTGACAATCCAGACCCATGCCGTCCCCCGTGTCTGCATTGTGTGCCTCAGACAGAGGGAGACCCTCCTGGCTCTGACCCACTAACAATTTCTTTTTGAGCTCATCTTTGCGTAGAGAGTATGTGTATATACAAGTCTAATGTCTCATTTTCTGGATAGATATTGTGTGCAAACACCTTTTCTCTTTTGAGTTTTCTATCATATATTCTGTTTTGAAGCTGGAAAGTTAAAGTCGTGTACAGGTTCTTGGTTTATGGAAGACTAAATTAAGTACATTGAGGAGGAAAAACAAGGAACAGACTTTAGAGGAGGTTGCACACGACAAACGTACCATCTTGGCCTATTCGTGCGGCTCTACAACTTGACCTTTGCAAGGGTCACCGTCAAATTTCATTTGGCACCCATTCAAAAGTCCTCACATTAACTCTGACAACACAGACGACTGTATTCCCTTTTTGAAACCATGAATCCTTACTCAGGTTCATGACGGTAACCAAACACTGACGTTAACTCATTCGCTTTCACATTAGACAAGGAATTGACTTCCTCTACCCAAAAAAGGGGAGAAATAAAATCAATTGCAAAATATCTTAAAATATATGCTTGTGAGTATTGTTTTTTTTTCTTTTTTGTTCAAAACATTGCAGTTACAATTCTTTGTATTACAAAATAAAATTATAAAATGGCCATCCTAAAAAAAGACAGACGGACAGAGACGATTTATTCGAAAATGGCAGTAATCGATCGGTGGGAGACACAGGTGATGGAGGACGGTGTGTGATGTTTGTTGCCGCCTCCCACCCATGAAGGCAGGGCCCTTAGCTGGTGACCAGGCAACAGAGCCCAAAGAACCGCCTCTTCCTCTGCCGGACCAGTGGGTAGGGAGTCAGGTTCAGCAAGCTGCTGTCGTCTAGGCACAAGACCGCGTGCACACACACACACACACACACACATGCACACCACCACCACTGAATCAAACTGCTGCTGAAAGAGTATGTGTGTGTTCTTGAACTTGCTCCATACTGAGTACCAAATTATGTATTCTACTAGCAAAATGAGGAGTTTAGGTGGAGTTTAGAATTGGGTTTAGGTTAGAGTTTGGGGTTGGTTGGGATGGTTAGGGTTTGGGTCATGGGGCTGGTTAATGCATTATTAAAAGTCTATGAAAGTTCTCACAAACACAGAAGTACAAAGATGCGTGTGTGTGTGTGTGTGTGTGTGTGTGTGTGTGTGTGTGTGTGTGTGAGACCTCCTCACCTTGGTTTTTCAGCGGTAAAGGCATCGTCTCCCTGAGTTTACTGAGAAGATTCTTCATCTCCCTCATGTCCCTAATTAAAATAACAGAAATAAGGCTCTGCTGTGTTGATATTTGTACTTTTTTTAATTTTAAAATTTAAGAAATGCATCTGAAAACATTTTATTTTTCTTGTGTTTTCATTTCTATTTGCAATTAGTGTGTAGTGCCAGATTTCATACATAAAGTAGATCCCATATTATATTGCTTTTAGTTGTTTATGGTGTCAAATAATGAAAAACAACCATAAAATCTTCATTAAAAGTAAGCGAACCTACTGTAAATAATGTATCGTATCGTAACATCTGAGCTGAACCATTTCCTAAAAGAGATTCATCATCTTTGAAAAGTCTGTTAAATATTTAAATTCAATTAAATTCCACCTACTTCTCGATGTTTTCGATGTCAGTGGCCACCAGCCAGCACAGCTGAGGACAGTCAGTGTGAGAGGAAGACGTGTCCTCCAGGATGGGGATGTCCGAGCTGTCCTCGGCCTTACTGTCCACTCCATGGGGCCCGCAGGGTTCTCTGCCTGCACACAGACACGCAACAGCCTTTAACCAGATACACCTGCCTGACCGTACAGGTAAAAGTTTGCAAAACAGCGAGAAAATGTCCAACTAATCTTAGAATTTAGGAGTTTGCACCTTTCCTGTGGAGCTGCAGGGATCCCAGCAGGCAGACCGATTTGAGCATCTCGGTGATGTACATCTCCAGACAGCACTGCAGCTGGATGAAGAGCCTGCAGATCTCAGGGTGGATCTCCCCGTCTTCTGGCCTGAAGATGTCACATGCCTGGGATTAGTGGGGGATCCCCTCACTGATTATTGACCCCCATTGCATCTCTAAACGGCACATTCAAAGACAAAACTGACAGAAGAGGAACAATCGCACATCTTCAAGTTATATAACAAGAAGTGATTCACTGAGCCATCTAAAACTATAAAATGAAGACAAAAGAATTTCAAAAAACATCCAAAGCCCCACATTGCCGTTTTTCAACCCATCCTGCAGGACACCTTCACTGTCACTCGTGTATTGTGTCCCGGGTGGAGCTGCAGTGACATGTGAAGGGGACAGATGCTGAAGGTGTGACCGCTCATCTGCTCTGAATATTGTGCCACCGTTTCTTTACAGTCCCCCCGCAGCTCGATTCTCCTTTCTCCTTGCAAAATCGGTGCTATTGCCAGCTGTCCACCCCAACACGCACGCACACACACACACACACACACAAATCTGCAGCTCTATTCAGACACACATTTATTAGCGGTGAATGACCTGTGCAGTCTACCTTAAGCTCTGCTTCTCCTGTGGTGGGAGGCTAACTCAGAACTGGCCCTCGGAGCTTTTAGAGGAGTTTTTTTGAGTGTGTGTGTTGGGGTAATTATGACAATGATGCTGTTATCAGCAAAGATCACGCTGAGGCTGCTGCGCCGGCTCTATTTCTATAGCAGCAGCGGGAAAGTCAAGAACAGGCTGGTGCTCAGCAGAAGTGTTTAAGTACGCCAGTGATTATCGGCCACGCATGTGGGAAAAAATAGCACGGAGCCGAAGGTCACCACACGGTAAAGTCTGTTTCAGAAAGATGTTATTACACATGGCAGGAAATATCACTTAAGTCATACACACTGTGTACAGCTGCCCTAGTAAAGGTTTGGGTTCATTCTTGAACCAGGGAATCATTTACTGAGAGGCAAACGTCTCGGGAACTCTGGAATATGGCTGGTTAATGGGGATGAATTGGTGGGGGTGACCACTGACGAGCTGTTATTGTTCCAGTGCTGTCCCAGATCTGACAAACGGCACAGCCAGTAGTACACACATCCCGAATATTCGTGGAAAATCACCAAGCAGTCTTCTGGTTTTTCTATTTTAGTGTAGAAACACCTTTAATTCATCAGATTCTGAGAAGTTCAGCATCCCTGGAGACACCATGGATGCTCTCATGTTCTGCTGCACCTCTCTGATCTGACTTTTGCCAGACACGCACTGGGTGAGTTATTTCTAAAACTGACGGTCGCTTATGCAAATGAGAGATTAAACTGGAGACTATACTTCAGGCGCAGAGCGCACCATCCGGCCGCGTCTGCGTCAACTCACCCAGATATCAAGGAGAGGCTGTGGTGGGCGACTCTCGCAACTTCACAGCCTTTGGTTCGGGTCTTCAGCATCTCTGCCCGGAGCGAAGGGCAGTCCACAGTGATTTCCCCGATGGAGATGACCAGCTCACGGTACAGAGCCACCAGCGTGTTGAACTCTTGAACGACCTGCGGCATGAAGGATGACAAAGGCGAGACGTTAAAATAATGGACCGCTCTCTGTCTCACACATGCACACGCAAGGCAAGCTGCTCCGATCAGTGGTGGGGCGTTCATTCTTGGCCTACTCCTCGAAGCAGTACTCTGTCGGGCTTTTGTTTGTTCCATGTCGGTGCAGGTGAATTCAGGCTTCAGGACGGTAACCTTGCGCGCTGATGCCGCAGCAGCTGCTGATCACTGAGAGAAACGTGATTAAGCAACAAGTGAAGCATTAAATAATTTGCAAAGTCCCAGAGCCTGGGCTATATTTGATTTGCTCAAGTTTGGCTCTTTAACTGGCGCATTGAAGCACAAATATGCCATCGATTTCGTGCAACTCCTTCACCTTTTCTTGCGTTTTCTCCACCAGCGCGCCGCTGCTGGTGCTGACTCCTAACAGCGATCACGAAGCCCTGAAGATAATCGTGTACAGTTCACGCAAATTGCGAGGAAAAAAAATAAACAAACAAACAAGTAAATCCCCATTTCAGCAGCCTTTCAACAGCCTCGCAAACAACAGAGTCAAGCCTGTGTCATTCATCTGTTTGGCTCTGCAGACGAAATGATGCAAATGTAGGTAGCTATTTTTAGGCTCCTGGACCCATTTCGTGGGTTTTTTTTTTTTTTTTCTTTTTTGCAGCTGTTAACATCTGTCGTTTGCATGTGCGGGATGGTCGAGTGTGCTGGAACAAAGACAGGTTATAGAAATGACAGAACATCAGAGGATCCATACCATTCTGCAGTCGGCCACGGCGCGCTGGGCTTTGCGGGTACTCTCGGTGCTCTCCCTCCTCTGTGGGTCTCGGTAAGGAGGCTTGCCGACCTGGAAGATATTCCCGGTAGATCTGGGGCGGTTTTTGCGCCCATTCGATGCAGAACTCATGCATACACATCCACTAATAAAACAGCCCCGATGCAAAAGGGTTTCGTCTTCATACACCCCCCAGACTCCACCAATTTCCTCTTCCTGCCTCACCGCCCTGCGCCTCCTGGTATCTCTGTTTTCTCCTCGCTTTAACGCTAAATTCCCCTCCGCCAGCTACAGGCTGGGCTTTGTGTTGTAACTCTGTCTGTCTCCGCTGGCGTTCCACGCCTCTACTGCGGGAGACGGAGCAGATCTTTTCTCAGACGAGCCTCAGAGCGCAGGGAAAAGTACCGGATGAGCGCCCGAGACTCTTCTCCGCATTGCCTCGACTGCGACGGGGGCGCAAGTCACCTTCACTCCTGCAGCAACGGACGGTGAAGACTTCACACCAGAGAGAGAGAAAAAAAAAGCCGGAGACCTGCTAGCTGAGGGGTCTCTTCTGACGCACCGACGCCGGAACGAGATGATCGTTTTCACGGTTGTTCTCCATGTGCAACCATTTTTTACAGATGCGCGCTGCTCCCATCAAGCGCCTCCAACGAGGACGATAACGAGCGTTCCTTAAACGCACCACTGATATCTTTTTTTTTTTTTTTTTTTTTTTTTTTTGGGATTTCACAGCGCGCCGTCCCTGTATGCCTATGATCGTTCAGAAAACATTATCTTTTGCGGCGCGGTGCTGGTTTGCCTCCCGGTGGTTGTTCCCCCCTCCCAGTGTTTCCAGGTCCTCCAGGCCTCAGTCTAACCTTGCACAAACAGGAGAGGAAGAGCAGTCGCAGCTCCAGGCTTGGCGTGGCTGCAGCGCTGATCTATCAAAGGACGGACCCATCAAACCACCCGCACTTGTACTACAGGCAGTAATTCACACAGTTAACTGAGACAGAATTCAAGTCTTCTTCAACTGTCCATGAACATTAGAGCATGAGTCACTTCCAAGTTTTTGATGAGTTGCAGCAGCAGCAGTCCAGGAGACAAATGGCTGCTTCTGTCTCTTTCTCTGAGTTTCCTGTGACAGCATGTCACAAATCATTGATTTGTGCACATAATTACAGTTGTTTCAAACCTGGGCTACATTTACTGACATTAAACAAGTAAAAACTGTCATAAAAAAAGAGTTTTACTTTACTTTTAAAGCTGCCCTGTTTTACAGATCAGTGTGAATTATCTTTTTAAGATGTGTCAAAACGTTTTTATTAAGTTAATAAACAAAAGATCAGTGAGGGTTTCAGACATTGTTGTAAAGTTATACTTTCGTAAAGTTATAGATCCTGAGTGTGATGCTTGTGTTTGGAACATTTCACTCTTAATGAAAAATGCTATTATCATCATTTGAACAACTGATTTGTTGATGTAAAAATAAAATAGTACCAATAATAAATACAGCTTGTTTTTATTTAAAGTATTGCAGGAGCTGCTTTAATATCATTGAAGTTCAGATTGTGCAACTGATGTGAACCCTCATCCTGTTCTCAAAGCTGCTGTTTGCATCTGTGGGTTTTAATCCACACTGAGACATAGCCAGTAAACAGGCAGCCTGAAAAGCTGTTCCAGCTGCACATCTCTCTGTCTTATGATGCTAAATTAGCTTTTTTCCCTTCTTTCCATGTCGTTCACTGCAGGACTGTCAAAAAGAAGGAAAGAAGAGGTAACAGAGGAAGCAGAACACGAAGAAGCCGACCACCCAGTTGACGGAGTAGATGTAAATGATGACCATGTCCATGTCCAAGCGCCAGCCCCGAGCATCGCCCCGGAGGTCCAGGCTGTCCAGCTGGTACCCTCCTCCCCGGGGGAGCTGACGCCTTGCCACGGCAGCGGGCTGTCTCTGAAAGCCTGGGAGACAAAGGCTCACAGGTGATCAAAGAGAAAATAAAGACCAACAAACATTCCTACAGTTTTCTCCTCTGTTGCAAAGAATTCGGACAGGTGTGAGGAGAAGATCTCACTGGTCATACTGGAGCTGAGATACAGATTTCAAACTAGCCTCCAAAGATGTGGAAGAGCTTCCGGCAGCTCGGGAGGGGCCACTTGGCACAGCTGGCCTTCTGGAAGTTCTGTTTCCGACAGAGGTATTCTTTAGGGAAGATTGTCCTTGCCGTTTGGTTCAGCTCTGTCACAAAGGCAGGAGGACAAACTCAGCATTATTGTAGGCGAGCATCTGATACAAACCTGCACGTCTTGATTGTCAGAACAGATTGTTTGATTTATTTAAACACGGCGGCAGATGCAGCAGCGGCAGTCCCTCGTTGCTCTTTCAGTGTGACCTTGCCTTCATTAATCAATGCAAGAATCTGCTCAGAGATCCTTGTCATCTAATCACTCAGTAGAGCCCTCAGCGTGTCCATGGACACTACAACGTCACCATGGAACCAGGCTGAATCTAAGATGATGCTGTAACCTTGGCTAGCCTGTGATTAATGTGTGATTGATCGATCTGTTGCATCATACATTCCCGGAGGCATACATTTCCACCTGAAAAAGGTGAAACAAAAGAATTCCTCTTGTGTTTTGAATGAATTCTCTTAGTGTGGATGACACATCTGCTTGGAACTGGAGCAAAGGCCTGCTCTGGTCCCTGCAGGACATCTGCAGCTGCGTCCACCGAACAGTCTGCACAAATGCTACAACACAAAACATGCAATGTTGTGTTTGCCCACATTTGCTGCTACTGAATAGGATCAAGAACATTTGTCCTCACCACCTACGCTCTGATGATACGCTGAGTGCAGTACAAATGAAGAGAATAGTGCAGGAAGTCCCCTATGTTAGCTTACCCGTCTGGAAGAAGACGTGTGTGATGACTGTCCTGCAGAGGGGGCAGGGTGTGTTGGTGGGGCTGTTCTTCGCCAGCGTCCTCAGACAGGGTTCACAGAAGATATGGTTGCAAGGGTGACACATGTAAGGGCTGAAGTACACGTCCAAGCACACTGCGCAGATGTAACTTTCTCGCTCTCTGGTCCCAGTTCCCTCATCGCCCTCACTGCTGCTGCTGCTGCTGCTGGATGCATTCCCTGTGGAACTCTGGTAAATGAGGGAGACACTCTTAACGAATGAGGGATCAAATGGCCAGTGTAAGAGTGACAGGTTGATATATCACCCTGTTAGATCCTTGTAGCTCACTAAAAACTTCATATAAAATCATCAGCACAGTGACATCCCCCTTATATTAGCTTTGGAAAAAGAAAAACCCAAAACATGTGAGTGTTTAAATCAATTAAATATAAATTAATGAATATTTTATTAAAATCAGTTGGTACTAGGTTTAGGACAGATAGAATTAGCTTAAGCTGTCATAATCAGCTGTGTCTGTCTTTACCTCAACAACTGTAGGACCCTTTTGACTTTAAAACAGTTTATTTCACCTCCTTGAGGATTATCTGGAGCTGGAGTGAAGATTTTTTTTTAAGGCTTCTTTTGCCACTGGGAGATGAGCAGATTTTTGATGTTTTAACTCAGAACTTTTCAGTTAACTTGTGTCAAATAATAAAAGGGAATTCCTTCAAAAGGGGGCAAGGGTCTATAGTTTCTGCCATATTTGTCAGATTATCTTCAAATTGCATAATCTAAAAGATCAAATAAGTTTGTTCTTTTTTTTTCATGATTCCAGTAGCCTACTTTTAAAAATCATCTGTCCGAGACCTAACCACATCTTTCGCTCAAGGATTCAAAAAAACATTTTTTCCAACATGTCAGCGCGGCACCAGGTGAAAATGTCGTTGCTGGCGTTACTCTTGAGACTGGGTTAAAAGCAGAACTCATTTCTTTAACACACCCTGTTGCAAATGGCTTTGACAGCAACCTGAGCAGCATAATGTGTGTGAAGAGACAAGGGTGCGAGGTGTGAGCTCACGGGAAATTCTGTGCCGTATATTTTAATGTGTGTGAAGCACTGACGTTATCAGAAAAGTTTCACTTTTCCTTTAGAAATCTAGTTTTTCCTTGGATACGTTTTAAATTTTTGTGCACTAAAGAAAAAAGCAAACATTTTTAGACGACACGACCCCACCTTACACCGTTTTCTGTAAAAACACGATATTTTTGCTGTCTCAAAAGTTCAAATACCCTCCATCCATCCATCCATCCATCCATCCATTTTCTTCCGCTTTTCCGGGGTCGGGTCGCGGTTGCAGCAGCCTAAGCAGGGAAGCCCAGACTTCCCTCTCCCCAGCTACTTCATCCAGCTCTTCCTGGGGGATCCCGAGGCATTCTCAGGCCAGCCGAGAGACATAGTCTTTCTGTGGGCCTCCTACTGGAGGGATGTGCCCTGAACGCCTCACCAGGGAGGTGTCCTGATTAGATGCCCGAGCCACTTCATCTGGCTCCTCTCAAAGCGGAGGAGCAGCGGCTCTACTCCAAGCCCCTCCCCAATGGCAGAGCTTCTCGCCCTATCTCTAAGGGAGAGCCCAGCCACCCTAAGGAGGAAACTCATTTTGGCCGCTTGTACCCGTGATCTTGTTCTTTCGGTCACTACCCAAAGCTCATGACCATAGGTGAGGGTAGGAACGAAGATCGACTGGTAAATCGAGAGCTTCGCTTTTCAGCTCAGCTCTCTCTTCACCACAACGGAACAGTGCAGAGTCCGCATTACTGCAGACGCCGCACCGATTCGCCTGTCGACCTCCCGCTCCATTCTTCCCTCACTCTCGTGAACAAGACCCCGAGGTACTTAAACTCCTCCACTTGGGGCAGAATCTCCTCCCCGACCCAGAGAAGGCACTCCACCTTTTTCCGGCTGAGAACCATGGCCTCAGATTTGGAGGTACTGATTCTCATCCCGGCTGCTTCACACTCGATTGCGAACCGATCCAGTGAGAGTTGGAGGTCACAGACTGATGAAGCTAACAGGACCACATCATCTGCAAAGAGCTGAGGCCACTAAACCGGACCCCCTCAACACCACAGCTGCACCTAGAAATTCTGTCCATAAAAGTTTTGAACAGAATCTGTGACAAAGGGCAGCCCTGGTGGAGTCCAACCCTCACTGGAAACGAGTTCGACTTACTGGCGGACCAAGCTCTGACACTGGTCGTACAGGGAGTGGACGGCCCATATCAGGGGGCGAGACACCACATTCTCCTGGAGAACCCCCCGCAGGACTCCCCGAGGGACACAGTTGAATGCCTTCTCCAAATCCACAAAGCACGTGTGGATTGGTTGGGCAAACTCCCAAGCACCCTCAAGGACTTTGCTGAGGGTGTAGAGCTGGTCCACAGTTCCTTCTGACAGGAGACTGCCAGGCGTTCCCAGCAGACCCTCACAATACGTTTGGATCTGCTGGGTCTGACCAGCATCTTCCCCCACCATTGGAGCCAACTCACCACCAGGTGGTGATCAGTTGACAGCTCCGCCCCTCTCTTCACCCGGGTGTCCAGGACATGCGGCCCCAAATCCGACAACACGATCACAAAGTTGATCATCGAACTGCGGCCTAAGGTGTCCTGCTGCCAAGTGCACATATGGACACCTTTATGCCTGATCATGGTGTTCGTTATGGACAATAACAAGTCCAACAACAGAACACCACTCGGGTTCAGATCAGGGGGGCCATTCTTCTCGATCACGTCCCTCCAGGTCTCACTGTCGCTGCCAACGCGAGCATTGAAGTCACCCAAGAGGACGAGGGAACCCCCAGAAGGAGCACTCTCTAGTACTCCCTCTAAGGACTCCAAAAAGGGTGGATATGCCGAACTGCCCGAAGGTGGAGGGAGGCTACCCTCTCGTTCACCGGGGTAAACTCCAATGTACAGGCACTGAGCCGGGGGGTAACAAGAATTGCCACCCCTGCCCTTTGCCTCTCACCATGGGCAACTCCAGAGTGGAAGAAAGTTCAACCCCTCTCGAGGAGGCTGATTCCGGAGCCCTTGCTATGCGTCAAGGTGAGGCCGACTATATCTAGTCGGAACTTCTCAACCTCGCGCACTAGCTCAGGTTCCTTCCCAATCAGAGAGGTGACATTCCACGTCCATGACGTAGAGCTACCTTCTGCAGCCGGGGATTGGACCGCCAAGGTCCCTGCCTTTGGCTGCCACCGAACACACAATGCACCCGACCCTTTTGGCCCCTCCTGCAGGTGGTGAGACAACGGGAAGGGGGTCCCATGTTGCCTCTTTGGGCTGTGCCCAGCCAGACTCCATGGGCAAAGGTCCAGCCACCAGGCGCTTGCCATCATGCCCTGCCCCCAGGCCTGGCTCCAGGAGAGGGCCCCGGTGAGGCAAGGGAAACTTGGAACCATTTGGATTCATCTTCATAAGAGGTCTTGGGTCTTCATCTTCATAATAGGTCTTGGGTCTTCATCTTCATAAGAGGTCTTGGGTTCAAGTCCTCAACTGTCTGAGTTCCCTTCCTCCCAGGTGCATCTCCAGCTAAATCCACACTCTGCTTCCTCTTTCTACACTTCCTCAGACAGCCCACATGAGACGACAAACCAAAACTCATTTTCAAGACGCTATCCGAGAGCCCTCAACTTCTCCTTTCCCTCCTCAGACGTGTCTGTGTTGACCTCAAAGGACTGAACTCTGAAGTTGCAGACTTGGTAAAAAATAATAATAATAAAAAAAAAAAAAAAAGCTCAGGGTTACTTCCTGAGTAATTACCATTTTCTCACCTAGGGGGAGCTCCGGGGACTTCTCTATTGCACCAGCACTGGCTCCCAAGATGTGTCATTAACACAAAAATCAGAACACAGTGCACAGCTGCTAAGCAATCATGGGCACCGAGGCAGGTCCCCTGACAGAGTCAGACGGCAGCTCTGGTCTGGTAACAAAGTGCAAACGCATCTACACCCGATTACATAAAACTGACTTCAATTAAACATTTGATTTTAACCAGATATCGAGCAAGCCTCTCTTTGCTGTCTCAATAATCAATTACAAAATTAAATCCACGCCACTAAGATTAACAAAGCCTTTACAGTTTCTTCAGACGCACAGAAGAGCAACGAAAAACTGTGTGCAGCAATCCAACCATCTAGTGTCACCTCTTTGGGAAGCAAGTGTATAAATAATACTGATAATAAATCCAACCTTTCTCCTGCTGTTTATTTTGCATTAATTGTAACCATAGATTCTGCTGAAGGGATTAGAGCTAAAGGAAGCTTGAAAATTCAGTCTGGAAGTCAGAACACTGACTTCACACTGGGATAATGTGAGCTAAAATATAACATCTGAAAAACTGTGTTGCCTGCAGAAAGGGGAAATGATAAAAAAAATCACAATATGATAGATGTATTCAAACTACGAGTGGAAGGAAAACTGTCACGTTGACCTTGAGCCGTGTCTTTTACTGCTTTAAGAAGTGCTGTGGCAACAAAAAAGCTCACGAGAGAGTTTAATAGCAAAAGTGCAAAGTTAGACTGAGTTGAGAATAGAGCCTGCATCCTCAACGAACTCTGGTAATGATAAACAGATACAGAATTAATGAAGACTGAAGGGAAAAGTTGCCCAAACATGCTTATTCAATGGTTCTCTGAGCGTTTGGGCTGGAGATCAATATGCCTCTCATAAATGTGTATGAAGGAGCGTGCTTAGCTTGGCACAAACTCTGCAAGCGGCACAACATTTGTCATGTCTCGTCCTGGCTGTCGCATCCTCATCCTCATTTGCAGACAGAAATGCCAAGAGGTTGAGACATTGATGACTTTTTGGAGTGCGGCTTTTGCTGATGTTGCAGTGTACTCAGCTCCCAGCACTGGTGTAAGCTCAGACAACTCAACAGTATGCCGAGAGTCCAGCCCACCGACATGAGAAAAAACCAGAAACAGAATCTGAGCTTTTGTCCTGTTGGTTTGAAAGGGCTCTCCAGCCGAGCCTCATCGTGCAACTAATTCAGATGTAACCCTACTTGAAGCCACACAGACAATGGCTGTTGAGATGAGCCGGGGGCTGACAGGGCCCTGGAGAGGCCGACTGAGTCAGACTGCTGATGAAAACAGAACACGCATATGCACTCTTACACGCATGGATGAATTGGTAACATAAAGAATAACTAGAAAACCTGACATTAGCCTCAGTAAAAATAAAAAAAAACACATAAGAGTGATGACATTTGCATGACTAACCTGTTGAGTCTCCTGCAGTTGACCTCTCCATGTCTCCCTCCTCCTCTGCCTCCTCCTCAGACACTTCATCCTGTTCTTCTCTCGTTTACTCATCCTTCTCTCTCCCAG
The DNA here is from genome assembly GCA_015343265.1 of Pao palembangensis. Taxonomy (NCBI): domain Eukaryota; kingdom Metazoa; phylum Chordata; class Actinopteri; order Tetraodontiformes; family Tetraodontidae; genus Pao; species Pao palembangensis. Next base: position 30,620,035 of record CM027081.1, on the reverse strand, counting down.
AGGAGCACATGGCCTCACAGCCACCGAAGCCATGCTTTGGCCCGTCACCTCCATCACACCTCCACCTGCCACATCATCGTCTTCTCCCTCCTCCTCCTCCTCCTCCCCCCCCTCTTCCTCTTCATCTTCATCTTGCTCTGAGCCGCTGACAGACGGAAAAGGGGTCTGAGTGTGTTGGTTTTGTGACGATGTGCCAGCTCTTGCCTCTGTTCTCACCACCGCCCAGAATGGATCTGACTCCCGGCTTGATGTGCAGGGGTAATGGTGCAGCTCCTCAGCCGATGTCCTGGACGACAGAGATGCAGATCTATTCTGGAGGGAGGGATGAAGAGGAGCAGAACACCTGGCACTCACTGGGGGCTGGGCATTTAATCCGAGGGTTGAGGTGTATGCCTTACTTTGTCCCATCTGGAAGTTTGATCCTTCACCAGCTTCCAATACCTCACTTGACTGGATGTCAGGGTTACTGCCAGAAAAAGTTTCAACACCTTCTTGTCCCTGTCTGAACGGGGAACTTTCTGCATGTGTCTCAATTCTTCGAGTCCATCTCTGCCTTCCTCTTCTTTTCTCTTTGTCTGCTCCATGTTCAGCTTCTTCCCTCTCTTGGATTCCCTCTCTCCATCTTCCCCTGTGGGTCTTTCTGTGGGCCTTTCGTCCCGGCAGAGGAGGCCTCACCAGCTGTTCCAGGCTGCTGGATCTCCTCTCTCCAGCCAGGCCTGCGTCCCTCAGCCTCTGCCTTGCTGCTCTGCATGTGGTATAAGCCTTGCTGCTGTTACTGATCTCCTCACTGGTGTCCCCACAAACAAGATCTCCAGCCCTGCCTGATCTAGAAACACCAGAAGCTCCCACATGGGAGCTCATGACCACGTTTTCAGTCAGTCGGCAGCAAAATCCATCTGATGCTCACCAGCTAGCCTGGCCTTTCCTGCCACCTTCATCAAGGATTCCTCACTAACAGCCGCTTCTTCTGGTTGAAGCTTTTTCCAAGACAGAGGGGACGGTTCCAGCGTAGAGGAGGTAAGCGCTCCTGCCCTCTGGCTTGTCCTGTCCTGCCCCTGTTGCCCCTCTAGGACATTCCACCCTGTCAAACAAACACAAAGTCCCCACACTGAGCCCTGTTACAACACATTCGCTGTTCGCGGCCTCGCCATTGTTAACTGTGACCTATAGAACACACAGAGCTCTGCAGCCACTGAATACAGAAACATAAGGTGAAAAATCCAGAGCCACGGTTTTATCCATCTCGCCACAGCATTGTTAGGGTTTTATAAAGTAGGGTTTTATCAGCATGTGGGGATAGGTGTGTGAGTCCAGTTTTCTAAGAAAAAAAATGCCATCTTGTGGCAATGATACGTGATGTTTTTGCACCTTGTCTATTTAGTCATTGTCAAGAACATCTATTTATCCCTATTTAGTGTTTTCTTTCTCCTATAAAGTTGAAATACATAATGCAAAATATTAATACTCGACTGTAGATTCTCTAATATTCCACTCTGTTATCTGCACTCCTTTCTAATAATCATAATTGTCTCATTTGTTCAATTTCCTTGATGAAAACTGTAATTAATCAACCTTAAATTACTTTATTTCAGCTCTCTTTATGGAACAACAAAGAGATGAGAGTGAAAACAGAGGATGGAAATTAATTTCAAATTATTTATGCGGCTCTTATTCTGCTTTGGTGTTAAATAAATTATGAGCACCTGTTATTTCCTAGAATTCCCACCGAACAGCTACAATGTTAATATTTAATGACCTGAAGATATATGTATTCTTCAGGAAACAAGACCCACTCTAATGTAACCCCAGAGATCAATCACACTAATGTAAAGGTGCAGTGAGGTTTCTTGTTCATAAATATAAATACGTTTATATTTTCTTCACCATCTAGAATCACTTGGAAATAAGTGATAATATGCTTATAGACCTGCATCAACATTATGTTTTTGAATTTGCACAATAGAAATATAGTTAATCTTAAATTATGGTTTTTTTTTCCGCACACGCATTATTTTCCGTGGGGGAAAACAAAACGTAGTGAGCAACATGTCTGTCTACAACTATATGTTATCCACTGATAAAAATGTGAGAGTAAAACTGCATTTTTCCTACTTTTTATTTTCTGTTAGGTCTACAAATATGATCATATTCATAATACTTTCTCCCAGACAGCTCAAGAACTGTTTTCTTTCTCCATTTAATTTATATGCAAAATATCCCCCAGTCTCTAATCCATTTTGAGTGAAATAAACAAATAAACAAATAAATAAATAAATAAATAAATTAAAAAAAACCTGGATCATACCCCTCCTCACTGCAGGGGACTGTTTGTGTCCCTCACCAGCTGCTGTTATTGCGGGCTGTTTTTTCTGCTTCTCACCTCTGACATCATTAGTTGGCTAAAGCATCTATTGTGTTTCTGGGGATAGTGTGTGTGTGTGTGTTTCTCTGTCACTCAATCTCAGGCACACGCATTTTCAAGGCTCGACCCTTCATCTGCTGCTGTACTCTGTATTGACTGCAGATGGCAGCAGCTCTCCTCTGTGGCCGCACCTCGCTCTCTCCATGGTTCTGAACCTCCTGTTCTCCGCGAGTTTCCACTTTTTCTACATCCCTGCACGGAAAGCTTGTTTGGGTCCAGTCTAAATTAACTGCTGATTTCCCTTTAGATCTCTAAAACGTTGGACTGTATAATTCAAATTCATTTCCCGATATCAAATTAGGTTATTATTAACAACTGAAATGTTAAAGTTTGCGGAAAATCGCAGCTGATACATACCCAACTAAGAGACTAATAGATCCCGACTTTTCTCAAAAAACTCAACTGAGTCCAAACAAAACATCAGTCCCAAAAGGCAAAAATGAAAGGAGAGCTGTGCACTCTTGGTAGTTTCCCTGAGACAGAGCGGAGCAACCAGCGGAGCAAAGGCACAAAACTCCGGGGCGACGTCCACATGGTCTGACGTACCCGAAACTGCTGATATAAATGAATTCACGGCGTCACAAGCTCAGATCACTCGCAGCACCATTGTGCGCACTCGGCCGTCTACACACAAGCGCCCCTCCTCTCTTTCCCCCCTCTCTCACTCCAAAACACACAGACACACACGCCTGCGTCATGCGTCCTGAGAGCGACGGAAAGAACGTGCCAACACCGATGGAACCCAGTAAAACGCACTCGAGTGGCTGATGGACTGAATGTGTGCCGCGCATCCGTCCGGCTGCGTGCCTCCAACTGCCTGTGGAAAGTTGCGCTCTGAGTGTTGTTGCATCATGGATTTGAGAGCAACAAGCAGCAACGACAGCAATGCATCTAGCGGCTATTCTGACACAACAGCTGTCGACTGGGACGAAGGAGAGAATGCCACGGGGTCTGGGTCTCTGCCAGACCTGGAGCTGAGTTACCAGATTATCACCTCTCTGTTCCTGGGGACTCTCATCCTCTGCTCAATATTTGGCAATTCGTGCGTCGTGGCAGCCATCGCCCTGGAGAGATCACTCCAGAACGTGGCTAACTATCTGATTGGATCTCTGGCTGTGACAGACCTCATGGTGTCGGTGCTGGTTCTGCCCATGGCGGCTCTCTACCAGGTTTTGAACAAGTGGACACTCGGGCAAGAAATATGTGATATATTCATCTCATTGGATGTACTGTGTTGCACATCATCCATTCTGCATCTGTGCGCAATTGCTCTGGACAGGTACTGGGCCATAACGGACCCAATTGACTATGTAAATAAACGAACACCGAGGCGCGCTGCGCTCCTAATTAGTGTGACTTGGCTTATCGGTTTCTCCATCTCTATTCCGCCTATGTTAGGCTGGAGGAGCGCGGAAGACAGGGCGAACCCCGACGCGTGCATCATCAGCCAGGATCCGGGCTACACAATCTACTCCACGTTCGGGGCTTTTTATATACCGCTTATTCTCATGTTGGTCCTTTACGGGCGAATATTCAAGGCCGCGCGGTTCCGGATTCGAAAGACCGTGAAGAAAACAGAGACAGCGAAAACATCAGAGATGTGCCTGACTTTATCGCCGGCAGTTTTTCACAAGAGAGCCAACGGGGATGCCGTGAGCCCGGGGTGGAAACGGGGTTACAAGTTCAAACCGAGCTCGCCGTGCGTAAACGGCGCGGTGAAGCACGGAGAGGAGATGGAGTCGCTGGAGATCATCGAAGTTAGCAGCAACTCCAAGACGCACCTCCCCCTGCCCAACACCCCCCAGTCGTCTTCGCATGAGAACATAAACGAGAAGGCCACGGGGACGAAGAGGAAGATCGCGCTGGCCAGAGAGCGCAAAACGGTGAAAACGCTCGGCATCATCATGGGGACGTTCATCTTCTGCTGGCTGCCCTTTTTCATCGTCGCGCTGGTGTTGCCTTTTTGTGCAGAGAACTGCTACATGCCCGACTGGCTGGGCGCAGTCATCAACTGGCTGGGATACTCCAATTCCCTGCTCAACCCCATCATATACGCCTACTTCAACAAAGACTTCCAAAGTGCTTTCAAGAAGATCCTGAGATGCAAATTCCACAGACACTGACCGTACGCGCACACACATACAGGAAACAGTCATAATGTTAAGCAGCATCATGATTCTGATAAGTGCACAGATTCATTCAGGGACAGCTCTTTTCTTTGTGTTGGAGGACTGATGAAAGCAGAGAAAACGGGAACTCTGAGTGTACGCGCTCATGTTTATTCAGTGTTGTAGCTACAGTATATAGCTTATGTGCGACAACAGCCATCACTGTATTACAATGCAAGACGTGACCTGTGCCGAGTCCATCATGCCTTTTTAATCATGACACATGTGGTGTGGGGGTTCCCTCTTAAATCACGAGCTTTGTAGCATCAAAACAATTAAAGAACATTCAATGACATCACTAAGAATTACGAGTCCAATATTTTTTTTAGAGGATTAGAAATTAATGAGGTGAGAACAGATGAAAAAGCACAGTTTTACTCACATGTCTCCTAATGCAGCTTCATATGGATCACAAGCAATAAATAATTTACTGTGAAAAAAGCAGTGAGGCCATGCAGAAGATGGGCAGGTGTGTGTGTGTGTGGGTGTGTGTGTAAACATGTTTACAGCTTATGCTGTGTATCAGAGCAATTGGGTGTCCAATGAATATCTGCTGTCCATCTATCACATCTGCCCCATACGCCAACAGCGAAAGGTTATTGGCAATTTAACTGCAAAAATGAGGGCTGGTGTTGCATTTCAGACTACCTTTTTTTTTCATTTACCCCAGATTTCCCATCTTTCTAGCCTGCCAGCGTGTCCAACAACAGGTCCAGAGACGGCAGGTGCCCGGGAGAAAAATCAAGAAAAAGCATAATGAGTTTTTCCTCTTGATGTTTGTGCAGAGATTTAACGCAGCCCGTCATATGGGCATAAATAAATCAGTGCCGAGTCTGGTGGCCTCCAAACGCCACTCAAGCTACTCGTGGATATACGATTGACATTAGAGCAAAGAATCAGAGAAAATTTCATCACTGCGTAAATGCTCCCATCCATCAAGACACAAATTCATTTACAGTCAAGATAACGAAGGCGTAAGAAGAACACAGAGGACCGTATTTCTCTTACTGTTGCCAGTAACCAGAAGACTCAGATGTGTCACATCTGACAGGATCTCTAATAAAGATCTACTGTATTCAACCAGGTTTGTCCCGTTGAGATCAAAGATCCCTTCTGAAAAAGACCATGGCCAAGAATGGCAGCACATATAATATATAAAAAGTGTTTTAAATGACTAGAGTGCAAAGATATCCATCCACCCCCATGACTAAAGTAATTAAATCAATATAAATATAAAAATACTTAGGAATAAAAATACTAGGAAAGCCAGGTTACAAAACCCTGAATCTACATTTTGTGTTGCACACTTAGGTTGGTCGACAAATCCTTGGCAAATGGTAAAAGAGGTTAAAATGGGGGCAAAAAGCTGTCGCGTGATGGCTCTCCTTTCTCTATCTGTTCTCTCCGTTCTCGGCGGCGCACTCAGTGCACTCCAAACACCTCGGGCAAAATGAATCTCAGAGCTATGACCCGCCAGGCTCTGGGTTTATGGCGAACTCCCACAGAGGATGGCGGAGCTCCCGAGCAGGTTACGGCTCTCGACTGACTCACTTTGTGCGTAAGACAATCACGATCGTTGCATTTTGCTCTGATACATGCGATCCTGCTCTGAACTAGGCAGTAATATTTCAGGTTCAGATTGAAGGACTGCATTAATCCCACCCACCCTGGAATTCATGCAACATTTAATGTGGAAAGGTGTGACAACACTAATGACCATAGAGGAGAGAAGAGAGGAGGGGGATCAGAGGAAACCGCTCTGCTACCAGGGGGATTACGGGATTGATTGTATGTGTTCCGCTGCCCTCTGGCCTTTAACTTTGAAAAACTGCACCAGGTTTCATCCATGTTTCATGTACACATGAGCTCAGTCAGGAACAGCAGAGATTTAAAAGAAAAGTTCCATCATAGTTATTTTTCACTTCCAGCAAATGATATAATAAATGACTATAATAAACAGATGTTCAGAGAACGAGTAAGAACTTTCTCTCAGAGGAACTCTGAAGAAAATTTAGTACTTAATGTTAATGTTCAATGGAGAATGATCATAAACGATCTATTTAATTCGCTCACAAACATGAACGAGCTTGAGATAGCAGTGAATTCAAATCATTCACCGTGGAGATATTAAAAGAAAGCGCGTAAAAGACGATAAAAAGGAACGACTTTAAAGACATTTTCACCAAGAACACATATCATTTAAAATAAGCATTCTGTGTATGAGTGTATATGTTTTAACTGATGCATATGTGCATAATATATATGTAATATAAATTCACTGTCTGCTAGTGTTGTGGCGATAAATGACGAGAAGGTTGAAAAGATGGAGAGAGGGTGACAGTTTAAAGGAGAAATAAAAACGACGAAGCATATAAGTCACCTGCATCTGCTTCAGGGTGTTTTGGTTCTGTCGGATATTACTGGTCAGGAGCTTTTTTTTTTTTTTTTTTTTCTATTTCAGATATTTTGTCATGTCCTGGAGGCTCTTGCTGTCTTTTCCAAAACTCTGAAAGATGAGGAAGAAAAGCCCAAAATGAAAAAAAACATTGTCCTGACGTGGTGAAACAAGGACACTTTCAGACACGGTCATTTTTTCCTCCTTACCAAAAGCTAATGTGTCACTGCCTGGTTTTGCAGGCTGGTCACAACACTGCTGGATTAAAAAAGTATGTGCACGGATCATGGCAACTTCTCTGCCTCTCTCTCTCTCTCTCGCGCTCTCTCTCTCTGCCTCTCTCTCTCACGCTCTCTCTCACACACACACACACATATTCATCACCATGATGGACGGTAAATATCATGAGTACAAGGACAAGAGCAAACAGCCTTAATGTGAAGAGTAAACAATGTTCAGATAGATGAAGTGTGGTGTTCCAGCTCATGGCTGGTCTGGAATCAGCGAGAAACAGCCAAAACATGGGAGAGTCTCATCAGTCTGGCTTCTGTTGGGAAATCTAAGGCGTTTGCAGACTTTAGATATTAATCAGTGCGAGGTGTGTGTGTGGTGGGGGGATGTTTTCTTGAAGGAAGTGCTCTGAACTAGAACTAGGTCCTAGAAACTGGTCACTGATTTTACATCGACGGCTAACTCTGCAGGCAAATAAAATGATGGACTATGATCACTATTAGATTCCATTTATCGCTACTGCACACATTCACTCCCTTACTTTAATTGAATCTTTAAATATGCATGTACACCAAATTAAACTAGATAGAATTTTAAACTAAATATTTCAGAAAGGGGACAAAAAGTGTGTGTGTGTGTGTGTGTGTGTGTGTGGGGGGGGGGGGGGTTGCATATTTTCCAGGGGCTGTCAGCAAGCAAGCCATTGCGTCAAGAGTAAGATCTATTGCCTAAAAATGAACTTGGTTAGAAAAAGGGGAAAAATAGAACGCCGTTTTATCTGCTGCCAACTTGTCTAATGCAGTTTCCAGAGCCTCTCAGCATGTGTCCAGTAAGCGTATTCACGGTCAGAGTATAAATAACTTAACATGTCAGTTTTATGCTTCAGGGACAACATCTTATTTATTCATGGTATTTATTTATTTTTTTTCATTTGACATTTCTCGCTGTGCCCTTACAAACCACAGTCCTCTGTTGGCATCCTTTGGGTTGCCCTTGTGTGCTTGCTTGCAGCAATTTTTGTTTGCGGCTTCCTGATATAACCTCTAAGGTGACGCTAATATTAGGAGATGAGTACATCTTTGACTGACTATGAAGACAAAACTAATAATAATTTTTGATATAAATTAGGCCGTTTGATGGCTGAGAGCAAGTAAAGACAATAAAATGAAAGAAGACATAAAAGCAAAATGAAATGAAAATATCAAAGTCGTTAATGGGATTTAATAACCCGTCTCTGAAGGTCATTGTCAGTGTTGTTGCACTTTATGAGACGACACCTGAAGATTTGCACTGGTGAGATGGTGGAGGGGCTGACCTTGGGGGACAGGCACATTTAACATCTGACTGTCTTGGCTAATACATTACTTCTTGCTTCATTCATTATGATGAAAAGTTAAATTAGCTTCATAAAGCAAAGCAGGAGATAAAAGGTAGAAGGTAATGTGGGAGGTGGAGTCACTGTTCTTGGATGGGAACTACTGCCCCCCAGACTTATTTGAACTATTTCTTGCTGTTTACACTCTGGTGCCTTGTTTGTCCCTGCTGCAGCTGCAGCTGTTTTCATACATATAGGTATGTATTTCAAGCATGTGCTGCAGTGACATAATATAGATTGCTTCCATGTTAAACTACCGTGGACATGAGCATGTACCGAGGACGTTCACATGCCTATATGGAGTCGTCAAACACTATGGTGCTGTATTAAATGCTTAATCGACACATCTCTGTGCATCAGTGGTGTATGCGTGTGTGTGCCTGTCTGTGCCTGGGCGGCGGCAGAGGCAGCGGTAGAGGCAGCGGTCCCGACGGCCACGGCCTGTCCATTAGTCTCTGTCAAAGCCCAGCTGCAGGGCTACAAATCTGAAGGATAAGTGCTCACCGACACTTCATCATTTGTAAACTTGGTCTCTGAAAGACCAATGAAATACGCGTTGTGCTAACAGCAGCCGGGGGGCTTATCTTTATGACCAACCATGACATTGAGCAGGGAATACTACATTGGCCTGCATGCACAGACCACTGTGGTTAGTAATGTATGTTCATTTTTGCTAAATAAAGGTATGAAACAAAGACAAAAAATACAATTTGGCATTATTCATATGACAATACAAAAATCTTGCATCCTTTATTGACCTGAAGGTATGAAGTCGTCTCTAATGGATTCAACCCAATTCTATGTCAAGTAGGAACAAAATTATAAATCTTTCCCAAAGGAGGGCTCAGGGAGGCTGATCAATATCTGGTTTTGTGGTTTTATGCTATCCCAAAACCACAGCAGGCTCTTTCCAATGGAATCTCTTGCCTTTTTTTTAAAGCTAAAAGAGAGATTTCACAAGTGTAAAGGTGAAAAACAAGATGGTGATGTGGCAGACAGAGGTGTCAGACTGATGGGGAGCCGTGAAATAACCACTGGCTCCTCAGGGGAGCCTGCAAAGATAAGCGCCGTGGATCGTCTAAGTAAAGGCTTCAGAATTTGGCTCTCCCGTTGGCAGAGCCACAGAGAAGACAGACCTGAATTTTCCTCACAGCTCCTAACTACTGGTGTGTCGGATGCAAATGAGTCCACTCTATGAGCCTTTGAAGTGGATGATGACAGTTGGTCTCTGTCTGAGTTAGAGCCAATTACTTTTCTTCTCATTGCAACATTTTGCATTGCTAAAAGTCTAAACAGAGAGGCACATTTGCCTTGCAATGATCTGACAAACATTTGAGAACGTTAAATGAGGACACAAATTTGATCCCTCGAGAGGTTCTTGATCGTTCCCTTTCAGGTGATGCCTTTGGATGGCTGCAGCTTACACGTCTGTGACTGAGCGCCATAAAAATCTATATGCAGACAGATAATAATACCAAACTGTTAATTAAGGTGTTATTTGGAAGACCGGCCTAATGCAGAGCTGTGCCGAATGATTGGGCGCACTTGAAAGAGCCGGAATTCCCATCGCAACCCCTAACCCCTTTTCTCACCTTTGGACCCATCCCTCTTTAGTGTGCAACTAGCATGCTCAGCCCTTTCCACCTTTTCATTCCCCTCTTGCGTTCCCCTCAGGCAAACCTCCCCCACCTCCACCGCCTGCGCTGATAGACTTTCCATTTAACTTCTAGGTTCTAGGTAAGCAGCGCCTTTTCACTGTCTGGCAGAAATCCTTGACCTTTTGATCTTGTTTCCATTTTTTTCTGGCAAATGCCTCCTTCTCTTGCATCAAGGGAGACTTTTCATGTTACTGAAGGAGACAGATCCAGATATGCAGGCGGAGAAGTATATAACCATTTGCTATCAGGCTGTTAACACGATTAAATTCTGAGCTCATGCCATGATTTTAACATAGCTGTTAAATAAGTAAAATCAGTAAACAGTGCCCAGTATTGACACGTTTACCAGAGCAGCTATTTATGTTAGTTTGATCATGTTAATGGTAGTTGACCTGTAATCACTGACCTGTAATTAAAAGCATCAAATGACTAATACAGTACTCACATACTGTGGCTAGAGGCATTATACAGCCAATACTAAACTGATAAAGGAAGGGAAAAGAAACGAAATTCACATAAATTATGGAGCACAGCCTACCCCATAATGTACACCCACCCCAGGGCTTCGAGTATATACTCAGAATACCTTCCCAAAGTGAACCAAATTAAATCGAGCATACCACCAGTGATGCTAACAGCCTCAAAACATTTCCTGTTCTCTCCAGATGTACTGCTGAGACAGCAGTTGGTGCACATGGACATACACCAACCATGTCAGGGTTTCATGAGTGATTTACATTTGGTGCTGTCAGCATGTCTGCAGAGCTCCAACAACTCTGTCCAGTCTGCCACTCACTCACACTGATATATCAGCGCTAAAGGTCCCCTGATGTGTTTTATGATGTGGTTAAGTATGAAAAAAGTCCCGCAGTGGTCCAAAGCCACCTCCCAATAACACATCCAAGCAGCACGTCGTACCCTCCCGTCAAGGGGCTCATGTAATTTGTTACATTTTTGATGCTAAGAGCTGCGGGGAGGAGAGCAGCAGCGGATAAAAAGAACAAGAGGCAGGCTGCAGAGAAACTGTCAATTAACATAAAGACGTGTGGAGAACTGGGTCATGACCAGAGTTAAAGAGAAACAGCAAACGCGCCACAGCTAGTTAACATTAGAAAAAGTAAAGAAGCATGTTTTTGACCAGGCCAGCAGTGGAAAACATTCCACTCTCATTTTATGCCAGAGCAGAATGGAAATTTGAGTCTGGCCTGATATAATGAGTTCAAAAACCATATCAAATTAAAATGCCTGATCCCTACCTTTCACCTTTAGTCCGTTTTCCATATGCACAGAAGCACAGATTGGCTGAAGGAATGTGCTCCCCCCCTGCTAAACTCTCAAACCAACATCTCACTACACTGTTACACTAGAAGCAGAGCTGTAAGAGGATTCACTCCAGGCAGAGTGACGTATGGTGCTTAAAACAGCCTTTGCGGGCTTAAAGGAACATCTTTTTTCATCTTTCTTCTTACATTCCTTTTTGTTCTATAGTGACTTATATTTTATTATAAAAGAAAGAAAAAGCAACTTTCTCACGGAGCAAGACCGTGGAACTTTCCGTCGTTGACCATTCAGATGGGGAAAGAGGGCGTTCAACAGATGAAGGGCAGCACAGCAGGAGGCCCAGTCTTCCATGGCGCCGAGGCTGGTCCTGGATCAGACAGACAGATGAGTGAGACAGGTGAAGATGGAAAACCAGCAAAGGGAATAAGTGTTGCAATCTCTCCACACAACAATGTGTTTCACTCGTCTCAGAGCAGGTTTAGAAAATGAGCCTAAAACAAAAGCGTTCTGATTTAAACAGGCCATACATCATGTGGGGACTTTATTCATGATGGCCATCAAACATATGGACGAGGTTCAGCGAGGTCAAAATAATAAACAGCCTGTTGTATTTTTATAAAGAGACGGGAAAGAAACAGCTGTCTTTCATGGTAAATGAAGCTGCTTTGACCTTGACCATCTGTGATGATATAAAAATGGCAACCATCAAATCATTGTTTACGTCATCTGATCATAGTTGTCCCACAGAGAACAGTCTATAAAAAGTTGGACATTTAAAAAACAAATTACCCCGGGAGCAGAGGCTCAGAAAGGGCACGCTAAACTTTTGATGAAGCAAACTTGGCGTGTTAACCCTTTTCCAAATGAAAGTCAAGCCTCTAAGATATAAAATGTTTCAGTTAAGAACACATTCCCCTCTTTAGCCTTGTTTTTGTCACACAATCTGGCACTGGTCTGTGGTCCACTGTTTGGGAGCCTGCAGATTTCAGGGTGACCTTTTAAGATGAGATAAGATAAATCTTTATTGTCATTGCACAATCATACTTTGTACAAAAGTCCAACGAAATTAAGGTACTGTCAGGAGTGATGCCATTAATGCAGATTTATACCAAAATGAAGCATTCAGGACATTTAGGATTCACTACTTTACTCAAGGACTTTGAATCTAACTCGTTAGCTTCCTCCTTACTCTTCCTCCTTTGTGCATGTCTTTCCTGTCTGGCATTCTCCGTCTCTCTACCGTGCTCTGTTTCACCCAAATCCCTCCTTACCTTCTCCTCAGATGTTCTATTCTTTTCTGCCCTCTGTCATCAAAGTGCACTGCAGGAGCGCCAGAAAAAAACCTTTGTGGATCCTCGTAGAAGTGGCGGTACCATTTGGTTGAGTTTAGGTGTAAAGCAACGCGACATATTCTCAGCTGGCCATAGACAGGGAACAATTTCACACAACGCAACTTTTTCATTTTGCCAGGTAAACACAAACAATTGTAACCTTCTGCGAATGATGACAAAATTCCTCATCTGCATTTCCAATAACTCTGAGCTAATAACACCGGCACCAGCACGTAACACATAAACTGCTCCCACAGCCCTCACCAACACTGGGAGAATTCATTCCTGTATAAATCAAAGTGCATCAATATGCTCAAGTGTCAGCACCTTATGGAGATGTAATAAAGTTGCAGCAACAGCCAGTCATGGTTAAGCCGAAGCTGGAACCATGCGCAGCCGTAATTGCATTTGGCAAAATCTGATGCTAACGACTGCACAATGTGAGACGGGCAATTGCATTGTTGCACTGGACTGTGGAGAAGATTGAAATTGAATCTTGAAATTGCGTGTGCTCTGAGGTTCGGTGGAGTTTCACTCGGTCATCAAATTTCAGCCAGGCAAAAGAGCCTCCCGCCCCTCAGCAGCGCCAGCCTCGGGGGCTGACGGCCTGACTAGGTTATAGGCTTCTACATATTAATGCCTCAGTCATGTGGCAGTTTGTGTGAAAGGCTGTCCAGACTAGGGGAACACACACACAAAGTACCAACCTTTTTGTTGCTGCTGCACAGCCTCGCCTCTCAAAAGTGCCCGATGGTTCCTCAAAGCCATCACTTGTGGAGGCAGCAGGGAGAGAGGCATGATCACACATCAAACCCACGTTAGCAGATGCAACAGCACTAAAGAGCGAACCCGATTTTGTTGTCAGTTTGGTATCACAGAGGCACTTTTAAAAACGTGCTTCCGCGGGTCTTCTATCTACTCACCCTCCAGTCTGAGGTGGATGATTTGATTCAAAGTTTGAGAAACTCCCTCAGTAATAAGCAGTATTTCTACATAAAGAGGGCTCTACTTTTCTCTTTTAAAGCCTCAGGTTCAGCTCCAGAATCTGTTTAATGTCCATCTGCCTCTCCCAGATGTGCAGCATCATGACTCAAAGGCTCAATCGTCCATCAGCCTACAATGAACAGTTGTTTTCAGCGTGGAACAACAAAGATTGTCACCATGGAAACTCCTCCATCCCGAGAGTGCTGAGTGGCTTTTCCAGACTTCTGAAGGGAACAATTATCTGATGACATCAAAGACAGGTGATGACGTAAAAGCAATCAAAGGAAGGGAAGCAACTCAGAGCTGGTGTCACAGAGGTTAGGAGCACACATGTCACCACACACACACTCCAAGACCCACTTCAGAATCACGAAGAGTAAAACAACAGTTTAAAGACGGCTGTGAAATTACCTGTGGCCATTTGCGTGAAGGTGACTGGCATTTTTACCTGCTTAGAAAGGAGGTAACGCCTTTCAACATGGATCAGGGTTTGATAAGATGAAGTTCACGTCAGGCAGCACCAGGATGTGATGTGGTTATCTGGATGTCTAATCTCGTCAAAAGCTGTACCTTATTGAAAAGCAGATCATAACATGAAAATAAAAGATAGCAAACTGGAAGCGATGGCGTCTGTCCCGGCCTGATGGTCGCCTGTCTGTTATCAGCATCAGCCATCATGTGACAAACCTGCAGAACGCAGTGGAGCGTTGTGGTGGAAGAACTCTGGAAATCAATGAAAAGCAAAAGATGGGACTGAAAAAAAGAGCAAAAAACTACTTACCGGTCGCCGTGGTAGAATTTTGTCTCCTGGGCTGGAGTGAAATGATCTGAATTCTTAACAGCCATGTCTGCTGAGCTCATCTAAGATCTGTAGGTCTGCAAAAGCATTTTTAGTATTTCCTTGTTTTGCGAGTCACAGTGGCGCCATCGACTTCTTTTATACAGTCTTTAATAATGAACGACAAGAATCAATCAGTCAAAACTATAAAGATACTTTTGCAAATAAATTAAAAAAAGATCTCATTCCTCGCAAATTATAACATAACACAGATCAAGACAATAAAAGAAAATAAAACTAATTAGCAGAGGGCCTGGCGCCACTTTCATACAGGGTAACTTTACATTATATAAAGATTATAATGAGCTTCATTAAGTGAACCATGTGGGCTTTTGGCTGAATCAACGTTGAATGTTTTTGACATTTTCATCTTAGCATTAGGAAATTGATTGCAGTGTTGCTCTCCTAAGAGCTAGGCTGACATTTCCATACGGGAGCTGCAAAGTCTCAGAAATAATTTATGGTCCATGGAGAAGCAATCTCATTATAACCAAGAGGTGTTGATCTTCTGCAAAGTTCAACATGAAAAATGAATTGCAAGCCAATTCCCGGAAGAGTTTCCTACAATCAGAATCTTTTTCCAAAGCGAGCCCAGGGCAGGTGCGACCAGTCAGCGATAACAGGATGGATGGATGCTGCTGTTTTGGGACACATCACGCCATCCTCTGGAGTTTGCATGTTATCCCCGTGTCTGTGGGAGGTCTACCCGGGTAATGTGGCTTCACAGGCCAAACATCTACATTTGTTGGTGGGTGAATTAGTGACTCTAAATTCGTCACGTGAGCTGAAGCAGCAAACAAATTAAACAGCTGAGGAAAATCCCCCATGACCGCGTTCATTTTCCATCTGGCTGATGAAACGGGCGTCGTTTTTTCAGCTTTAGACAAATGGTTCTAACTTGTTTTTGTTTACCATGTTGGTTTTGATCCTTTAGTTATAACAGTATTCTAATAAAAGTATTTTTTGCAGAAGTGGTAAAACTTTAATGTTTTGCAGTTTTGTGAGCGTTACTTTCATTCTCAGCTACAAACGCATCTGTGTTTACCTCCATGATGGCAAACATGACATCTTGATATCGTTTGTAGATACAGTTTTGTACAGATCCTGGGATTCTTTGCAGCACAATTTGTAGTTTTGTACTATTTTATGTAGTAGGTGACGGGGTTTCTTTTCATTTAAATGTTTGTATGTATTTTGTGTTTGTATTATTTATCTGTCAGAGCTTGGTCCTATTTCTAAAATAAAAAAAAAAAAAAAAAAAAAAACCCCACCCCCCCCCAAAAAAAACCAAAAACAACTTAAAGAATGCTCAGATACAAATACTCAGAAGTATTCACAGATTGTTTTTGTACATTTATTAAAACAGCTGAAGGAAGAGCATCTGCGCTCTATTCTACACTTTCTGAATCAAAGACTTTCAGAAGATCCTTTGGGGATTTTTTCTCTCTCTGTGAAATCTGTATAGTTCATATACTGGATAGTCTGATCGGTCCTTTCAAGTTAATGCATAGTTCTTCATCCATTATTCATTCACGGGATCAGAATCTCAAATAAGTAATTCTGTTTCCTTTTACCAACAACTTCAATATTCTTCAGAAAACAGCAACATTTGTTGAGTTGCTTAATAAATATACAAATGCTTATTTTAAATAGGAATTACTACAGTTTTTGGTGTAAATGTGATGTGAACATTCTTTTTAAGTAAGTTTAAAGCTGATTGACGCTCCTGAGTGAGGCCAAAAACGTGTAAAAAGAGATCACCTGATTTTAAAGGTACGTTGTCATGTATTCCTCCGATTGAGGCTTTTTCTTCACACATAATGGATGAAATCATTTTCTGTGTGAAACTGCTTGGTTACCTGTAATGAGTAGGGTCCGACAGATTGTTTTTGCTCACGCCTCGTTCTGATGTGTGTGGCTCACTCCTCATTTCCTGACACCCTGATATCAGCCGCCTTCATCGTCTTTCCAGCAGATGCACCATCATCGTACGTCTCATCTCAGCCTCATCCCCCCTTCTAAGCTCCTACTCCCTACTACCCTCAGCACCTCCGTTTTGCTGCACACCCCCTCGCCTGCCAACACCCAGCCTTTGCTGATTCTCCAGCTGAATATTTCATCACCCTCAGCATGGTATCAGCTTTCAACCCCTGTGTCTTCACTCTGTGGAGGATTAATCTTCAGCATCCAAACAGCCCAGATTTTCCTGTCATACTCACTAGCAGACACCATCCACATCGACAGGCACTTATTCTGTATTGACTCATCTTTGATGACTGAATCTGAAGTTGCACTTTGTGTCAGAGTAAACTCCAGTTCATTATGATTCTTCCATCCCGTCCGCCCGCCCCTCCCTCACACACTCGCCAGCTTTGAGCCGTCAGAGAAAAGGAGCTCAGAAATCCTTCAGCATCAATAAAAAAAAATAAAAAAAAAAAACAACAGCATATAAAGAGTGGAGAACGGTGGCAGGAAAGAAGCTGAAAAAGTGTCACTGTTCATCTTCTTACAGTCCTACAGTGTAACCGCTCCAGGTGGAGAGCATCAAATGACATGTGAAAAGCAAGAAAAAGGTAACGCAGAGGGGGATAAAGATAGACGAAGAGGAGAATGAATGCGGAGTTCCCGTGTGTTTCTACCTGTGAAGCACCATTAGCTGTGTACATACTCTACTGTATATTACATGCTTTGTAAATGCTGTTCTGCATGTTCTACACCAACAACACACGGCACACGCGGGCGACTTCTGTTTATTGTATCATGGTCTCTCCTTCTTCTCCCATCGCCCGTCTCAGTCCCTGCACACCCCTGACTAGAATGATCCTTCAAACATTCCTTCATCTTATCCACCACTCCGCCATCTCCTCCTTTTCTCTCATCTTTAATCCTGAATTACTTTCACACCCTGAGCTCCCTGCTTGTCGTTATGCATCTCCTTTTTCTCTTTCTCAGCATCTCAGCAAAGAACAGAAAGGCCAAGCGCTGCTGTTGCATCACAACCAGGACAGCAGCTGTCACACAATATCCCTCTCTTATTTTCAGTTTTCCCAAAACAAATTTTTCTAAAATTAAATATATTGTTGTCAGTTATTCATCACACTGACTACAGTGACTACTAAATTTGATATCATTAAAATGGCTTCAAATTCATATTTAAGTGGGTGGTAAACATGTTTTATGTATTTTACAGCGTAATTCTTATACCAGAGGAGGTTTGCTGATAAAAGCAGCCGACAGTCAGTGTGCACATTTTCTCTCTTATGTTGTTTATTTTGGTGTTTGCTCATATTCCGCTTTTCCCAGCTGTGTTGGGCCGATTAGCTGTCTGAATTGGCAGCCTCAGTGGAAGGTTGGCGCAAACTTCCAGCTCATCCAATTATTCGGACTAGCAGAGTCCAGAGGACAAAGTGGAAAAGGCGAGCTGACAGTCTGGGTGGAAGTCAGAGAGATGGGATGGCTTTTTAAAATCGTGCAGCTTCTCGACATTAAGCAGAGATGGATGAAAAGGTTGGAGCTGCAACAGATTCTTGACCAAATGCATTCGGTTCGATTTTTGGTGACGTGTTAAGGAACACTGAAGTAACAGTCAACAATCGACAGTTTAACCCTTTAAACAGTGTTCAGCTTCACACACTACTAAAAGGCAAGTCAGCCCCAAAGTTAGCCCCAGTCATCAATCCTTTCATACTATGGCCAGACTAACGACCTCTAACGACTGTTTGTTACTCTACAGAGTAAGCTAGGAGTCTGTCTTATGGGTTGGTACACAAACCATATTTTAGCCAAATGAGGTGTGTGGGGAACCCATTCGTCACTGCTAGCTTTGTCGATTAGCTCTGCCAGAGGTTACAACCCCCCTTCCCATCGTCTGCTGCTTAAAGGACTGCACAAAGGTGCATTTTAAATCAAACTGACGGGAGAATAAGCAATAAATGTTGCTGACGTCCAGGACTTTATTCTACAAAACAGAGAGCAGGTTTCATTTCCCCACTTTGTAAAGTGGTGCTGGAGTGGGAGCTCCAAATTAGCCACAAATATTAAAGCGAAAAACTGGCCTGCTAGCCTTCTCCTCTCCCACTGCCGCTAAGCCTCTCTAGCTTTTTTCTCTCGCTTTCTTTAATCCTTTCTCCTAAAAACAAATTAGCCTCTTGACACTGGTGCTATGTATCTGTTAGGGCTGAGCAATGCATTTGTCTGTTGATAAGTCACTTTGGTGTGTGTGTGTGTGTGTGTGTTTGTGTGTGTGTAAGAGGCTGAGACACATACCCACATGCTGTAAGCATAAAAACTGCCAAATACTGTAAACTACTCATATGTGATTGATGAATTTGTTGTGAGACCCGGGGCAGATGTATCGATTAGGCCCGCAGACACAACAGGTGGCAGCCTTCAAAGGAGTCTGAGCTCGTTCAGATTTGGTTTTTATCGGGTGTTATTGCCAGTGCTCATAATTCACATCTCATAACTTTATGCGACATGTCATCACTTCCCATCAATATTTAGTGAAGTGTTAAATTCTGAAAATTGCTTCAAAGTGACAGTTTGGGAGGAAGGTGTTTCTCCTCAACATCCAATTACTTCTTCCAGTAATCGATTATATTGGAATTTTAGTCAGGAGGGTAAAACCAATCTGGAAGTAGTTGTGTGTGTGTGTGCGTGTGTGTGTATGTACTGTACCAGCAACTTCTCCAGCTGCCTGCATGGTTCGTTTGATTGTGATCCATACCTGACCCATCTGGAGATGTGAGTGCATGTGCATTCTTGTATTTGCTACACACTGAGTTCCAAAATCCACAATCTACTAGCAGAGTGAGGACATTTTGGCTGGTCCTCACAGCTTCAAAGTACTGTTTGAGGGTGAAGACTTGGCTTTAAGGTTAGGGTTTGGGTGTGGGGGGGTAGTTGTGAGAGTTAGGGTAAGGAGCTGCGTAATGTTTTATGTCTATAAAAGTCCTCAAAGCTAGAAATGTGAGAGAAAGTGTGTGTGTGTGTGTGTGTGTGTGTGTGTGTGTGTGTGTGTGTGTGTGTGTGTGTGTGTCTTGTTAGGATCATTCTCCTGTGACAGGCCACTCAGTCACCTCGCTTCAGCTCCCAAACTCAACTCATTGTGGTTTCATTTCACACTTGACAGCAGATGGAAAGGTGGAAAGAGAGAGAGAGAGAAACAGGGAGTGGAGTGAGAAAGAAGTGGAGAGAAGGTGTGACAGGACAGTAAGGTGGAAGGACAGGGAGGGTTAAGAGAGGCCACAGGAGTGCAAATGAGAAACGCAGTGTAGGCGAAGGAAAAGAGGAGACAGATGGGAACAAAAGTAAAGTGAAGTGCACCAGCACAGACAACATACTTACATCAGCCTGCACTCGTTTCTGCTCCAGCTTCATCATTCATAATTAAACAGGTTTGGGATGGAGACACATCAGTGAATGTGACTGCGTCTCATAGGTGAAGTTTCACACGAGCGTGCAACATCAGAGACGCTCAAGCGACGCAACAGGGTGCAACTATTGTGCACCAATCCAAATAAAACGGACGGAGAACGTTTGGTGTGGATCACAAGCTCATGTTGGATTAGAGGAGAAGTCTGGATGCAGACCAACAAAGGACTCGTTTGGTCACACCTTCAGAGACGCTGGCGTAACCAGGGTCATTAACATAATCCCGTCGTTCTCTGCACGCAGACGTTCTCGGCGGTCGACAGAGCCGCGGATGCTACAGCCTCACTCCTGTCTGAAGATGGATTTAGTGACCTCTCTCCTTTCTCATCATTCCTGGAACCTCATCGAAAACTGAACGCCAGCTGAAGAGAATTAAAGTCGTCTTCTTATTTCCAGGTTGACGTTGCAGATATGTTTAGAAATCAGTAGATAAAATACAGATATGTACTGTAGTTTACTATATCACAGAGCGCCTGTCTGAGAAGAGTCATATTCAAAATATAACAACTGATTATTAAAGATCCTACTCACCTCACATGTAAGATTAGGGTATACATTTGTTTTTTTTTTCTGGCAAATAAATCAAACATTTTTGTGCCAATCTATTCCTGACTTTCTGCATCCCACCTGATTTTCTTCCTCTGCCCGGCTGACCTCGAGCAGGTGGGTCCCTCCTGAAAGCTTCCGTTCAAGGTTTCGGTTTCTTCCTGTTAAAAGGGAGGTCTTTCTGTCCACGCTTGCCTCAGTGCCTGCTCAAAGGGTTTGGGCTCTGGGATCTGCAAAGCAGCTCGAGGCAATGAATTGATATTAAATATTCATAAATAATTTCATGTTTTTTTTCCAGTTTCATGAAAACAAAAACCAAAACAAAAAACAACAACAATCAGTTCAAATCATCTATGTTTTACAAAAAAAAGCTGGTCACGGTGCTTGTGCACGTTTGTGAGTTAAAAAGAGGGCGCAACAGTGCCGAGCTTCAAACGACAGACCTCCGTTCTTTGTTGTGTTTGCGCTGGAAGCTCTCACTCTGCTCCGAGCCTTAATCCACTTCCATTTATCTGAGGGCGGCCTGACAGCCAACCACCTGATGAAGGGGTCCAACCTGGAATAGAACAAACGAAGGAATATTTTATTTAACTGCATTTTTTTTTTTTTTTTTTTTTTGCAGAGCTGTAACATCAAAGTTTCAACCTGCGTTATCCATGAGTGTCGGACACGCGGCGTGAAGGTGCAGAGCGGGACGCCGCTTCCATCAACCGCTGCTTTTAGTGAATGTGCAGCACTTTAAGCCTTTATCATTTAACAGCAAAAAGCCTTAGCTTCAGCATTTAAAGTGCACAATTATCTTTTATGCTGTGCAATTAGAAGTGTCTTAATTTGCATACATCCCGAGGCGCACGAGGGAAACTGAAACAAAAAAAAAAAAAAAAAAAGCAGTGAAAACATGAATATGGAATACAACTCATTGCTTTTCAGAGACTGGCGAGCATCACATCAATACCTTAGTAGTTTAAATTGACCTTTGCTGAAATGTAATCAATACACTCGAGTCAGGATCTCGGCGCTTGGAAAATGATCAGAGCAGGTATTGAGCTCAAGATACGTGGGTGGAGGAGTAGACATTTACATGCTGAGATCTAGAGAAAACCACCCCAACAGATGGAGTGATGTGAGAGGAAGAGGAACATGAGGTGGATAAACACCTCCGTGGTCTGTCAAAGCTAGCTTGCTTGAGCTTGAAGGAAAGGCTTATGACAGTAAACAAGTATACAGTAACCCCGTGCAAAGAAGAAACGGAGCAAAATTTAGATGTGTGCGGAAATGTGCGTGTCAAGGGCCTGTCAGAGGGATGGGGATTAATTGTCTACTGCTATGGGAGGAATTTCACAGTTTGACAGCCACAGGGAGGAAAGACAACTTTGAAAAGAGAGGGACTCTGCTCAGACACTTCTTCCAGGGACTGCAGTTCAATTCCCAGCGTAAAACAGGGCACCGAGTGATAAAATATCTGCAGCGTGGTCGCTCAGACATGCCAAGACTTGAGGTTCCTCAGCAGGAACTGGAACAACAGAGCTGCCTTAGCTGTGGCCTTCAGAGTAGCTCACAGCAGATGCTGCTTGGATGTGGGCAGGGGCGATTTTCACGTGACGTAGTTGAAAGCGCCTGAGATGGAGATGACAGCATCTGGGTGCGGACCCTGGTCAGCCCCTGAGACATCAGCTGTGTGTGGGATGAAAACATTGATGATAATGACGGCGGCTTAGGAAAAGTCTCTGCCAGCAGCTGTCTGGGCTGCACACTCGGCCCTCGACTACCGTGTCCAGGGTTGCACCATCTGCTATTGATGTAGACTGTGACCCCCCCACTTCCGTCTTCTTTTTGTTCTCTCTGCAATTCATGTCCACCTGCACACAGTGGAAGACGAAGCAGCATATTTTATTACTCCCTGCTCTGGAGAGGTGCTCTGAGCATGTGGGCACCTCGACAGGCAGAGAGCCTCCAGCTCCCAGGCCGTTCCCCCACAGCCTGAGCTACTACCACCCTACACTTACTGTAGCGTCCGGTATGTTATCCTGTAGCCACGCATCCATGAAGCACATGACCGAGGCATCCTGAAACGCACCCTGACTCCTTACTGATGTTAGCTCATCCATCTTATTCGCCAGTGATCGGACATTTGCCATCATAATGGAGGGAAACAAATCAACTCTGGTGGGACTCAACCCCACTGCTGCTGGCTGCTGTTGAGCAGTGGAGAATAGTTTCACAGTCAGCTAATATTGCTCTTTATTACTGTTATCATTCATTCTAAATATCTGTTTCTTCAGTACTTATGGAGCTGCTGAGTTGCAGTTGCAAGCACCACGTTTTCAACGCTGATTGAGCCTGATCAGGATACACCAGCAACAAAAAGGAAAATTGATTTTCCTTACATCAAGACTTCATTATTGATCCATTCGAATCATTTGCATTTCTTTTTACCACCTATGGGTAAATCAGAGAATGATCGACTTCTGCCAAACATTTCTCATCATGCAGTCAGCATCCATCTTGAATGTGCTCCAACATTTTACACATCATTTGGAGTGTTTAAGCTGTGTATCAGATTCATACAGGCTCACATCTCTATCTCCACTTCTGCTTCAGCCCGTGCTTCCATTAAAGCTCAATTTAATCAGTGCGACGAATTTATGCTGGGTCGCACGCTGCCGTTTCTGTGCCAAGGGAGCCGCCGGACAAGTTTGTACCAACAGAGACTTGGAAAAGATGTGCTAGTGCGATGCCAGGTGGACCATTTGTTCAGCGCCGATTTATGCCCTGTGCGTGCTACTTTACAAGCTCGTCCACTCGATGTGTGATTGATTTGAGACATGAAAGTGTGAATGATGAAAAAGCTGAGGAGTAATTTACCTTGTCAGAGTGAGCTGGACATAGAAAGCACCTGATTAATGATTGGAGGGCAGGTGGAGCTTTGGGACTAATAAAAAGCCATAATCATTCTGAATTACCCTCAAGGAGATCATAAATCTGTAGTGATAAAGAGGAGTAAAAAGTCCTACAGCATCGCAGGATGCAGATGTTCTGACTTTTTTTTTTTTTTGAAGACTTTGGGGAAAAGAGACGCTGCTGGAAGCGTGGTCGTTAAATCGATGGAGTTTCCAAACCGCGCTTGACTGACACGTAATACCAGCGACAGTGGATCTTCCATCATGCACTCAGAGTGGCTGGTAGACCTGGGCAGGAAAACATGGTGGTCACAGATCATTTTCATCCTCCCTGCCCGTCAGCGAGCTCTCCGAGTTTGTCATTACAACCCAGGGGTAACCTCGCCACCTGTAGCAGACGGGAACGCGTTCCTGGGCGTGCGCGCACCTCCACAGATGCTCCATGCCCGGGATGCGACTGTGACTACACCGAGACAATCGTGGAGTAGCAGAAACGGATGGTAGACACTGACTCATTTTTCTTCCTGCAAATCGTTTCATACACATCGTTTCTCCCTGCTGCCTAACAAGCTACAGCTGGAACGTCTTACAGTAATATATTCACTCACTCACTGCTGCGAGGAAGGTTAAATATACTGTTCTCGTGTGTAACGGAGCCACCCTGTGACAGACGTGCCTGCTGGTAGCTGAGAGGGTGGTACATTCGCCTCTTTAATCCAGGAGAGCACTCTCACAGCAGCAGCTTGTTCTATCCCTGCTCCTGACAGCGTTATCTACATGGTCTTGGTGATCACTGGGCCTTCTCTATAATCCATCCATCCTGGTCCTGGTGTCCTCCCGGCAGGGCATTCTTTCCGAAGCGAGACCTGCGGGAGACATTTTAATCAGACACCTGAGTCGGTCTCTTCTTTCGCTGAAGGGGGCGGGTTTGGTGAGACGCATCAAGTCCAATCAGAAAGTCAGAGACGCCCTCAGGCAGCCAGTGCTCGCAAAGTAAGATAGCAAGGCTAGCCGTGTGACTGGCATTCCTAAAAGACTCTCCAAGACAGACAGCAGCACTGACAGGCTCTGTCCAGAAGGGACGCGCGTCCGTGTCAGGATGGTTTGGTTTCCAGATAATGCGTCTTTTTTTTTTTTTTGTTTCAAATCTGCAGGCATTGAATGATACCTGGGACAGCCTTCAAACACCAGAGTGACATTTAAATGTATGTTATTTATAATGAAAGAGTCTTCTCTGACATTCAACTCCATGGAAACACGATAAGAAGCTACTCTTGAAATCTGTCAGTTGTATTGTGGCATGAGAGCATCACTTCCACAGTAGAGGCAAACATTTGGAAGGAGGCATTCTCTCCGAGAACGTATCCATCACGTCTCTGACTATCTGTACGACGGCGGATGGCTCAGCAGTTTGTTAAACCCTCTGATGTATCGCTTCCGCCCACAGAATATAGAGTCAGATATCGACAGCCCATACTGAGACATAAACAGAACCTCTTCCGAATTCATTAAACTCTCCTGGTTAGGTTTTACTACGACCTTTTCTTGCCTGATAAAATAAATCTACTTTACTTTCTTCAAATCGGGTTTAAGGAGTAAAAGTAAATCATTCATAAATGTGATGCCAGCTATTAAAGAAAATGTAGGAAAGCTTGATTTTTATCTTATTTTGGAATACTTGACTGTTATTGAAATAACTGACAAATTTAAACAGCCCAGAATTTAAACATTATAGCTGCTCTAGCAGTGACTGATACCAGCATATGATTCTGAAGCCGCCACGGCAGCCAACCGAAAACTGTAGAGCTGGAATAAAGGTTTAAAATAAAGTGAAGTTATTTATTTATTTGTTTATTTTTTTAAGTACCGGTGCTTTTAAACTGTTTGCTGCAAATCTAATCTTAAAGGAAATGATTTTTCCTACCTGGAAGTAGCAACTATAACAGTTATATAACAAGTTTAATCATGTTGCTCAGGTTACTTGTAGCTCAAATATAAAACCCTGAAAGTCCAGCTGCAATGACACACACACACACACTATTCACGAGTGTAAATTCAAGTGTATCGACCGCTCAGATTTACTAACTTGACATTAAAATGATGCGACCTTGACTGAGTTCCTCCTTTTCAGCAGGGTCAAATGCTGTTCTCTTCAACCATTTCGACAGAAACTGCCTGGAGTTTGGAATCTGGGGACCCAGAAGAAACATCCCTGCTATTCCACAATTTCCTTTTCCTTCATCTTGCAAAATACTAGCTTTGTGTTTGACAGGCAAAAGTCATCAGCACTTCTTCATTCCAGCCCTACGCAACCACGAGGCATAACGAAATCATTTACTGTCCCAAGCTATCGGACATTTCCTATAATGTGTGGCACCACCATTTATCAGGCTGTAATAGCGTTCCAGCCGGACTGATGGAAGCCCATTTGTTGAATTCAATCTCATGGTCCATGGAGAACGTGTACTGTATGTGACAGAACGCCTTGCTTTTCATTTGGCAGCCTTATTTTCTCCCATTTTACCACTACACACGGTCCCCAACAAATGTACTGTATCTGCAAATATGAGATGAAATCATTTTGCCCCGTAAAAACGTCTGCCATACAGGCCTCCGCAGCACGAAATCTGCATTTGTGCAATCGTGCACGTAAACGCTATCACGGATATCAGGCTCCGCGCATGCCCGTTGTTTGGATGAGTCATGACTGAATAAACATGCTTTGTGTATCGTTATAATCTCTTTTTTGATAGTGACGTTATCGCCTTGGCAACTCAGAAAAGGGAGAGACGGTGTGGTTTGACACTGGACGGCCTCGCCGCTCATTCATAACCACAATCCCTCTACCATCTTTGAACATAAGTGCGGACAGCCGCGGCGCTGATTTGATGTCCACTTGTGCCTCCGATGGTCAGGCTGGTGAGGGGGATTAAACACAGAATAATCAGACTTTCCAGGCATCTCCTCTCAAATATTTCGCATCCTGCCATTATAATGCAGCACACATCGCGTATCACTCAAGGCGACGCGTGTTCCACATACAACTCAGCCAAAAAAATACTGCAGATCCCTCCTCAAAGGAGGATCAGACAGATTGCAACGGTAATCTATCACATATGGCAGGTCTGATACTGCAGTTCCATCGGGCTGTAAATATACTATAAACACACTTTGGTTTGTTCCCATGATTATGACTCATAAGAAGTAAAACATACTAATATGCTAATATACATGGTAACGTTGGTAAAGGCTGATGAAGCGTCTTCAAATAGCCTAACATCTCGCTATGAGGCAACAGAAGAGGACGTCATCCAGAAAAATTCATCAGTGACAGAAAAGAATTATGAGATAGGAAATGTAGGGAAGAAAATACCGGAATGACATGCAGCAAATGCCCCAACTCAGAATTTAAACCAGGCTGAGGAGAAAGGCCCGTTACACACGCGCTACTGAGCTACCTGAGTCGCTATCACTGCCACTCACTCTGACAAACTCTGATCATACCACAGGAGAAAGGTGGCGGGGAAGGAGATGTGCAATCGGAGACCTTGAGTTCACCAGCGCGACCGTGACAGAGGAGACAGAAGAATAACGCTCATCACCGCTGGAGTCTGATCAAAGGGGCAGCCCAGCATGGGATGCGCGGCGGCGACCCTGCGGCGCCATCTTCCACGTGAACCCCACCGAGACATTCATAGCAGCATTCATGTCAGGACGAGACCTGGGTGCGTTCAGAACTCTCAAGACTCACATTTAAGCATGTCATTCAAGCGCGTCAAAGAACACAAGCCCCTAGTCTGATCAGCGACAGACAGCGTGGTGTCGAACGTGCACGCTGACTTTGAGCTTAGCTAGCATCCAAGTTTACCTCGGCCACCTCACAAACGAGGTTCTAGGTCTTTCTATGAGGAGCTTGTGTCTTGTCCTCGTGTGCACGGCTTTCAGGAAACATGCACTCATTGTGTGACTACATTGATGTTTTCTCTAAACTGACATCTTCACGAGGCATTTTCCTTCCTTCTTTCCTTCCTTCTTCCTCTTCAGAGTTTAAGTTTGTAGAATTTCCAGAGAATTGCTGTTATGCCATGCCTGCGACAGCCCTGCGAGCCTCTGAACCGACGGTCCTGCTCTGCAGTCAGTTCACCTGCAGCTAATAAAGTCAACAAGCCTCTGCAGACCAGAACGGCCGGCTCATCCATCAAGGCTCTGCCAGGTTACTCTAGCCTCTAGTGCCGATGTCAGGGCCACTATCAGCGTTACCTACTCACACCTAGTTTGCCAGGACTTCCTGTGGACATCCCTGTAATTCAGGCTGCCCCCCAGATAGCCAGACACGATCCACTTTGACTTAAACAGCTGATTCTGATCTGGAAGCGGCTTATTAAGCTCATTCACCTCCAACCTCGCTGCCTCTTTTTAAGCTTAAGTCAAATTTAACCCAGTGGGCTGCACAAAATATGAACACGTCTCTTTGGCAGGGTTTGACAGATGAAAATTGATTCAGCCTTATAAGAATGTTTTTTTTATGACTGTCACGTTTTTATCACATTGTGTAAGGTTTCCAGTAACTGTGATAATCGCCTGCCCCGGGAAAATGACCTTGCTGCTACAGAAATGTTACCGCCGAGCTGTTCTCCTGCTGTCGGTGTTTGGTTTTATAATACAGGCAGGCTGTTTTTCAGCACTGCGTGATGTGGCCATTCAGCACATGTGGCCATTTCAGACATTCGGCACCGCCGTCATCCATTCACGCTGTCTGATGTCTCTTGTTCTGTGCTCAAGTGTCATATTTGATGATTTATGTTTTCCTCATTCCACAAGCTCATTTCTGGGGCGTCACCTCACGGGCTTCATTAGTCACAGACAGCAGCTCAAGCAACACAAACGCAAGATTTTACTTTGCTATTTCTTTGCTCAGTTATGGCCCTTTCCTTCATTTATTTCCACTCATTCATCAACTGAATTCACATGAATACATTAAGACACACTTGCATACAGTCTTAACTCTGTCCCCGTGTTTCCGCTGAAGCACTCCTATCCTTTCATTCACCGTGCACTAAGTGCCATTAGACAGTGAATAATAGAGTACGTTTTAGTTTTATAATACCTCTGATAAGGCAGATTTGCAGCCGTTTTCGTTGTGGGCCTTATCT
Organism: Pao palembangensis; assembly: GCA_015343265.1. NCBI lineage: Eukaryota > Metazoa > Chordata > Actinopteri > Tetraodontiformes > Tetraodontidae > Pao > Pao palembangensis. The sequence goes on along the minus strand of CM027081.1, from coordinate 30,591,320 downwards.
GCCTCCCTTTGCTTCCCAGACGTTTGAGTGGATTAGGCAAGGTTTAGTTCAGGGTGATTTCTCCTCTGGACTTTTCCACAGTAATGTCAGAGATAGTGAAATAGCAGTCTGAAACATCCTTTTTTGGGGGCGAAAAGAACTTGCTCCTGTGCAGAAAAGGTGGCACAAACAACTAATTCAATCCTTGTCTTTTCATTTGAATGCAACTTATTTATGCACAATCAACTTTGAACATTTTCTAGGCATGAAACTACCAGCAATCAGCTTTTTAAAAGGTCTAAGGTGGTGTAGAAGCAGAAAAAAGAGCAACAAGCTTTGAAAAAAGAAAAAAAAGGTGGTTTTGTTTTGGAAGAAAGGGATTGATAATTGGTTTCTGCACACACAAAGCACTTTAAAGGCATCAGCGGGAAATGGATATGAGCAACTCCCCAGGAGTCTGTTTTATAGATTCAGAGCTCAATTCTTGACATATTTAGAACAGAATATGTTTATTCATCCCACAATGGGGAAATTGCAGTGTTCCAGCAGCAGCAACATTAAGAAAGAAATATTAAAAATAAAAAGAATATGGCAAACCCTATATACACAAATAACATTTATACAAGTATGGTGCATGAATTATGAAACCATATTGCACAGACAGTTATTGCACACAAGGTAGATTGTGTGTTAACTAGGATACTGCGTTAAACAGTCTGACGGCTGTGGGGAGGAACGACCTGCGGCAGCACTGAGGATGCCTCAGCCTAGTGCTGTAGGAGCTGCCTAGGGCCTCCACAGTGTGGTGCACTAACCCTAACCCTCCTCGATGGAGTCCAGGCTGCAGCCCAGGACAGAGCCGGCTCTCTTAACCAGCTTGTTAAGTCTCTTCCTGTCCCTGTCTATTGTGACATATGTGAGATGTCCCCTATTTCCCCAAAACACAAGTGAGCACTCTCACAGCAGGTTGTAATTAAACACACATCCTACCATCAATTCAGGGCAAAAACACCAGGACGTAACAGGATATTTGTTCAAAAAGGACCTGATGGCTGTGGTTTGATGAGGTTAGATATTAATACAGTTCTGAAACAGAGACAAATAACAAGAGACAATGAGCCACAATAAACAGATAATGTGCCTTTTAAGCTGATAATATCTAGAAAGCTAATTAATCTAGAGTCTGCAGCCCAGAAAGCCTGAGGTACCAGGAAGACTGGATTCCTTCAATGATCTCTGTGGCATCACTTGATTCTTCCCTTTTGATTTTTATTTTTTTGGTAGTTAGATGTGTTCTCATCTGTATGTCATAAAGGGTGAAGGATTAATGATCTGTACTCACCTCACTTCCGATGATGAAGTCGCCAATCAAGGGGACCGCCCTCACGATAACAGACGCACGGCGGCTTTTCGACCTTGAATACCCACGATCAGCATCTCCAGGCAGCTGGGCCGTGTAATGATTTCACATATACTGTCAGACTTTAATTACAGGCTTCACTGGGGCGAAAGTCCTCATCCCCCATGCACACACCACTGCCGATACATCGCTGCTCAGTAAGGCAATTAGGATGACAGTGGAGGAAAGTGAAGGACCGATCGATCAGTGTGGTAAATCAGTGGTACTGATGTGAGTGGGAACAACCTGAAGGAAAGAACAGCCATAACATCCAAGATCTGCAGGACTGTCAAAAGGGGGTATGGGGATTCAGCTCAGCCTGTTGAGGTTTGGGCACTGACTCGGGGACTGCTGCGTTTCCAGACGGAGGATGGCCACTTTGACTCACGTCGAGGCACATTCATCACATACATTTAGAGGCAGATTTAAAGATGGATTACCTGCTGTTTCCTCTGCGGGCTGAGACGCTGGTGGAGAGGGACGGTCAGCCTTCAAAATAAATTTAAGCACAACAGGAAATAATATCAACTTTAGCACAGCAGCCGAGTCCCAGGAACTACAACCATTTTAGAATACAAGTACAATAGAATTTTACAAAAATATGGTAATGACATTACAATAACCCTCGTGATGGAAGACAAAACTTCTGTCATGACACTCTAAAAACATTTAAATATATTTGACGGGCAGACTGAATTTAAAAGTGCTTTTCAAAAATCAAATCCACGTTTTAACCTGTTCGTCGACATGTAAACATGGTGTTTTATGTGCACCACTACACACAACAGGAAAGATCAACCACAGAACTGGCTCTCTTTTGCCTCTGCTAGAACGTTTCCTAAAATGAATGTCAGAAGGTTAAACTGTCAAACAGCCAATCCAGGCAAGCTGCTGTCATGACAATACTGTCAAAGCCATTAAAACCATTCTGATGCAACAAATTGCACTTGGTTAACGAGCACTTCATTTTCTCTTTATGCAGCTTCTATGGCAAGAAGGTCTGATTAAATGATAAAAGCTGAGGCGTCGGGGGCTCGATGAATGAGGGACATATGTGAGTAAAAAGGGAGAAGGGAGAGGGACCATTAGATTATTTCTTTTCCTCCCCCAAAAGTTAAAGGAAACACAAACTGACTTTTTGGCTAAATACTGCACTTTATTGGAAGCTTTGGAAAAAGCAAGGATTATTTTCCATCTAAACGTAAGGAAAGACAATTGAAAACCTAATGTGTTCAACTACCGTTAACAGAACAGGATTATTCTACTGCTGAAGAGTTAAGAAATAAACATAAGAGCAAAGGTCGTTTGAGTTTCAGGGACAGGTAAGGCTGAACGCATAAGGCCGTGATTGTGACTGCTACTCAAATCCGTCACAGTGTCAACAGAGCCAGTGTTGGGTTTATTTGCTTTGCAGAGCGCTGATAAATCTAATGAGAGCTGAGAAAACTGCTTTGACCCACAAGCTGGAGAAGAATATACTCTAAAGGCAGGGAGACTGGGGGTGGGGGGGGGGCTTCAGGGCTTAATAAAAGGTCAAACACAGACACCTTTCCAAAATGGTGAGGTCCATATGCTGATGGTACATAATTAATGTTCAGATACCACAACCTGCATAATCTGTACTCAAGTCTGGTCTGTCAAAGGTTTGTCTCGCCTATTAAAAAAAGTCATTAGTGATCGCTTAAATAAAAAACTGGCAGTGTGACTTCTTTAACAGGATGGCTCTAACCAAACAGAAATACAGAAAATAAGACCATCACCGACCGCTTGGCCACGGTCCTGATGTACTCACAGATCCATCCCCCACTGTGTTAATGAGGTGAGCAAAAGGTGAACATGTGAAACCGTTTTTGGTTATTAAAGTGCTCCGACACACCATCACTTAGCAGCAGCATGTAAATACGACAACGTGGTTCAATCATTCGTTTTTAAAAATCACTCCAGAAAAACCCACCTCTGACTGAAACAAAAATACAGGAAAGAACACTTTCCAACCCTCTCAGTAGTTACTTCAAATGGATTCACTTTGTCACTTAAAAAAAAAAAAGACATCAAATAAAAACAAAGTAAAAAGCAAAAGACGGTCATGCAGCATATAATCCACACAGTTTTTTTTTTACATACATACAAAATTACATGTCTTTTTTGTCTCTTTTTAAGAATAGATTCTGTAAACACTGCTTTAGGTCCTTTAGGCATCCATATTTCTGCTACAATCTGTAAGTTCTTATTTAGTAGAAAATATCCAGGGACTCCTGCTCTGGCATTTGCAGATGATTATTTTTTTCTTTTAATGCCACAACCCCCTTTTCCATGAAAACAAATCTGCTAAATTTTCCACCCATCCATGCTGAGATCACAAAGACGAAACTAGAAGAACTGAACGAAAGCTCGCCTGTAGATCATTGTCTAAGTGCTTGCTAGACTGGAAGGGAATTTTTAACCACAGATCCTACTGTGATACAAATGAAGGAAACACAAAAAACAGACACGGGATGGAAGCTAACGACAGTAGACAAGGCCAGACCAGAAACGTAGATAAGGCATAATATAGGTAAAATAGAGGAAGTTTCATGAAGGAGTTCACACTGGGCACTTTAAACCTTTTTAGTACATTTTCAGAAATGGGGATGGGTAGGTAACACTGGATAAAGATGTCTGAGGGGATGTGATTCAGAACCCCTGGAGGAACTCCTGGAGCTGCCTGACAAGCTCTGTGTCCACCGTCTCCATCAGGATCCCAAAGCCTGGGTCCCCCATCAGGGTCTGCTGTGCCTTCAGCTTCTCATAGACGAACTGATGAAGGGAAACGCTGTGCACGGGGTCCTCCAGGGCCAGCTGCAGCAGGACAAAGAAGAAAAACAGAGAAAACGACATTTCACAATGCTGCTAGTGACAATTTTACACACGCAAAAAAAACCAAAAAAATCCATGGGAATTTATGAGTTATTGCTCATTTTTCAGTCTGATTTCTTATTGTTTCTCCTGGAGTCTGGAGGAACTTTTAGAGGTTTCATGTTGTGCAAATTCCAGGTTCGACTGCACGAGTGACGACAGCTCACGGGAGTGAATCCACAATCTGCCACTTGCTGACCAGCTTACAAATAAACTGTTCCTCTGGACTCAGTGCAGATGTCAGATTTGGGTGTCATCCTTACCCAAGTCTCTTCCGGTGCCATTGCTATCATGTATATATATATATAAAAAAAAAGTAGCAGACAACGCTGTTTCTTTTTCTACAGTTGACATCATTTATGCCACCATCTTCCAAGAAAACTTAATTTTTCCACTCATTCAATAAAAACCTGATTTTATTGTTGTTCACATGCAACAGATATGACACTAATTTCCCATTCATCATTGCTGCTTATTTATTATCAAGTGCCTACTTAATCATCTAACAATACACTCTTGTTTGTATTGTCATTAAAAAGGACAAAAGTTCAAGAGATAAACCGAACTGTCTGGCTCTGAGGGAACCTTTTTCACAACAATGAAGACACTTGAAGCGGAGCAATCAGTCAGATATTCATCATTCCATAAAAGATGTGTGCTGAAATTACTTAGTTCATTTGCAATTCATCATTCACCTTTTACAGAAAAAGAGAACAAAAGCAACCCTTGTCAGTAAGAGTAAAAGGTGAGAGAGGATAGACCTAAATACTAATTTCTCTGGGAAAAACAAAGAGGCTAACAAACACATTAGCAGAAAAGCTTTCAAAGGCTACGCTATTACAAATAAATGGGGTAGACATGCACAATCAAACCTTTGCTCTTTAGATTATGTCCACCTTTTAAAACAATTTGTTGTCTCACAACAGTTTATTTGCTAAAATAAAAAAAATAAAAAATCATCAGAATTCCCCTTTACTCAGTTTGGTGCATTTCTATTATGTTTGACACTCCCTCCATGTGGAAATACAAAGGTCGAGCGGAAGACAAGAAGAGTGTTTTTGTGTATTTGAGTGGGTACTGATTACAAGGCGGAGGAGTAAGGTGAAGTGTGGCGTCAGTACCAGTTGGTACCTGTTGCTCACTGTGCTGCACAAGGCAGTGACACCCAAAGGACCAGTCAAATATGTGCAGCACTGTTACAAATAGCCGAACGGATCTCTGTCTGGTAAAAGGACTTGCCTCTTGCTCTTCCTCCTGCAAAAATCAATTAATCCATACCTTAACTGAACGACACTGTAACCTGTCACTCTCATACATGGCTATTAATGTTACCATGGAGTCTATTCAACTATTTCTCCAGCGTTGCTTAACACAGAGCAAACACTGAGACATAGGGGGTGGGGGGTCTACGCAATTAACCTCGTTGGGTTAGTTAGTTTAAAACTGCATCCCACACAGAGATGGACCATTTGAGGGATGTCAGACGCCTGAAAAGATGAGACTGACCAGGTGGATTATTAGACGTGACCATGAGCTCCTCTGTCAGACTCAAGTTGCAGCTTGCTCTTTCTGCTGTACAAACCAGCTCCGAGGACGGCCCAATCACCTGCGGAGGACTCGGTAACCTTCCTCTCAAAGCCTTTCATAATGGACATTGGTAAAACTGCCTGAAGTGCTGCAGAGTCATTTAAGGTGCTACCCAACACTCTTAACAGGATTTCTGCTGACCAAAGGAGTCTAGACACCTGCGGCATAAACAAAACCTCAGCAATCTGCCCCCCCTTCAAATCCAGGCATCTTGATTTAGCTCAAAGCAACCTGGTACCTTCAGCTCCTTAATCTGGCATTCTTCCGAGTGCCAATCTAAAGTCTTCCTTCTTAGACCAAAGACTAAAGCGTAATTGCCATGTGTGAATGTGCGAGGAGAGTAGAAAGGCAGCTAAATCAAAGTCAAAACATCAAATGGAGTGAAAGCACGAGTAAAAATTAAGATACTAAATAATTCACAAGGACGATAGCTTACCACCGGGAACAAAGATGTCTGATAGGGGAAAAAGGGCCTGGACAGGCTATAGAAAGATCAGAAACGTGATGAGAGCAACATGCCCCCTGATGTGACTTATTGATAGAGAAGCACTGGTCTTCATGTCTTAGGGAGAAACGGAGATAAATGACAGACAGAACGATAAAGAAGAAAGAGATAAATGACATGAGAGCTTGGTGATTTCCCAGCAAGCACACGAGGGCAAGCCCAAAGTAGGAAATACAAAACTGGGTAAAATGTGTTGGGATGTAAGTTCCTATCTGGACACACGCACGAAAATAACTGAAACGGTTTATAATAATAAAATTATTACAGTTTCTGATAATACAATTATGCTAATCTGTAAAAGACCTTAAACATTACAAATTAGTCAATAACCAAAGTAGAAGGCACTGCAGCTTTTAATCTTAAAAAGCCAATACTGTATAGATCAGCCTAATCTTAGCAAATGGTGCATGGATAATATACAATGCCCACATTCTGCCAAAGTCATTTTTTGCCTTCTTTTTGCTCACAGGTCATTTAACACCATCTGCCTTGAGCTTTTACAGTTTTAGCTGCATTTTTCATGGTGTAAGAAACCAGACTGTGAGGAGGAGGACATGGACCAATAAGTGGTAGACATTGATCCCAGGGGTTCGTGCCCCAAATTAAAATGACAAATCTGTGGTAATCATGAGTATATCATGCAATAGTGTGAAACGGCACCAAGTAAGTAACATAAATTCGGTTCATTATACAGATAATGACCCAACATTATCTGTATAATGGTTTCCTGAGTGTCAAAAGTGCAGATGGGGATTACAAAAGCATTACAAGACCGTGCATTGTAATACGAAATGAAGCAATGCTTTTATAGACAGTGTTAAATGAGCTAACAGCTGTGATATGTTCTTCATTTGCCCAATATAAATGAAGAAAGCTAATACACAGTCCTTTCTTGTTGCTTTTAACACAGATCAAAGTTGTTCCTTCTGTACTGACACACTAAAGATTTATGGTGCTAGCTAAGGAAATGCACCTTTCCAAATTCATGCCAGAATAATTGGAAAATTTAGCCCACTGTCTCAATTTAGCCCAGCTTCTTAATTATTTGTGAGATAAGCCTATCAATGCAAAATGGCCTGAGAAGAAAACTGTTTGAGCACATTAGTAGCAAGGTCTGTAATTGGCCACGGTGTACTTTTCACTGTTCAGAGTAGGGGCTCTGTGGATGTTCATGCTCCTTTGCCTTAAATAAACAGTCTTAATGTTATTGCTGGAGTACAGGCATTCCTTTGGGTGGAAACATGCAGCTCCCCTGAGAGTGGTTTGTGTACCGTCAAGACTTAATCTTGTCACTGCAGAGATGCTGCAGAGCAGCACCTCGTAGGATGATGCAATTGACAATGCATACACAAGCTTCCATATGAACTTCTATATCTGACCAGAAAAACACAGAGCAAAAGAATCGAATATTATTATTATCTAAAATCAACTCTGTAATGAGCATTAGAGTGCCACGCGCATTTCCGGTGAGATGCAGATCCACCAAAATAAGCGCAGGGGTTTGAGGCCCTGCCCTTGTGTTGTTCACAAATGGCATATTTTAAGCTTCACCTCTTCATACAAGAGTGTGTGTTTGCCTGATGCAGGAGTGAGCATCCTTCTGCTGATGCTGCACCAGTTCAATGTTCCTTTCACACTTCACACTCCTCCATGAATAAACACAATCATAAGTGACTAACAGTCCCAAGGCACCAATACTGTCCAGCAGACACAAGGCCTATATATGTATTGTACAAACACCCTGCAGCTACAGCAGTGGGTGCACCTGCTCAAGTAGATATATATACGCAGTAAATAAAAGAAAAAGTAAAATTTAAACTATCACATATTCATTTATTTGAATAACAATATACCAAAATGAACAATCCAGTATTTGTGTTGGCCTAAAGAGAAATTCTGATCAAGAGCAGCAGGAGACATACAACTGTTCTCACAAGCAAAATGTATTTTAGTCAGTTAAATTCTTAAATATGCACTTCTTTAGTAGTCTTATTTTAATCTTAAATTGCAGCAAGAACCATTAACTACAGACCAGAACTTGGCGAAAAGGCGTTTTTGATTGTATATTTAAAAAAAAAAAAAAGACTAATTACTGAACAAATACTGTACGTGTAAGCACTTCAGTATAAAAAAAGACATGTACCTTTGGATTAAATGACAACATGATGTGGCTTTCTGGCTCTTGTGATGTGCTGGCACTCAGCTGACCAATGCAATCAAGCTCCTTCATTGATCGTGTTCAGAGCAAATCACTGACTCGTGGAACAGTCTTAAATATGAGGATGCTAGTAGGGGGCAGCTCTAAGGACCACAACAATATGTGCAGTACATGCTCACAATCACAAACCCTTGATTAGGGGCAACAACAGCAGAATCAATAGTGGTTTGACTATAAATCGCAAAAACAAGTCAGTAACTACATAGAAAAACAAGCTTCTCTTATCGTCTTGTGTAGTCCAAACAGGCAGCAGAGTTAAACGTTTGCCCACCTAAATTAATAAAAGAATCTCTATAAAATGACAACAGTGTATTGCTACGTCATATAAACCAGAGCAACAGTCAGATAAAAACAAGGACAACAGCAGCAAGGACGTCCGTGAACCCGCTCCCAAACAGACACATCCATCTCCTCCTCCTGGTGTCTGGAGTCAGTGGGCAGATTAGAACTCGATTATGGCGATAGTCATTATTAAATGAAGCAGGAAAAACTGTAATGCCCCGATCAATGGCATAGTGCAGAGTTTAAAAGCAAGAGCCCTCAAGCTGTCACAAGCATGATTGCTACCTACATGCGAGGCACAGAATATATACATATATATATTAAAGAAAAGAGCTTTATGGAAAAGGAAAAAAAGATAAAAAAACATGGAACACATTTAAATCTGCTTGGAGCAAAGAGCACCATAAATATGTAAGCATACAGTGATGAAAAGTGCATAAGATAGGCTGCTCAGCAATGGCTGCATTAACATTACAAAAGCTCAATAGTAATATAATCAGAAACGCAATGAACCCACACAAATCACAGATCATCATCTGTAGACTGATCAAAAATTATATTGCTGTTTATAAGCATCAACATTCTAAGACCTGGACTCTGCCGTCAGTATGTATACACAGAGTTCTGCAGCTCAGGATAGCAGTTTATCTGGTGAGTGTACAAGATGTTCAGAACACGCTGAATGTATCAATGGTGCCGTATACATATACATTATTTTGCAAGTATAAACATTCGCTGTCATATGAACGCCTTATGTAGTTTACGGAGTATCGTCCTAAAGCCACAGGCTTGAGTAAGTTAGTCTGAAGTATTTGCTGACACGGCTCCCAAGCACTTGAAAGGGCTGAATGGCATATTAACCCGAGGGACGAGACCTCCTGAACCTACTGCTGTGGATATTTCTCTCTCCACATCAAATACCGCGCAACAGCAAAGGGTGCTGCATCACCTAATCAGCTCCCCTGATCAGTATTTATAGTGAGGGTTGACAGAAATATTTCTACCTCATTAATGATTCAAATCAGTGAAGTTAGGCTAGGTGCATTGCATTAAAACTGCTTCAATTACCAAACACAGAAGTAGAATTGAGGTTTCTGGGAGTTACTTCAGGTCACAGGAGCACGGCATTATTTCCTCAATGCAGGAGCACAAAACAAGATTTCGTAGCAAATAAATATATGATTGCAACCTAAGACCTATAAAACACCCACAAATCTAGAGTTATGACTCTGAAAATGCCTTGGAGGGACAAATAACTGAAACTAGAGCTTCCTTTTTATGCACGAAAGTTTGAAGCAGCAGCAATATAAGAGAATCGAGACTTTTATTACTTGTCTAAATTCAGTGGAAAAAAATAAGGACTGTTTTATTCTCCAGTTGGGTCCTGTACAGAAGACCATTTTCTGTAATCTGTAAGTAATTTCTCATTTTTTGCATATGACTTAACTGTGTAACATTATTAGCAAGCGTGCTCACTGTTGTGTTCTGCAGGGGAACACAAAAAGTTCCCCCAATTCCTCGTAGTCAATAATCTGTTTTATCCAGCCGACAATCTTGGTTATCTCCCAGCGCAGGTGTCTCTCGCTCAGCCACTGCTGGGTTTCCTTTTCTTTTCTTTTTGAACTTCAGTTTGAATTGTTCAAAGTATGAACACTTGGCTGGAAACAGTAGCGGCACTTCAACATGAATAACTTCGTCTTTATCTCTCAAACAGCTGTATGATAGCGTCAGATGAGCCGTCATTTATATTGGCCACATTTTGCGTTTGGCAAAATCACCTGGGGAAACTGCGTTTGAGTTCCTTTATGTAAATTACTGCAAACCGTGCTACAAAAATCTCCCAGTGTCCACAGTGTGTGTGTTGCACAGTGGAGGATGGCAGGTCTAACTCTGACTGACACAGATAACAAACAGTAAGTGAGAGATTTGCTGAGGCAAAAAAAAAAAAAAAAAAAACACTTTGCAAAGTGTAAATATTGCTTTATCTTTATCTTGTTATTTCAATCTAATCTGGAACACCTGCTGTCAAAAACGTTAGTCTCCCACATTACAAATGAGATATCTTATACTCCACAGCCACAGCATCTAAACAGCCTGGCGCTCTCATGGGCAAATGGCTGGAGGTAACCGAGGCTGCAACTTGATAGCTTTCTGTGCCTCAGTTGGAATAAAGGTGAATATTTCTTTCCTGTGCTTCAAAGCAGCACAGTTGGAGAGGTCTGCAACTCAGAAAAAACAAATTATGCTGACAATGATTGTCTCCATGAGCCTAGGAGCAGTAATAAAGCCAAAATGGCCCGTCTTAATTGCTGCTTGTACCGGAGTGGATTGACAAGACATTGAAACTCATTTTCTACCAATACACATCTCTGTGGCAAACTAGGAACTGCATATGTATAAAATCAACCTTATCACTGCTTAACGAGTAAAACTGGAAAGGATATTTTGGTGTCCATTACCAATGAACCAATCCTAGTTTTTGTTCTGTTACGGTAATGTTTTTTTTATGTTAAATGGAATGACTTGAAGCGACTGACACGAAACATTACAAACCCAGTCCATGTTCTGCCCTTGTCAAGAGAAAAAAAATGTATAGCTTGGCTGTGTGTCCCCACAGCAAAGTGGACAGCCTGGCGTCATTAGTAGAGTCTTTGATGTGGCCTATCCATCTTGTTGTTTGATAGGGCTGGCCTTGGAGATGAAGTACACAAATCAAATGATGTATCATCTGTAGAGGCCTCAAACGCAGCATCAGCTAGCCTCGAGTAATGGCAAGAAACACACAGATCAAAATGCAGGACTCTTAAAACTATAAGATGACAAAGGGCTCGGTGTCGCAGAAACTCTCGACCGCCTCAGACTCCTTTTTTATTTAAAAGGCAACAAACAAGGCTGTGGAAGTGAGACAGCTTCTCCACAAACAATCATCTCAGCACAAAAGAAAGCTACTAATTAGACCAATATAAATTAACTTCCCAACAGCACAGTTCAATCACTTATGAATAGCTGACCTGCTGCGGCTCAGTTTCATAAGACATTTAATAAGAGTTTTACCTGCACATCATCTGGTGAGGAGAAAATCTGTAAGAGAGCAACACTAGTTTCCTCCCTCATTAACTTTCTCCTCAAACTGAAAACTGTTTCACATGGGCACACCCGTCACACGCAGGCATCCAGGTCCCCGAGCACACACACCCTCACCCTGTGAGAGGTGTGACAGTCTCCTCTATTCCCTGGAGCAGCTGCCAGGCTCTGGACCAAGGTGATAAGTGCACTGAGATCCTTCCCAGCAAATAAGTACTCTACTACTACTACCAAAAAAACAGAAAACATTAAATATACTCTGATTTAGACTAAACCAAAACCCACTTCGAAACAGGAACTAAAATAAGGGATGCTGTGTGGATGCAGGCATAAAGCGAATTCCAAACTCCAAAAAAAGCATTAAAAACTGAAGACTCATACAAATCTATAAGTGGGGAGGACTACTGTGGACCATTCATCGGTCTTACCTCTCAGTGAGGGAAAACAGCCTTCCGGCAACAATATGAGGGGCTCCAGTTTGCAATGCCTGAGGGTTAAAGCTGGGTAAATTATCAGATTTTATTCCCCAAAATGAAACCGAGTATCACTGTAATGATGCTCCAATCTTGTGGAGAGTGTGTTGAGTGCCAACATACTGTGATTCACCAAAAAACAACATCTGTTGGTAATTCATCAAAATGATAACTGTGGGTCCTGATAGCGCAAACGACTTTTGAACATATGTCGAATAAAGACATAATATTACAACAAAGGAGCCAGATAGATTCTAAAACATATGTGATTTGTGAGTCAGAAAGAAATATTGCAACTAAAGAATAAACATTTGACTAAAGGTGAATCGAGGGAGGTAAAAAAAAAACAATGCAGCTGCAAGAATCTGCTAGCAACCACTGAGCTCTTTTAGTGCAAACAGTAATTCTCAGCTGTGAGGACATATGCTCATGTAGTCTGGGGAGACAATGGGATTGTATACAGTAAGACACATTCTGGAGTCACACAGCCAAGCCAATAACAACCCAAAAACCTATAGCACAAGATGCTGTTCCAAAGCTAAAAAAAAAAAAAAAAAAAGGTGGAAAAAAAGTTTTTGTTGAAGCACCTCAGCACCTCCAGGGTGACAGATCCCTGTGTACCTGTGTCACTTCCCATTTCAGCTCTAACAAGTGAGAAAGTCTAAGAGTTAGAAACAGGGTACACAGGGAACAATATATAACTGGTGAAAGAATGGTGTTTGGAGCAGTAAATATGTGTACTTTAAATATGTGTACTTTCAAACATAAATTACTCTTTTCAATTAAGATTTTGGAAAAAGCATGCTGATTCAACACCCCACTAAAATTCATAGTTGGTATTACTTGAAATTGATGGTTTCCTCACATTACCTCAGTTCACAAATCGTTCATCTTATCAGGACTATAATGATACACTGAACATAAACTTTTAAGCATAGCTGCAATTATGAACTTCAGCTCCATCTTCAGAATGATTCTATATTTCAGTATACCTAACTGCACCCTTTCATTGGCAGACTACCACCCCTTTCTGGATGACATTTATAGGCACTCAACAACTTCCATCTTATATTTAAGCGACTTGATGCACGCTAAAATATCTGTATCCTGCAGCTATACTTTAAAGTGATTATGCTGAGCAGTAGATGAAAAGCTATTACAGCTACTGAAGCTGAAAGGTGTCTATAATTCAGCAGAGATGTCCAATATCTCTATGCTTGACAGAGATATACATTTCAGTATTTTTGGAGAGGGTTTTTAATCTTGTTTTATGACTTGTGATGGCCCTGAGTTGCATGTGATGGCATTGTCTGTTTCCTTTCCATGATTTTCCTTGTAGCAGGGTACTGTGGAGATTTCTTTGCCTTGCAGTTTCGTTGGCTCCCCCTACCTGAAGGTGTTGGAGTTGGGTGGCATGGAGACATGGAAGGCGAGTTCTCAATTTCTTTTTGGTTGTATTGCTGTTGCAGAATAAACCTGAAGATTCTAAAATGCCAATTGCTGCGTAGACTCCCCCGTTTACTTTTTACTTTGTTATGATCTTCACAGGCTGATCGTAACAGACTGCCAAACCGCATAAAGCTATAAAAGGGTGCCGTTTTTGTCATCAAAAGCGCAGACAGAGGCACTTTGCTGTGCAGGAATGGCTGCAAAATTATTTTAGTGTGTGTTTGTGTCTGACCCGTTTCTTCCTCTTGTCTTGCTCCGTCGGTGGCTCTTCATCGTCACTTAACTTGGGTTCCTCAAAATGGCTCATCAGCATGCAGCTGCAAGCACAATAATGTTCGAGTCAATATTAATAAACACACATAAACCTGCACAGTAGCAGGCAATTTCAGAACAGACACAGGCAGACATAAAAAGGATGAACCCTCCAGCACTGTTCATATTGGTTCATTTACATGCAGACAGAAGAACCTCTGGGTTAAATCCAAAGCCTGAATATAATTTTTTTTCTTTTCAGTCTTTGTTCTTGTAGCTTAATCCTTGTTGAAAATCAAGAAAAGCTTAAGGAGCCTTAATATGAATTAACTTCATGCCTAGCTCCTTGAGTGCGACTGCAAAGAATAATGGTATAATGGATACTGCCTGGTTAGGAAGCACTGGTTGTACACTACTTTTCACAGTGCATTATGGGATACATTGTGTGACTGATATAGGGTGCGGCGATCCTAACTTATCATTCAGACAGGCCTACAAAATGGCATACACTCTAGAAAAGTGCAATATATAGGAAATAGGGAGTGATTTAGGACAAAGCGCTAAATTTTAAACACTGTCTTAACACTGGTATATATTTTTTCCCTGTCCAATATCAAAAATAGTAAGAAAAGAACTCACACGGAATGAGGTTAGATTTCCTTAAACCTTTGCATATAAATGTCTTAATGTCACAGTATCTTTGAAGCCGAGCGCGTCTCTCCACAAAGAGCCTGCTTGTCTGGATCGGCTGAAAAAAGCACTACAGGGACTAAGAGCAGTCAGGGAGCCGATTTAGAGTCGAAGGAGGGGAAATGTAATTACTGTCTCCATCCACATCCAGTAAGTGTTTTATGGCTGGAGGCAATTATATTTCAACAGACTTATGTCCTTTCCAACACTCCCACTTGGACTCTTTTAGCACACTGTCACACTCAATGAATAAAGAATCAGTTTTGTATTATTGCACATTAAACAGTCGTAAAGCTTGTTGATGAATATGAGCTGCTAAAACTCAGTGACTCTAGCTGGTTGAAGTCATTATTATTATTATTATTATTATTCACAACAACACAAAATTATTCAACTGTGTGATCTGTGACTTTGTCAAACTTTATTCCCTTACTCTTTGAATGTGCCTGTCTCTGGGTCTTCTGTCATTACATCATGCAGTGCCTCCACGCAAATGTTGATGATGCCACAGAACTTATCCTGGATGACACTGAAACAGAACACAGGATCATTATTCATTAATAGACATGTCTGCGATGGGTTAATGGATCAATAGCTAAACAGATCAGAAACATCTTATGGTAAATAGCCTTGCTGAGTGATAAATGACATGTCCAATCTAAAAAAGAAACTCCACAGAGAAAGAATATTTATCTCATCCATCACATCTCAGCTGTCCAGCTTATCTTGTGTGAGGTTTATCTGTGCATTACAGATTTGACAGAAATGAGTGAGAACTGTTCAAACTAAATAATCTGTGGTTGTAAATGTATGGAATGTAAATCCCACACTCACGTCACTGTTTCTGTCTCGGATCAGCACCGCAGCAAATGTTGCTGTACCAATGTTGGGATCACGACTAACATGGCTGCAAAAGAATACTCTGTCCTCCTGTAGAAACTCGCCACGGACTTCTGAATATCTTCCATCTTGACTATACAACACCCTCTAATTATTGTTGCAGCATTCAGAAGAGATGACATAAATCTCGGGCATGCAAAAAAGCCTTGTGATAATAACTGATAAATTATTCAAGTCATTATTTTGAACAACCTGCACAGTTTTCCCTTGTTAATCAGAATAAAAGAAACAACAAGAGTAGAAACCCACAAGGAATCTAGACGCGTGATTATTGACGCATCAAAATCTCTGTTGCCTCTGCTGTGTGGCTCAGTCGACCCCAGGCAGTGCAGCAGAGGCGCAGAGCATTATTAAAAAAACAGAAGTCAGTGTGTGTCAGTCATGTAGCGAGCCTGTAATTTAAACATCTGTTCTTTTGACTGAGTGAAAATGGCAACAGGATAAAATGTTCAAACAGCAGAACTAATTAGAGTCAGTAAATAGCTATGTTCTACTGTGATAATCTGCACATATGTATATGAGAAGCTGTCACGGTCCCAGAATGGATCCAAATCTTAAACTGAAGTGAAAGTGAGAATGCTTTCAAGAGAGTAGTATTTAATCTGTATATAATGTAATTCTTTATACTTGCATTCACTTTCTACTAGTAAAACACCAACAAACCATTAGGTAATGCTTCAGTTTTCCAGACAATGTTGTACAGACTTTAACAGGATTTATTACTGCCTGCCATGAGAATACACAACAACATAAATACTGTATTTTGTTATTGTTCTTCATATATGTCTAGCAGCATTATCTAAGATTATGTTTTAATATATAAGGAGTATAATACCCAACTAAAGAGCTCTGCAAAAATTTTCCCTAAACAGAAAAAACAGGTGGCCATTGCAACAAATACTTGAAAAAAATTACATTGAAATATCCATAATCAAGCATTTAAAAATGTGTCAATTATAATTCTATTCAGTTCAACAGCTTTCCAGTGATTACATTCTAGTTACCGCCTGATGCCGCTTTGTTCTTGCAACTCAAAATGACCTAAGTAGAAGAATGATCTGAACACTGGCAGACTGCAGCGACTAAAACTAGTTTCAGTAACAAAGGCCTCATCAGAGACTGGTCTTCCATCACCCTCCATCATGATGGAGTGAAAGCTGTAAACAAAGCGAGAGGGTTAGGGTGGATGCAAACTATGAATACAGGCGCTAACGGGTTTATTGTGTAAAATTTAGTGTTCAGCGATAATTTTCAAAAACCTAATCATGGGAGACTGTTGAAGCAGAACCACTAGATTATAAATACGGATATGTGACAGGTAATAAGTACTTTTAATGAAGGCTATTTATTTGCTAACTAACTAACAAACTAAAATCGTGATAAATTAAACTGTAAGAACAGCAAATTTTGTGTAAAAAGATTTGCTTATTGATTTGATTTGTTAAGGTCATGACTCTTGTTGCATATCTAAACAGAAACTTTCCAAAAGCAAAGAGTCTTTGGTGATGAAAAGGTAGAATAAAGGATCCTGATGACTACAGCAGTCTTTTGTGGAAAGGACCTCGTGGCTATGCATGTAAAATACATTATCAGCACTGTCACCCCCAAACTGTCCAAGTTTTGTAAAGAAAGAAGAGAGCAGATAATTAGATATAACAACTGAACTCATCTTGAAAGGTTGTAAAAGAAATAACATATCTGTCGATGGTTGGAACTGTAAACACTACTTTGTAAATCAAACCCACATCATTGATTCTTTCTGTATAACAGGGACAAACTTTATCTATATCTCTATGTATTCCTGGCAACAAATACACATAAGTGGTCAACACTGCAGAGCTCTGAATGGCAGCTTTATTGCAACATTGGTTGAAATTAAATCAATTCTTTTCCAGGTCCAATCAGAAAAATTCTTAAAGAACCTTGGAAAGACTTTAAACACTGTTCAAGAATAATAATTCAAACAACAAAAAAAAAATCTCAACTTATCTTTGATACAAAAAAATATATCCTGATTTGTTCAGCAATGCTAAAAAAAACCTAAAGCTGTGGCAACATCTCTGTCTACATGTAGGAAATCAAATACAGCTTCCAAGTGTTAAAAACAACCACTCTCCTACAATGAGGCGGGATTTCAAGCGGCGGCTGCCCTTTGAAGCATGTCTAAAAGAGGAATTTAAAACTTTGATGCTTTCCTGATTCACTTTCCGAGGACACTTGGACTGACAGCAGGGGCCAGAGTTTGACGCACCTTCAGTCAGCTTCAGCTGATGATCGCTATACCTTCTGAGTAACAACTACAAACAAGTGGGAGAAAAATCTATGATGGTACGTCATAAGACCGAGACCAAAAAGCTTGAATAAAACAGAATCTGAACTCGTAGACCTGGCCCATCTGCACAAATGATCAATAATGAAAGTGTTCTCACCTGCTGTCAGATGGTAGGAGGGAAAGTAAGGCAAGTGCTGACAGCTTCCTCCTTTCGGGCTGAGTAATGTTGTCCATGCGGTCAACCCACATTTCTATCACGCTGCCCAATAACTGGTCCATCTGATGAGATGTCATGGGTGATGTGGAGAAAAGATGGATAAGAAGAGGTGGTGTGAATAGTTTGGGGAGGGGGGGGGGGTCTCTGTCTTCATCAGAATTTACAATAGCAAGAGACATCTTGTGCTGAGCATTACTCCCAAGAAGTCCTCTGTGAGAAACTCTTGAAAAAAATCTCACGCCCCAGCTGTCTCTGAAATCTTTTGACAGGCTTGTCCTGGATGACCCGAGTTGACAGCTCCATACCTTTCACGGATCCTTGTGAATTGCCTTGGTTGAGGGTGTACAGTCATTTTTTAAAAAAGGAGGAAGTAATTTTCCTGTTATTAAGGATCATCGAGTGTTGGTGTCCTTCTTGAGGGCAAATGGGGAAAAAATTTGTAAGGAGGTTTTCAAGAAGGCTTAGCCAAGATTTGTCTTCCAGAGACCCCTGTGAGAGATCATTAAAGATGCTCTATCAGGAAAATGTGGCCCTGAGTTTTTTTTTTTTTTTTTTACTTCTGCTTTGCCGGCATATAGCATCTGTGGTGATATAAAACACCGAACCAACACACCGATCATGATAGTTGACTCTGTGACTAGCATGAAGCAACACACATTCTCGCATTCAATTTTGATTCTTTAGTGGCAATTCTCAAAAAAGTAAGAAGACACTTTGCAGGTAACAACAGCCTATACCAAAGATAGACAGAGAGCTGGATCATCATATACTGTATAATACATTTAGATGGTTGATAAAATGGTCTAAAAAGTGTGTCACTGTCCACTGGTGATCTGTCTGTAGAATATGAAAGTTATTGGTGACAACTCAAATACAGTGTGGCAATTTTATATAAATGCAAAGAAATTATCAGCAAAAAAAAAAAAAAAAAATCGCACAATCATCCCTGTGCCTTTTCCTCAACCATTAAAAAGGTAATGCAGAGGTGTTGGAGCCTCATTAATTCAAATTATGTTAAGGATGGAAAAATAAATGATTCTAATGATAAAGTTGTAGATAACCATGAAACTTTATAATTATAACATTTTTGATTCCTTCTTACTCATAATAAGCTGATTCCCCTTTTAAAAGTATCTTTGTTGCTCTTGTTCTCCGCTTTCAAAGTGATCAGACAAACAGAGAGAGGAGAGACTCACCTCCTGGTTACACTCAGATGCCATCTGAGTGAGCAGAGATGAAAAGAAAGTGGAGTTCTGAAGCAGAACACGACCCATAATTCCCAGGTAGGTGGACATCACTACAGGATATCGCTGTAGGCGCACAATGTGAGGAACCAAACACAATTACACAACTTAATTACACTAAACAGCCAATAGATGTCATTATCCTCTCTCCGTATAATTATCATAGAAGAGAACAAACCCTGAGAATACGCCTGACAATTATCTGTGGAGTTTAATAATTTGTGGGTTTAAAATGTCCAGTTGAGCTCAAGTTGAGGTGTTTAGGTTAAACTTACCTCCCCATCTACAATACCTCTGAAGACAGCAGGGAGCAGAGGATGAAACATGTGAGCTCCCAGCACAGGGCTAACCTTCAGAGCTATCTCCACAACCTGGAAGCACATAAGGAGATGTAGGAGAAGACACAATGTTTACAGATGAAAATAAGTTACAGCGGCAAAAAAAAAAATCACTGACACATCACTGACTACAAGAACCAGGATGGAAATTTAATGACTTTACACTCATTCAAATTAAGGTTGTGACAAACAGTACTTTCTGAGAATAAAATCAGAAATACTATTAAATAAATAATACACTTTACCTCCCTAAAATGATCTAAATGAGCTCTCTCTGAGCCATAAAAAAGTTTAACTGCCGTATGACTGTGAAAATGAAGGTTCAAAGAACTTCTATTTGTAGAAAACTGTAACAATAAAGAAGATGCAAAGCAAGGTGTAAAGTTTCAACAGTAATAAAATAAGTAATAAAAAAGAAGGAATCAAAACACACAGGACTTATTTAAACTATTTTTTAAAAAATAAAAGAATGAAAATTAACACGATTATTAGCTGATCTTTAATGTTGTCTTCCCAGAGAGGTGAGTGGCTCTTTCTATGTTGTGTAGGTTGGCAGGGTTGTTATTTATCAGCCCTCATTTTCACAGAACCGGGCTCAGCAGCAGCCAGATGTGCTGTTATGCCACCAAGCTTTCTGTGATCGAACCTCTTATGACTATTCCATCCACCATAAACACAACTGAGAGACAGAACAAAGTCAGCCAGAGATACATGGCGACAATATTTCCTCTTTCAACATCACAACAGATTGCGAAACAAGATTATTACATCAGCTGTTTAGCAATAATGGCCATTATAACTTTGCTCCCCAATTACCTTGGCACAAAACTGAATGGAAAATTCACCAACAAGCTATGCTGTGGGCAGCTGTTGTGCTTCCTCTTACATTTGCAAATTTGATGTGGAGTAATTTTTTGTATGTGATCAATAGAGTGTCAGCTGATGTGAAAGATGCCATAATTAGCCTTAACACTAGAAATAACATCACAGAGACAGCAAAAACACGAGGTGGCTGAAAATAACCACCATGTGACAGAAAAAAGACAGCATAAACAAATAAAAATGATGTACCAACCAAGCCTGGCATGTACAATCGGACTCTCTGGAGGTGTGGAGATTCTACTCTTAAACTGTCTTTTAAGTACACTTTGTGGACAGAGAAGACAGATGGTTTGAGAGAGGAGCAAAGAAAAACATTTTTTTAAATTGGAACACCCAAGTCTAAAAAGAGGTTGCAGCCTCCGACACCAACTGTCTGTCTGTTGCAGTGCACTCCTTCACATCTCAGAGAGACAATCCAACTTTTGCCTGAAAACCTTAGACTGCAAAGCAGTTTTTAAGAACTGAAAAGCTTTTGGGTTGAAAAATGAAACGTCAGACAAGGTAATAAAAATCCAGAAATAAGGGTAATAATAATAAGGGTGCTATTTTGACAGCGAGATATTCAGTTTTGATATCAGTACCTTCAGAACTTGGACCTGTCCCTCGTTTGTGATGTCTTTAAGTAAATCACAAAAGGCCTGACACAAAGACTCTGCATAGTTCTGTGGAGGAAAAAAAGAAAAGAGAATATATTTAAATACCAACATAAAAAGGGGAAAATTATACACAACTGTGATCATTTGAGTGTGTGTCACCTGTAAGAAATCTGTGGCAGAGAGGTATAAGTAGGCATTAACAATCTGAAAGCAGGTACGCAGGTTTTCAGAACTTAATTCTGGAAAAGAAAAAAACAATGATTGACTTTATGACTTTATTAAGAGACAAGTAAAAAAAATGTAGGCAGAGAGAGGATGAAACATGCCTTAAAGACAATAAATTCAGCTCACTATAATTGAACTAAATTTATAACAAGGTCAGCAGTAACAGTGTGGTTTTGGGGAAGCGTCAATAAAAAGTGAAGTAAACTTCTTAGCACTGATTCTTTGCATGGAACATATGGGCCAGAGGGAAAAATGGCACTATGCCCTAATGCCAGTGCTATTCCCAGTCCTTCTTGGTGTCTAATAACTTCCTGCTGCCTGTGAGATCAGTGGCTAACAGAGTTAGTTCAGCAGCCGTGCTGCCAGCTGTGGCCTCTGCTCCCCGAACGGGACAGATCTAAACCCAGAGACGTGTGAAATGATTTTCTTACACAAAGAACAAAGAAACAAAAGATTCCATGAGGTATTAGAATCACCCAGATGCCCAATACCCACACCCCAGATGTGAACCAATTTTAGCTGAAAAACCTAATAAACATATAACCGAATGGACATCTGTTTAACGTTTACTGATTCAACACTCTCCCTAAAGATGTCAATGCAGGAAGTGACAAAATAGAAAGCCTTGGTGAACTGAATGCACAAGCGGAGGAAAGTGAAGGAGTACCCCTGTTTCAACCACCAAACCTCTGTCCGCCTTTATTTTGACAGAGGGATATCTGCCTTAAGTTGGGCTGTTGAATAAACACTGGCTATGGCTTTTATCCCAAAATAAGAGAAAGTGGTTTAGTTAGGCCTACAAAATACAACAGTACACGATGCTTCACTTATTATCCTGTTAATAAGATGTTCACATGCACAATCAGCATTTTATGAATATCAATAGACAGAGCATTAGTCATAAAATATGAAAAATTGAGGTCAGGCTGCTCCATGCAAAACTTTTTGGATTTGATACATCTTTCATCGTCTCTTTCCACCACTGATGCAAATAAACTAAATGGCCATGTGTTTATATATCAATGCAAACACTGCCAAAATACCACTCCATATGGTCCAAGAGTGAGATACATTTCACTCTTTCCACTTTATCGCTACAGCTTTTCCACTAACAACAAGGGGAGCTGGGAGGTGTATTTACTGAAGCCTGAGCTCTGCAGCAATATAACAACATAACAAATTACAGCCTTCTGGGTGTTACAGGATTTCGACCAGGCGTTATGAGTGACCTTTTGTATTTTTATAGCTCATAAATACAACACATGGGAAAACAATACATACATAATAACCTCAAATCTTCAAGTTGGCAAACTCCTCTTAGTAATTAAATAATTTAAAGGATTATTTAACTAATCATGGTGTTTAGCAGGGATATGCAACACATATTATATTTGGGATGAAGATATATTGTGATATGACATCAGTGTTTTTAGAATGTAATACCAACTTAAATAATTTCTTGAAAATATCTATTTTCTGCTTCAATTTAATCCATCCCAGTCATGAAATCTCCATTACTGTTGAATGTTTATCTAAAATATAAGTGTAGTGAAAGTGTATTTTGTGTAGGTGTCAGTCAGTCTTGACTTATATATGGTAAAAAAGCATGGTTACATGCATGGATATCTGTAGTATTTTTTTGTTTAGTACATTAAATTATGCAGAGTATTTGCAAAAAAAAAACTACTGTGAAATGTGGGATTATAATATGGTCACAATATTAATTTAAGGGCATATTCCAACCATCCATCCACCTTCCACAGCTTTATCCCTTAGTGGGGTCGCAAAGTGACTGGAGCCTATCTCAGCTGCCTTCAGGCAAGAGGCGGGGTACACCCTGGATAAGTCGCCACTTTTCGGGCTATCACAGAGAAAAAAAAACAACAATTCACACTCACATTCAAGCCTAAGGCCAATTTTGAGTTGCCAATTCACCTATCACCAAACGCTGAGCTGAGGAAGCCAAAGCACCCAGAGCAAACCCAGGTAGAAGAGAGGAAAACATGGAAATTACACAGAGAAATGTCCCAAAACCAGATCCCTTTGCATACTCATTTCTCTGCAGCATTGAAGAAACAAAAAGTGTTGTTTGTAAGTTTTACAGGAATACTAAACAGTTTTACTCCATCACTTTCCCACAATAATCACCGAGATGCCAACAAAAGAAAGAAAAACTTTCCTTCTACTCCATCACATGTTGTCAACACACCATATTTAGCTGAAATATGTCCCAGTTTAAGGAATGGTGGCATTGATATGGGACGCAGCAAGAGTGCAACAATTTACCCAAGGCGAGGCACTTGACATTCTAATTAGGGAATTTGCTGCTCCAGTTTAGCAGTGATGGAGCTGGGCTCTTTATCAGGCAGACCAGGCCATGCACCTGGCAAGCTGTGACAGCAAACAGAGCCAGAATCTCTCAATGCCCCGTGTCCCCTCTTAAGCTCTCCTCAGACTAAATGAATGGACTGCCGAATGTTATTGTGAAAAGCAGCCAAAGAGGATGACAGGCCAACATTTGATGACGAAAAGCAAACGGCAATAACTTTCTCCAAATTAAATATTTGGCAATTGATGTAAACAAATGCACGAGAACTCAATTTTAATGTCTTTACTATAATACTTGTTCTATAAAAAGCATTCCAATTTATTCTTACCAGCAGAAGCATCACTGTTTAAGACAGAATCTTCATGTTTTCTAATGATTGCATTGATATATTAATTACATTCAGCGTTACTGAAGTGCATTAGGACAAAATGTTATCAGTATGAAAGAGACAAAAAAAGAAAAAATTATTAGTGAGAAAGCAGAAGAGAAAAGAAGTTTCAAAAGAAAGAAAATGTGTTAATGGGTTCATTTAAATCTGGAACAAGAAAGATCGTCCGAGATTAAAAAAATACAGGATAGAGAGTTCAAAACTAATCTAAATAACTGTAATTCATCCTCAAACACAAATGTTTGATTTCCAATCCTTTCCTGGGTAACAGTGTGTTGACTGGTGATTATCCTTTACTCTGTCAAACACTATGTCTCCACCGGCAAAGCTAAACATACACTCGTAATTTTAGTAACCAAAATGGGTCAGAAAAGCAGCCTAATTTCCATGATGTCATTCAGACCATGTGTGTATGAACACACTATGATGTCTTCAGCAGACAGTAATAGTAATAAATTATTTAGCAGAGTTCTGTACTAATTTATGCTAATGTTGGTACATTCTCCATCATTGGGGGATTTATTCAAAAGTACTATTTAGGGTCAGCTATTTAAAAAAAATGAATTTGGACAGCCTTGGACCTGATGTGTAAAACATACTCATCCCACATTAATTCAACTGATCTTTGCAACTCCGATCGAAGCAACTGAGACCTTCACCAGTTTATTGTGACAGCATGATGAACAACAATAAGCACGCTGTCGCACCCGTTTGTTTGAGAAATGGGGCAATGCCATGAATCATCAACGTAACTGACAGTTTAATGGGAAGCAAGCCGAGCAACGTATCCCGCCCTCTCGCTTAGAAACACAAAACACATAGAACAGAATGTTAAGTGTAGAGCATAAGATGAAGTAAAGCTTCAAGTGAAAATACAAACAAAAACCCAACAGTCACAGTTAGCTTGTAACTATGTGTTTAACATGATGATCTAATGCCCGAACTGTCTGTGAGCTGCTTTACTGGCCTGTAAAAGAGCAGGAAACCCAGTATAATGTGATTACTTCACTGGTGTTAAAGACCTTTGTAACACAAGCTGTTAACGAAACACGCTTTCTGATTATTATAACAGCCACAGATTTCTATGATATTAGAGCACCTTCAACCTGTTCTGGGAAAAAGAAGAATCACATTTAAGCCCACAGCGATGTCAAAGAACTGGATAAAGATGTCTCTAAAGGCAATAAAATCCAATTAGAAATTGCTAACAATATTCTCAACCTTCAGACATTCAATACCAGAAAACAATGTCAATAAAAAGGATGCAGCCAAATGACCCTTCTTCAAAAGCATCAGGTGTTCCACCGAAGATGGACCCTACACATGAACCTACTGACTGAGGATGAAGCACCCAATGTTAGAGCCATGGCAAACAACCAAATAGAAGGTGTGACACATGCACTGGGGAACCAGCTCCGTTGGGCTAACCAATGTTCCATTAAGAGGATGTGCAAAGTATACTCTTGGGATCTGTAAATGGGATTTCATTAGTTTCCCTTCATGATTTCCTCATTCCACTGAAATAATAATAGTCACTTGAGAGACAATGTGGTGAGCACTGGGCTGAAAAATTTGGGTGACACCTCCAATAAATCATTGGTCTGAACTCCATCTTGCTGAATTACATTACAAGTAGTTCAGAAATCTATTTATATCCCTTTGCTTATTCTTTAATTCTCTCCTATCTAATAAAACAATTATTCTCAGCCATTAATTCATGAATTTTTTTTACCCCTACAATGTAAACAACTGCTATAATGTGATAAAACGTTTTATGGCATCAAAATGGCTGCAAGTGTTCATGTTGGTCCAACTCCCTCCAAATCAATACTCTTTATCATCACACTCAAGGGCGCACACACACAAACCCACACACCTTTGTACACTACTTAATGCATCCAATTCTCCAGGCCTGTGATAAATCATCTGGCCTGTTCCATTCATCTGCCACCACTCACAGCTATCTATACAGCTGCAGAACATGTTCCTCAAAGCTACTGCAAAGCCATAACTATGATTATTACAAGGCATAGCCTATCACAGAAAAAACTACGATCAAAACTCAGGTTGTGTCCATGGCCTGAATCAACATTATCTCCTAATTTCCTAGATCTCCTTGTGGTTTTATAGTATTTGATCATTTAAGGCAAGATTTTCTTAATGGTATTTAAACTGAGTGACAAGAACTTTCCCATCCAGACTGAAGGAAGCCGGACTACTGCTGTTACAGTAGTCTTATCCAGTCTAATCCAAAAGATACCTTTATGGTTTTTCATTAAGACAAGATATACTTAAGCAGAATGGTATGAAAGCAAAAAAGATTTCAAAAGAAATAGCTCATAGCAAAATTTTTTCAGATAAACGTGGTGGAAGCAGTGTCGAAGCACACGCAGAATGGATCGTGGCAATTTGTGCTTTCTTGTCAGGAAATATGGAGGGGAAAAAAACACATCCATTCAAATTATGTATTCTTACCCAACAAAGCTGACATGTTCTGGAAAATTCGGAGCAGCTCAGGGGTGATGGTTGGGCAGTTCTCTAAAGTCACTAACCTGTAAAATGATAGAAAGAGAGGGAAGGGTAAAGAATAAAAGAAAAGCAAAACAAGAAAATTAGTGGATGCAAAAAAAAAAAAAAATAAAAAAAAAAAAACAGATGTGGACAGGGTGGTTTTTAAGCATCCAAAAAGTAATATGTCAAAAAAATAGGGGTGTTGGAGTCAAAGTGCTGACACCATTAAGAAAATATTTGTAGTTAAGTATCCAGTCTTTGGCTTTGGCTCCTCTTCTTCAACAGTGGATTGTAAAGATTTAAACAACATCATGACAAATTCAAGGTTACTCCAATTACCGATATGACAATTTTGAATTTGGAAAAACCTTTGAAACGTATCAGAAATGCTCAGTAGCTGGAGAAACAAAAACAAGGTGGGAAATGAGACCTGAATAACTGATTAGGATGCATAAAAAAAAAAAGTTAAAAAAAAAAAAAGATATGTGCTAAGAGAGATACAGACACAGAAGCAGAGACATTGTAGAGGGAATGACTTTGTAAATATACCCAGATATTCATGGCACTGCTGTTTATCCAGTATGGATACAAATGTGACAGGGAAAATGGGAGTGTGGCCTTGGCTGACATGCAAAACCTATACATTGCATAATAAATAAATACAGCTGGCAGAAATCTAGGATGAAGAGGAAGACTCTTGAGATAGCTTTAAGTGACATGCACCCCAAACAACAACATGAAAGGAAAGACTGCGAACCACACAAATCATCAAGTGCTTCATCTTCCTTCCAGTGATTGTCAGATTAAAATGTCAGAATACACCCTTAACACTACCAATACTTCTCTGCAGAGTCTAGCATCTAAAAATATTCTCAAAGCATGATGTGCTGATGACTAATATGGCAAAGAAAGAGGTGGAGCAGTAGAGCGACAGAAATAAGGAGAAGAGAATGTAATAAAGACATCTATGAAGTGTAGGTGTATGTCAGAGTGATCTGAAGTGTGAGGGTAGAAATCAGATCACCCAGTGTTTCAGGTTCTGTGTGAACATGTGGCAAGTATACGGGTTCATACCAAAGCTCTAGTCCATCCTCTAGCAAATACACATGCGGAGGCTGGGAAACGTCAGTGCTTAGTTGGATGACAGGCAGAAGGAAGGGGTAAAGATTCTTACTCTCTGCTCCCAGACCCTGTGAGAACACAAAGACAGCAGAACATCAAGGCCCAGTTAAGCCTAGTACACACGGCACGATTGTTTCAAGTCGGCGGGGCGCCCGAGAGTTCACACCGCACAACTTGACAGGATCGGCGGGAGCATTGGGTGTCCACACTACAAGACTTGTCTGAGACGGGAGTGTCCACACAGCGCGATTCTCTCTGTCAGGAGGTGTGACCGACTGCGCTGCCAGTTTCCAAACAAGGACTGACACGGGACGTACGTGCCCGTTGCGTTATTGTTGTAATGAAATGTCTGTTGTTGATCCTGGATTTCATAATAATAAGTTTCCCCCACATAATGCCACTTATAGTCTAGTGCAATTTATTTTTCTTATTCATGACGCATTTTTTGACTGATTCGACTCTGGGGGGACTTCTAGTCCGAAAAACACGGACTAGCACACCTTTATTGAAACTACAAAACAACTATGTGCAGCTCAAAATGTACAATTTACAAAAAAACATGAGAGAACGACACAACTTCAAACGGTTTCAAGATTGGGATCACAACTACGCAGTTTTTGCAGAAAACCTTTGTTCTGTTTATATTGCGGCGGTAGTGGCGTGCAGATTGGTGCAAAAAGTCAGTGTTGTTGGTGCGGACAGCAGCTGAGTCAGAGTCTCCACTGAACTCGCAAAACCATTTTTTTAATTTCCCGATATGTTTTGTTTGTCTTGCTCTGCTACAGCCGCTCTACTGCTCTTTTTCACGTTCTTATTTTGCAGCAACGCCCACGTCTGCTCTCATTGGCTGTAGCTCTTTCAACGTCACCATGAGCAGGCTGGATATCTAGCAGGTTTGATATCCAGTTTTAGGTCTAAGACTCGTCGCGGGGCATCGTCAGGCTGATTAGTCGAATCTTCGAGGTACTTAACTCAGTCGCCAAGAGGATTAATGCCTCACCTCGATTTTGGGTGAGGGTGAGTCGCAAGTCTAAGACGCCGAAAATCGTGCCGTGTGTACTAGGCTTTAGAGGGGGGTAAAAACAAGAAAAAAAACAAAACACGATTCTCTGTATAGTTTTAGGCATCATCTGAGTAACACACACCCGCTTAAAAGCATTCTGCCATCATATAAGAGCTCAGCGTGTGGGCTGTAGGATCCTTCATACCCCATTGTAAACTGCGAGGTTACACGGCAGCCCTTTTCTGTACTTCTATTGATCTGCTTCCAAAACAGCATATTTTCTCCCCTACATCTTCCAACACAAAGCCCAGCTGGGAACATTTCACAGGCTTTTAAACCAGCACAGTTGCAAGATGGTTGGTGTTCTGCAAAGTATCAACAAAATTACACATTTCAATAACATGAAAGGCACATGCGTTCACTGCAGACTTCAGCTGCCTCATCATTCACAAAATGAAACCTTTGGCTGGAGTTTGGGAAGTTCAAGAGCAAAACAGAGCAGGTGAGTACGCAGCTCTCCAACCATTGAGAGCAGAGGAACACACACTGAGCACTATTGCTCTGGCACAACAAACCAACGCAGAATTACTCAAACAAATAAGGGATGCTGGTACTGCTGGGATGGGACATTAAAGAGATTATTACTGTTTACAATAGTGACAGCAATAGGATGACAATGTTTTATAATAATATTTGTGAAAACTGAGAACTACCTAAACATGCCTGGCCTTGTAACCTTATCAACTCAATAAACATGGTAGTAATATAAAATCTGGCTTTTGAAGCAACAGAGAAATGCTTTGTCTTTCAGTTATAAAACTAACTGGACAGATCTGTGAATTCTATAATGACAACACTATGATCAGGGTTGCATATCCATAACCCATTACTTCCTGTCCCAAGTGACAGAGGGACATGTCTCATATTAGCTGTCCCCTCTGAGTTCTAAACTGGCTGGAAATGAGATGGATAAGCTCAGTCTTCAAGGTGATGATGGCATTTAGGACTGCTGAGCCCACAAAAAAATTCACTCTGCATTTTGCATAAATTACAGCATGCTAAAATCTATCACGTACACTGCGATATGAAGAACCAGTTTTCTATGTGCAAATACATGTCCTAGTTCATAAAAAAGATAAGAGACATAACAACACTCAAGTCCATGTAAACATAGCTTGGCTGCAAATTGCAAAACATTACCAGCTCAAACACACTGTGGCAAAAGAGGGATATTTTTCCATGCACATTATATTGTATCTATATAATATATATACTTATATAATATATATACACTGCTGATTAAAAATTTAAGACCAGTTGAAAAATTGCAAGAATGTACATTTTGCACTGTCAGAGCTTAAGAAGGTCCTAAGTAGTGCTTCAAAATGCAAAAAGAAGAAATGGGAGTGAGACAATAAAATATTTTTAAAAAGTGTTTTGTGCCATTGAAGGAGACGTTTTTTGTTCTTAAAACCCTCCTCTCGCAGATGCCGTCTAATGATTATGGGACTGCAGTTGGCACCAGTGACGAGCTTAATTTGGGCCGAGGATCGTCCCGTGTCTTGACGGACAGCCATTCGGATCCTCCGGCTCAGGGCCGGTGAAATTTTTTTGGGTCTACCACTTGACTTTTTTTTCCCATAACCCTCTGGATCTTTTAAGAAGTTTAAAATGACTGTCTTACTGCGTCCAACTTCAGCAGCAATGGCACGCTGTGAGAGGCCTTACTGATGCAGCTCAACAATCCGACCAAAGAGAGAAAGCTTTTTTGCATTTGCCATCAGGAGCTCGTGACAGTGTGGATACCTGACAGAAAATGACACTGAATCCACATTTTTGCAAAGATTTGGGCTTTTTAAAAAAACTTTTGACCAGTTGATGAACAGCCTATTTCAGTTTAATGGTTGTTTGCAATAAATTGCTTACTCAGAATTTTTTCTTGTCTCACTCCCATTTCTTCTTTTTGCATTTTGAAGCACTACTTAGGACCTTAAGATCTGACGGTGCAAAATGTAAATTCTTGCAATTTTTCAACTGGTCTTAAAATTTTGATCAGTGTGTGTGTGTGTGTGTGTGTGTGTGTATATATATTATATAGGTATACATCATGGTCAGAAGTAAACAGTTTCATCAGGTGACATATGGACAAGTAGGGCATAATATAATTATTCTTTGGGAAGGACTATTCTAAAGGGTAAAACATTAACACACAAGTTACCCAATTATCATGGTAAACATGTGTTATTAATGAAGCATAGCTACTGGAAGGTCAGAATCCACAGGCCTTCATACTATAACATGGTTTAAACCAATGAAGACACTCAATGACAATCTGGTTTACCAGGGAACTCTCCACTTTATCTGAATTTATTCTTGGTCTTAACCAATTCTAAAATGTTTTACTTCTTGTAGTTCACACACAGGCACATTTTTAAGCAATTGCTTAACATTTGAGGACTCCACCTCCTAATTTCTTGCAGAAATCAAATCACTAAACATTTAGCATCATAATTCACTTAACAGGGTACAAGCTGTGTTACTATCATATTTAATATCACATCAACTCTACTCACCATAGAACTCAAAATACATTTTTCTTTCAACTCTTAATGTCAGCACTGTTGTGATGTGTGGATTAAATTAATATGTACCTTCACAATATGCCAACATAAGGTTCTAACTTGCATTGCTTCAGAGCTCCTAGAGTTTCTCAGAGGGGTGCATCTATCATGTACTCTTTCATCTCCCACTGTGAAGTAATGCAGCACCAGCCCATAGGGGGTCCAGATCTTTCTGCTGGATGAAACACGCTGCTGCTGTGCTATAAGGAAGTCGGTCTATTTTGTTTTGAATATATCTGAAAAATTCTCAGCGTTTTTGAGTTTTTGAAAGTAAAATTTAAAGCATAGGTCCCATCCACCCCTGGACCCCCACTGTGTGCTGCTGCTGCAGCAGCTATACTGTAGAGCAAAATACACTGTGCTGTGTAAAGTAATATCGATAAACATGGCTCAATATAGACTTTTAAAGATATAGCCCTTCTGCGTGCTTGTTTGTCACATTTTAAATGAAAGCAGTTCGCAAGCTACGACTATATAAATGTTACACTGGCTGTAAGTTAATAAAAAACATTTCAAGAAAAATGAAAGATTGAAAATATTTTCTTTAACAAAGGTAAAAGGAAACAGAATATATTTTACAACTATTTTGATACAAGCTGAACAGGTTTTTATTTCAACTACAGACATATATTTAAATTTTGGAACAAATTTATGAATTTCTAATAATTCAAGCTTGTTCCACAAAAGAATCTGAAAATCAGCTGAGAAGTCAACTGCACAAATAGGAATTCCATTTGACTTAGATGAGCAACAATAAAAGCAAACTGCACTCCTTGCAATAAAGAGTATTTCTCCAAACCAAACGGAGGCAAAGCATGGAAAACACAGTACAAAGTCTTATCACCAACATGGGTTGCTCCATACCTGTACCAGATGGATGAGAGTGGTGAGTATGGCACACCGAAGCATGTTATGCTCGTCTGACTGCTTCCACAGTAAAGGTAAGTACTGAACCAGGCAGCCTACGTATGGTCGAATCTGAACCGAAGAGAAAATAAAATGGTCATTGTCAAACAAAATATTATGTGAAAGTCCTTTGTGTAGAAGATTACGATTTAAACTACTTCAAAATTTTGCTAGCACAAATATAAGAGGTGTTTAGGGCGGAAAGGATGATGGGTTTGAAGTGTAAATTAAGATGTTTAGATATTTGTGTTTACACAAAACTCTCATTCAAGTTATTGTTGACTTGATAGAAAACTGCTCAGCTATGTAAATCGCATAAAATCTCAGTAATATGACATAGTTTAGCTCCCAAGTAAAACAACCAAAACAGTCACATTGTGTTTCTCATCTGGCCAAACAGACTGCTGCATGAATCCATGCTTCTGACCTCGATTCTACCACCAATGGGAGATTTTTCTTGTTCATGTTGTCAAGGCTCTTGTTACTGACCAGAAACCAAAACAAGGCATAAAGCTTTCAGGGCAAAGAGGTAATTTTTAAAAAAAGAATTAGGATGACATCTATGTAATTTATGACAGATATGAGTTAAATCTCGTCACATCTGTCTCGTGTGCGAATTATGACGTCATTGAGTGGTTTTCTTGCTGCCACAGCCAGACTGCTTAGAACATTACTGGAATGTTCGTTTTATAGTTTATTTATAACCAGAAACTGGTGAAGACCTAACCAGAGTGACAGATCACAAGAATGAAAGCCATTTGTATGACATATTTAGTCAAAAGGAATATTTGATTGAAAAGTGTGCATAGAGTTTTGAAAAGAGCCTGAAGCAGGTCGAAGAGAAGGTCAATTCCCCCCCCCCCCCGAAGTCTGACTAAGTGGATTAGAATGACATATTGAAACCCAGTTTTAAAAAAATCCATACGACCAAACTGGAGTGGTAGTGCGTATCCTCGGGTTAAAAAAACAGACAGATGATGATAAGAGGAATGACATCAGCGCAAGAGCTGTGTTTGGCTTGGTTATTTACAAGAATCTGATGCACCATAAAGTAATTGGATAAAAAAAAAAAAAAAAAAAAAAAAAAAAGACCCTCGCTTTTGCTTGGTATAATGGAAAAAAACTGCACATTGGCAACCATGCACTCTCCAGGACTTGCTTTTCAGATCTTACCTGAATGTTGACTCTCTCGATGACACAGGAGATGACATGGAGCACTTGCATTTTTGTGTCGCACTCTGTTACCTGCTGCAACAGCTGGAAGAGGAGCCCAAATATGGACTCCAAGTACTACAAGGAGGAAGTTGAAGTCTTGAGACTGGACAAACTGTGCTGTCATTTTCAGATGTTTCTGCTTGTCAATCAAAAAGTATTTAAAGTAGCTTTGGCATTAATAAAAATGTACTCACTGGGAGGAACTGCTCCGTCCGGAACTCAAAATCATCAACAGGTGAAGATGAGTTAAGCAAAAAATGCAATTTAAGAATGGATAATTATCTTTTTGCATAAACTGAGAGTGACAAAGTTTATGCGCTTACATAAAGTAAAGCTACACAACATAAAGTCTATGGTGTGACCGAATTCTCATGAAAAAATAAACTGTTACAGCCAGACTGAATCACCCAAGGAAGGATATTCAGCTTCAGTGTTGTTGCCGTCTCAATCCGCACCTATAGTAAAAGAAAAAATAAAAAGGAAACATTACTGGAAGAGTTAATGAAATATATTTTAGGCTGTACATTTTCCTCTCATGGAGAAGCGAATCTGGGCTATTAACCATTCAAAGCTACGAAAAGAAGAAATACAGAGTATGTAGGGAGTTAAAATTCAAAACAAAAAGAAGAATAAAATCCATAAGGAAAAGATGACTGCCACAGCTGCACAGAGAGGAATTTAGTTCACCAAAAAACAAAAGCTTAAATCACATTTTTCTCTTATGGGAGTCTCAGAAACAAGGTTTTATTATCCTCTCTCTGAGTGTGCACCTGCAGTATGTTAACTAAATTCAAGCTGTCAAATTGTGAGTAAAAAGAAGCAATTGTTCCAGTTGTAGTGATTCTAATGATGTCAAAGTGATGAGTGGGAACTACCCGCCAAAGAGAGAGAGTTACATGGAGGAGATCACAAAAGGTAAACAAATGAAGAGGAAAAAGGGAGCTGGAACATAATTATAATCTATTATCATCTAAAAAACCCATTTAGAGAACATAACACACAAGAAAAGTCTCACAGGCAGATGTTCAAGTTGAGACAAATGGTAGAAAAGCAACAAATTCTATATACAATCTTTTTTGTCTCACAAGATTGAAGAGATGAAGGGTTTTATGTATAAGATCTATGTTCCTGTAACTCAGTAAAGAACGGTTCCATGATGATTTGCTATGCACCCAGACTGAAAAAGAAAGTCATATCAGTAACTAATTTCTCAATGCATTCATTCATAATGGAAAAAAGGCCAAATCATAAGGTACATTCCAGGGGAAAAATTGTGTGTAATGATAAATATTTTATTTCTGATCCATAATTTATCAGGTATGCAGCTTAATCTCTAAAAACACAGGTTCTGAGTTTCTTTCTTAGAATTTGATACTACAAATTCACTTCAAAAGTGGAGCCATCCTCATTAGAATGTTGCATCACTCTCTGCATTAAACCAAAACATAACCTCAGTAATATCACAGTTCAACAGCTTGGACGTTTTTCGATTTCTGGTGTAATTTATTTAGATAAGCAATCATTTGCCGCGTCTTCAACACGAATCTGGAGTACTAAAAAGAAACACACGGCAATACCACCCGAAGACAAACAAACAAACAAACAAACCCAAAAAGCCAATTAACCAAAATTCAACATGGTTGTGTGACCATACTTATATCTGGGTTCGGCATTTAACTTTACTGAGTGAAGTAAAGTTAATTTTCTGTGGAAAAAAGCATGAAATTAAGTTACATGAAAAACATTAAGAAACATTAAGACTATTAGTTGAAGTAATTTACAAAATCCACCTGAAGAGATTGTCAGACCAGTGGTTAAAAATAAGACTTTTACTGCAATGGCATGACAAGAAGTATGGCAAATCTGTTCTTTGGGACACGTACAGTAGATGTCTTTTACCCAATCTATATAATATAGTTCAAAAGCAGAATGTGACCTAATCTGTCTTCTCTTTAAATTAGTTTGAAATTGATGTCAAAGAAATGCAGTCTGAGCTACAAGTCCCCAAGGCTATTTCTGCAAAATCATAAAAATGCTGAATATTTTGCTAAAACAAATGCATTATCAAGTCCAATTGGAAAGTTAAGCACAGGATTTTTGCTTTTATCAATACTCAAGAAACCATAATTTTAATGGCAAAGCAAAGGACATTTACGGCTTGATGAACATTAAAGGTCTCATAAGAAACATGCGTAATGCCAGATTTGTCACATTTGCTTCACATGAATATTTAATCTAAATAATATTAATCAAAGCATCTTGAAACCAGCCACTGGAAACTACATTTCAAATACAATTGTTGAAAATTACATCAAAGAAAGTGGCCATTTTAGGAAATAACAGTTGCCAAAACGCTAATAGAAAAAAATATTTAAAAAAAAATAATTCAAAGTAGGTGTCTTCAGCTACCTCTAGACACATTCTTAGGTATATTTGCATTAAATAAGAGCCTGCATGTAGTTATAGCCAACATGATTCAAAAAATTTTGAATGTTTCATGAATAAGAAATTATCCCTGATGAATCCTTCAACTCACTAGACCCTCAGAAATAAAAAATCATTTAACATGAATTAAACTAGCAAAAAAACATTGACGAAAAGCCAGATACATTTGATCCTGCTTCAGATGAAGAGCCTTAATTCCAGGACTAATCTGTCAAACCCAACGATTGCCTGGATAGTGCAGTTAGTGCACATAAACCAAAGACACCAAATATGCAACATTATGATTATCGGAATATGAAATTCAAAACTGGTGTAAACAGTAAATTCAAAGAAAATTCTATCATTTCCTACTAAGACAGTAAGCAGCCTGATGCCAGAGGGAGTTCAAATTGCCACTGTGAATATGTTTAGTTTTCATTTATAGACTGCGGGTAAAAATCAGAAGATGGGAGGAGGGAATGAGGATTTAGCTTCTTGATATGTATCACTGAACTGATAATTAAAGAAGGCAGCACACACTAAAGCTCTCAAGGGTTGCGAATATAGTGTACTTATCAGCATTTTCAAAGGGTATAAAAAAAATTATAGCATGGCAAATATCAAAGAAAAATTCCGAAGGCACAACTGCAATAAGAACATTCAAATTATATCATTTATTATAAACGAAGAGTGTAGGATCAGCTTTGAAATTTACACAAGG
Source organism: Pao palembangensis (assembly GCA_015343265.1). Taxonomy (NCBI): domain Eukaryota; kingdom Metazoa; phylum Chordata; class Actinopteri; order Tetraodontiformes; family Tetraodontidae; genus Pao; species Pao palembangensis. The sequence goes on along the minus strand of CM027081.1, from coordinate 30,554,593 downwards.
CATGCGATGAACATCATCAACTGAGCAGTATCCAAAAAGAAGTAAAGCAACATTTGTGTGTATTGTTTAAAAAGTTCCTTTATCAGATCGAATGTCTGGGCTATGCAATCACTTTAAGTACCAAATCTGTAACACCCGAGAATCCTATTGGTTACTAAACCCAGCAAATTATAGATCAATACAGCAACAACCACTGAATTCAATTTAAAAAGCGACTGTATATCATTACGGTCTAGCTGAAGTCGATTTCTGTGTGTGTGCGCTCACACTTGCTACATATCCATCCATCCATTATCTGTGCCTGCTTTACCCAAAGCCCCACAATTTTAAAGGACTGTGAGAGTTAGGACATGGCTTTAAGGTTGTTAGAATTGGGTTTAGGCTAGGAGCTAAATAAAGATAGAAATGTGAAGATGTGTGTGTGCAAGTATACACAAAGTTGGGATTTTAAGGACCAAACCAAACCTCTGTAGCACACACAGCTGAAATCCAGCTGGCAGCGTAATAACTGTCGTATCATGCTGCGCTTGTTTAGCCAAATCGGCAGTTTCATTAACGACCCATTCAGTCAGTAACTCATGTAAATTTAATAACCCATTTCTTATTTCATTTGGTTTTTCACTATAAGAGACAGGAAATAGAATTTTTGATTTAAATCCACATTAGACAGCTTAATGGGACACGTCTGTGGAACAATCAACAGAAATATATAATCTCGCGTTCAGTTTGTCACTGGTAGCACTGATGATGGATGCTCATGTCGGTCATGTTTGTCAAATTAAATTTGTAGGAGAAAAGCATATAATGTTAACAAGTATAGACATTAGGAAGCTAAAAATAGGGCCTAAATGTTTAATTGCCTGTGGAAAAGCAGCCATATTATTATAGTGAAGATTTTTGGTTTAGAGAGAAGACAGAGAGAAAAAGAAAGTGCTTCTGTAGATGCCTTACCACCAGGTCAGGATCCTGCATGAGGCTGAGGATGATCTCGTAGAGTACAGGTCGAAGGTCAGACTTGAACTTGACAGAGATCCACTGTCCTGTGAGCCAAATGACACGTCTACGAATCAGCTTGTACCTGCAGAAGGAAACAGAGGAAAACAAATTCTTCACGCTGTGGTGTGCATTTCGGGCACTGGATTACAACTTTGATGTATCAGTCTTCTGGTGTGATGTTAGGGCAGAGCAAACTAAAACATTAGACCAGCAACCATACAATAAAAACAACACAGAAAAGACTAACAGATAATCAAGCTGCGTGTAACACTGATTCAGCAACGTTCTTTGGGCTTGTACTGTGTATAGATTACACTTCAACCGTAGCACTGTATGTTCAAATTAAGAAAAACATCACACATAAATACAAAAAAACACTCCTTACTGCTATAAATTAAGCATCTTGCTTCTTCAGCCGGTCTGTGATCATACTGATTAATACCCATTACACTGTGTGAAAGCTGGGTGAAGTTCTGACAAAATGCTAAAATGACAATTAAATGATCAATGTCCTTTTACTAGATGGCATAATTAATGTCACTGTTCCCTCAAGCATTAACCCTCTATCACGTATTAAACATAATTTGCAATGATGAACAGAAAATTAGAATGCAAATGGAATAAGATCCCTAATATCTGATAGAAAAACTGTGATTAGATATCTGATTGTGCACAGGCTAAGAAGAGTGTGATATACTGTAAATTAAAATTGGAAAAAAATGTGAATTAATCAAATGGGAAGAATTCAGGAACAAATGGTTTATTCAGCAAGGCCGTTTATTCCAACAGGCCTAATGTGAACTGGGGGTAAAGATTTAATCTGAGGATTGTGTAAGAGGAGGTGGATAGGATACAGATATAGATATAGATTCTCTTCAAATAAGGAAGATGCCAAAGTTTTGGCCACTAGTTAAAAAACATTAGCCTTTCTCACAGCCATCCAAACTTGATAATCTCCTTGAAAGCATGGTACTGAACAGGCAGTGACAAAGAATTAATTAGCTTAATTGAACTGAACTCTTAAAGGGGGGAAATAAGAAACTTTTAATAACCTGGTCGCATAAACATGCACACCCTTAAACCACTATGTTGTTGAAGCACCTTTTGACGTTATTACAGCACTCTATTATCACAGCACATTGTGAATTGGCAATTTCTGCCCACTCTTCTTTGCAAAAGCACTTAAAATCTGTCAGACTGCGAGGGCCTCTCCTGTGAAGCCCTCTTCAGTTCACCCCACAGACGCTTAGCTTAGCTGGATTCATGACTGGAATCTGGCTGGGCCACTCTAAAACTTTAATCTTCTTGTTGTGAAGGCGCATTTTTGTTGATTTGGATGAATGTGTCGAGTCTTTGTGAGGCTGAACAGTGAAATTCTTTTTCCTTCTCAGCTTTCCAAGCCTGAAAGTTTTGTGCCAAAAGTGATTGATAGTGTGGAACTGGTCACGATTCCCTCCACCTTGACTGAGGCCCCTTGTCCAGCTGATAAAGATAAACAGCCCCAAAGCATGATGCTGCCACCACCATACCTCACTGTGGCTCAGGCGTTCTCAGGGTGATGTGCAGTTTTGTTTTTGAGCAAGACATTTTTTTAAATTATGCTCAGAAAGTTAAGTTCTGGTTTCAACAGACCTTAAAATGTGCCTGTTTTTACAAAAATGATCCTAGTTTGGGTGTTTTTCTTCATGAAGAATACAGGAGACTGTTGTGACATGTAAAACATTCCATTCTCCTCGTCTATTAATGAACTTTGAAGGGACACAAAGTTCTTGGTAGTGTTGCTGTTAATGTGACTACCTTCACTGTCTTTAATACCTAATCCACCTAATGCTTTGGATTGTTTTTCCCTCTGATGCTTGGTAAGCTCTCTGTGGACCAGAGCTTTCACCGTAACCTGCAACTAAGAAAATACCAGAAAAATCTTGCAAAAGCAGCTGAAAATTATTTGAGATGAACCAGTTTGTGTTGGGTTTTACATTTACGTCTCCACCTTTGTAAGAGGGTGTGCGCTCATGCAAGCATACCTCAGCCTGCCTGATATAATAAAAAGGTCTTAAAAAGGATTAAATCTGGCAGAGACAATGCTACTACAAAACACACCCACCAAATTCCTGATCTTTTTCAAGGAGTTGAATAATTACCTGTAGCTTAACCACAGGTCTGTCACCTCAATACTTTTTGCTGACAGATACTATTCCACAGTTTTGCTCCAAAGTGAATAACAGACTAAATCACAGTGATGTTTATGGGCTCCAAAAGGAAAAAGCCTGCAAACTCAAATCCAACAGCACCTAGTTATTTAACTGAATTGTAGTGTGATTTTCACCATCAACATTGGTTTGAAGGACACCAAGTGACCGATGTGAAAATGATTCTGTAATGTAAGTAATGTAGTGACTACAGTATAATGTAACAGGGTGACTAAGAACTGTTTATTACAAAGTGCTTGGCTGACCACATAAATATAGATTTAGGGCGAGGGGTCAACCTCACCTTGTCAACCCTCAGCTGGCTGTCAAGTTACAAGAAAACTGCAAACAGCAGTGTGAGGGAGAATTATTTAAATATTGCCACTGATATTTGATTTTCTGTACCCAGGCAGATGTATAGTAGCTCTGCATTCTGTTCTCAGCCTTACAATGCTGACATTGGCAACCTTCCGTCTACCCCCTCTGGAGATGAAATGTAGCATGTGCTCTTATTCTTCTTCCTCTGAACAATACAGTTAAGTGTAAACATGTGCAATACATATTCAACCTGCATAAACAAGGGACATGTAATTTTTTGATTATTTGAAATGATTAATTGAAAGCTTTAGATTTGTAGTATTTCACTCCTGTGTATGTACTACAGAGCAAAACAGTCAGGCAGAAGAAGTACCTACAAGTCTATAATTCAGAGTTAATGAGTACAGGATTCCCCAACATCAATCCACCAGAAAGTCCTTTGAAATGAACCTGAAGCAGAGTAAGTAAAAGCAATCTTTAATGGAACCCATGTCTGCATACTAGGCTCTCTGTCTCCTTTGTTGAGCCACTTTATATATATATTAAGCTTTTATTTTGCTCAAAAGTGATGATATGCTGTTGCCAGCATATCAAATTTAATGGCCAACAGTGCAGATCCTTTCAAAAGATATAGAGCTACAGTGAGATGGAGGGGAATCATACAGAGCAAAAATGCAGGCTGAATCAAGAATGGCAATTTAAAGCAGCACGTCTTCAAAATTCTGCATTTGTATATTCATGTTTGGGTGAACCGCCACCTTAACTTGCCATGACCTCGTAACACTTCTAAGCACAATGAACAAAGACCCTGCAACGGTCATCACAGAAACAATTTAAAACATCGGCACAATACCTGTGGTGAGTGACTTGCAGTTCTCCAAGAAGTTGGTTCTTGAACCACTGGTCGAAGTCCACGTTGTCAAACAGCTCATACGCTGCAAGACCCACTGCATTGTATACTGTAGACAATACAATCACAGTAAGAAAAGGGTTTTTTTTAATATCCTGTTGGTAAATTATAATTTTAGCACTGCAAATAAGGCAGCGCATATTAAACATCGAGCATAGAAAACCCTTACGAAAACAGTAAGCTTTACGATTTCACAGGGCTATTACTATTTCTTGATAAAGTCAAGTCAAGTCAACTTTATTGTCAAATATGCTTTGGCACGACATACAGCATAGATGAAACCCACAGACCCACGGTGCAGCAATAAATAAATAAAATTACAATAACTAAATTAAATAAAACTCCCTTTAAAAACTACAATTAACAATATAAACACTTTCATGAGATATATATATATATCTATATATATATATATAGATATATATATATATATGGAAACATATATACCTCATATAGAGTTGAACAAAGATTCAAGTCAGGTAAATCCATTATCTACGATCTAATCACAATAGACAGTATGCTACTAGCAAGTGTGTGCCAACGCATATGATTAGAAAGTTATAAACTGATGCTACTGATCTAGACGTGATGGTTCCTCTTCAGCCTTTAATAATAAGAATTAAAGAGAAAGGAATGGGAAAGAAAAATAAATATAATAGAGGTAAAAAGATACTAATACTACTACTACTAATTTATACTGGAAGGTCTGTATACATTTAGCTAGTTTAAGAAACTATATTTTTAATCATAATAAAAAATGGATCAAAAGACACTGCAAAGATTATTAACATTCATATTAATATTGTAAAACATCTATAAATTGGATTTATAAATTGTTTGCCATTACAATTAATGTACTGCCTCAATGCAAGCAATCCCAAACATCTGCCCATTGGTCATTTAACCAGGGTGTCGGGTTTGAGTGTAGCCATTTACCTTGCTCACAGATAATATATAATAACAACACTGTTGCCAGCTTTTAAAAATGACAGATTTGATTCTTGTAAATTAGTCACTCTCACGACTCATCCAGTCACGCCACTACCTGCCTAATCAGTGGCCTGCAGGCTGTTGATGTCACATGGAACCCCTGCTGAGCAGGTACTAAAGAATCACGTAATGAAATACACTAAAATCTCAGTTGAGTCAAGTAGCAGCCTTGCCAAGAGCTCTAAAAATAAAACCAAGGTAAGCAGCATTAAGAGCTGTAAAGCAAGGATAAAAACAAGATGCTCACAGGCATGAGCTGTAAAGCAAGCCAACCTACGCAATTTGATCAAAAATTTCTATTTCAGTTTTAGTGTTTCTGGTGCATCCTTTATCTCATAAATGGCATTTTACATGATGTCATCTATAAGACCAGACCAATTATTTGAGTCACATAAAGTGATGGATATAATGTCATATTCCTGAAGTGGCCAAAGATTGAAGCCATTTACCTGCATCCTTCATTAGCAGCTGAACATGATCTTCCACATTGGTTGGACCTAAGAGACAGACACATAATTTAGACATTCAGCTTGACATGAATGCAAATACCATCCAAACATGATTCAATTCCCTTTGTGTCCATATTATAGCAGTTGCATATGCTGTGAGGTCACTGCTGTAGCAATATTGCTGCAGCTGTTTCACCAGGCTGAGGTTTCCTTCTGCATTAAGAGCTGTTTTGTAGTAGAAGTCTCAAAATCAATAACTGTTTCCTTCCAACCATGGAATTAGCCAATCTGGAGTCTCCCTGGCTCAGGCAGAACCCATTTCCACTTTGTCACTTGGAAAGGAATGAAGCTTGGTAGATAGGCCCAGCAGCTCTACTACTGTTTAAGCAGCTAAAAAGTAATTATATGGCAGAGCCATTGGTGGGATAGTGGCTGTGCTGTATGTCTGTTCAATGTTCATGTCCATAAGATGAAACCCTTCACTAAATGAGATTAAATGAATGTGGGATAAAAAAAACTAATAAAACGGGAATAAGGGATTATGTCATTACATACAAAATCGGCTTAAGACCAGCCGCTGCCAGCGCAGGGGGTAGTAAGTGCCACAGATACAGGATCCTTGGGAACGCTGTTTAATAAAGCTGTAATGCACACAACCTTCCAGCAAAGCCACCACTTAAAACAACTTTATAATTTAGTGAACAATAAATTACAAACAATTCATTCGAAATTGCTTGCTGCGGTGTTTCTTTTATCTACTTGTTGTGGCTTCAAGATTGGATGCAATCCCATATTCTCATTTCACACATTTCCCATATTCACACACTTTCACTGGTGAAAGTGTGTGACTCATTGATATTATGAATAGTTTTGATCCAAAATACTGATTGGAAAGAATTGTGCATAGCTGTTACATCCTTCATACAAAACCTCCATCTTATGTGGAAACAAAGCTTTCCTTCACCCGGTGTTACTAAATGTGGGTAATCATATTGATGATAGGAGCTACAATTATTTTATTTTCCCCAGAATTGCACAGGTGATCAAAATATTTGCAGTAATATTTAAAACAGCATTTTACTGACCCTGGAGGTTCTGAACCATATCCAGCAGCACCGGCGTCAGAGTTTGACTGTAGTTGTGAAAAATATCCAGGAACAAAACTTCTGTACAAGGCTAGAAAAAAAAGAGCAAAAATGAACAGTCAATTGGCAGAATAATGTATAGGGTGATATGTGGCGCTTATTGTGCACTTAAAGGTGTCTAAAAGAAAATATCACACCAACAAATGTGATCAATTAACCCTTAACGCAGTGAAAAAGAATACTATAAGGCACAGGCATACCAGAACACAAAGCCATGCCTTCCATCTAACGGCAGACACATTCCTGCATTTAGCTGTGAAACTCTAATATGAACCTCTGAACCTTCTTTGTATAGATGTAGACAATAATACTAAAATGTGTTTTTGTCATTTTGCAACCTTAGACAGCGAATGTTTCTACAATTTAACTGTGATAGTGTAACCACAAATGAATTCAAAGTGAGAAATAAGCAAGCGCAGATAAACAATTGACTGACAGGTTATCAAGTACATAAGTCCTCAAGGTTTAATGGGGGAAACATTTATGTTGCTTAAAAAGAAAGTGAAGTAATCACATAAGTAAATAAGGTTTAGGATGACAAGGTAATAAGGACATATGAGGTGCAGAGGGAATAATAACAGTGGTAGAGGCTGATCGTGATATGGCTTATAAAACACAACACGTTAGTGAAGGACGACTAGACCCCATCAGAGAAGATTCTTCATGGGTATCGCCATCTATTAGGTGTCTGATAATGAATTCGTGAACACAACTGACCAAACAAACACCATAAACACTGAAACCTCTTCAAAATATTGAAGTGTTTACTTCATCTTCAGACACAGATTAACATTCTGCTGCCTAGTATAACAAACACATGGGGTAACTTTGAAATACTGATAAAATAATTATTCAGAAAATATGACCAGATCATTCCTTCACTCACCCGTAGACTATACTTCCATGAATCGCCACCCGTTTCTTCAACAGCTGTATGAAATTAGACAGATAATCATTTGCAGCTGTGCGAATAATAGAAATGCCTAATAACAATAGGTTTAATATTTGGCGAGTATAATGTTGGAATATTAGATATAAATGAGAATATTTAAAAACATTGCAGGTCTATTATGGATCATATCGTCATATGAATGTGACACATCACTACATCAGTTTAAACCTGGCCCTGACGTGACTGATGAACTGCAAACCCGACCAACCCCACTTATAATAGTCTTTCCAGGAACATAACTGTGCACTCTGTACATACTACATGTCTAAATGAGTCGAAACAGGTTCAGTGATTTTGCAGAGGGGTTACTACCAAAGCTTTCAGGGTCCTCTTCCCACATTGTCAGCTCCTCCTCTGTCAGAAGAAAGTAGTGGGAGACGAGACGGCGTCCAATCTCTGTTAGTGTGGAGTAATTGAAGAAAGCCATCTTGATCTTGTGAGCCTCTAGACTCTCAGGTTTACTGTCTAGAAAAGGTAAATGCAGAGAAAAATAAAGTAAAATACATGATGGATACTGTCTAATAATAAATCGGTCAACCAAAACAATACATATGTCAGACATATCAAGTTTATATTTGCTGTGTGCCTCCCCTATTTAGAGGAAATTTATAGTGAAACTCTTTCATTTCGCGATGAAATGTGAATCCTTTTCTGTATGCTGTGTTCCATCTTTAAACTCCATCTCTGCGATGCTGTGGCCAGAAAGCATATTTTTATGAAAATGGGATGGCTAAAAAGTTGTCAGTTTCAGGATCAGTATCATTTATTCAGTAAGCCAATCACCATCCTTTCCTGACAAAAATGACATTTTTCTGTTCAACAAGGACACAGCATTTTCATATAGATGGATCTAAGGATTAAATCAGATAGTGTTTCTGAAGTGAACCATATCACACACAAGGACTAAGGTTATGCAATCCTACTATAAGAAGAAAAAGAAAAAGCTTTGATAATCGTACGAGCAGGCAGAACAAAGACCTAATGTTGTGTTCCATGGCTAATGATGCTTGAACTACACATGAGCTGTAACAACATATGGCACTCTTTTCAGATTTGTCTAGCTTTCTTGTGAATCTGTTTTCTCCTCCTCGATCATCGACTATGGCGTGCTTATTACTCCCCGGTGTTATCCCATCATCATTGTTTACTCGTCACCATTTTTGCCATTTCCTCCAAAGCCCCAACCCACCCCGCCCCACACCTTTTCCTTTTTCCTACCATCAATGTTCTTGGCAGGTTTGTAGGTATCGTTCTTTACAATCATCTTGATGAGGTTCATGCACTGTACAATGAAACGTTCAAAGGTCACTCCCTCCCCTGCAGGAGTGAAGACGTAGCTGACAGCAAACTCCAAAGAACGATGGATGAGTGGTATAAATGCACATGGGTGGTGCTCCAGGAAATCTAGCAGCTGAATTTATTGGATTTAAAAAAGAAGGGAAAGGATAAAAAATGTTATAGACATACTAAATTTCATTAAAAGAACCTGTTAATAATGATTTTCACAATTTTTCACAATGTAATTTGTTATTAAAATATGAACTCACAACTTTGGTGAAAAGTATGATTGTCTTCTCAAGCTTTTCCCTGCATGGGCTGCCGGGACCAACCTGCCGACCTGTTAAGACAGCAGTCAGACAGTGAGGTTTCCGAGGACTTACAGCTGAGCTAAAGTACTCATCCCACAGTGAGAACCACAAATCCTTCTTTAGCCAATGCTGTGTTCAGATTAAAACACATTTTAACAGAATATCCTTTCCTTTTCTGGCAGTATCTTCTCGGCCAACATGGTGGTTTAGGATGCATTTTTGAGACATATCAAAAGCCTACTTTGGCTGGCTGTCTTGTGATGCATTAACCTCAATTTCCACCAGATGAATCTTTGAGAAATGCGTCGTCACACGCTGCTTTATTTGCACTCAGCAGGACTCGTGAAGGGTCATTTTAATTGCAGTAGTTTACTCTTATCCCATGTCAAACTTATTGAGAAATAAGCTGATTGCAGTCTCTGACCTTTTTTGCCTATTTGTAAGTGGTCTGACCCACCATTTCTTTTAACAAAAATAAATCTAAAAAAAATTTAATGCACCAGTGGATAATATTGACTTTGTGGCCAAGCAACTGTTAGCTTGTTTTCACGTATGTGACAGATGATAAGTAGTGAAAACAAAGCCACCAAGGTCATTCATCAGACGCAAAATAAAAAAAAACCTTTCATGGAAAAAGGACAGAATGCTGACACAAAAGGGTTTAACTTTGCAGCCAGTAAAAGGTGACCATAGCAGAATATCCAAACAGGAAGAATCAGAAATCTGCACAGAAATTAAACAGCACCAGTTTATATCCTGTGGCTGAACTTATAAAGCTGTGCAGCACTGCTTCTTCCTGCTCAATAATGAGTCTGGATTTATGTCTGTATCTGCTGGGCCCAGACATCGACAGGAGCCTGACTCCATCTCTATTGCTATGACCACAGAACATATTAGAAGTGATAGTAGCGGCTGATATCCCAAAATTATTTATTTTGGGGGGGTGTAGATTTACATGAATTATAAGTGTGACAGCACCATAAAATGCAACTAGCATTGGTCTACAGGGAAGCACATCTGTGGAGTACATCAACAGCTTTAAGAATGGTCCAGTAATATATGTAGAGACAGTTTAACACCCACATGAAATGTTCTAATATTCCAGGACATACTATTAAAAGGCAGTGATGTTTGCCAAGAAATAATCATGGGCCAAACCCAAAGCAACCCTGTGACACCAAACAGTCTAGAATTGCACTAAGGTGTGTTTTTACTGCCTAATTTACTCCACTATCACACTAAGATATCTCACTGGGTGATGGGAAGGCGGGTCCAAAGTCAGTTGTCAATGTCAATGTGTCAGAATAAAGCTTGAACCCTCACAAAACAAGATAATGATGTGATGGTGTGAGGTTGTCATGGGAGTCCCTTTTTGTAAAAAAAATAAAGAGTATGACTTTTGAGAAGACATAAAGTGGCCCAGTGTAAGCTATTACTTGAGTTGCAGGACAACCACAAATTGCAGAAAACAGCAGAAAATAGATGAACAATGGATCAGCCAAAGTGTACATACAATTACCAAAGAGACACTGACACTGATTATTTGTGTGGCTTCAGTAACCAATCTGATACAGTCTTCTTAAGTTATCAGTTCACCGGAAACACATGATACATCTGCTGCTTACATGATTTGGGAAGAGGTAGCGCTTGTGATTATTCAACTATATCAACATGAGAATGGCTCAGTGTAGAACATGATTTAGACCCAAAGGCTAAGAAATCCTTTTACAGAACACAGAAAGCTGCACTTCTGATAAAGCATATTAGACTCCTGATCTTTGATTAAAGCCTGAGTAAATGTGTTTAATGTTGAAATGAAAAGCCTGGGATCAAAACTCGATAACCAAGTAGGCAAAAAGTACTCACAGCATTCCAGGAACTGCTTTAGTCGTTCAAACACCGCATTCAAGAAACCCTGAAAATCACCAGATGAAGACAGGGTGAAATTAACTCTCTCTTTGCCATTTCTAGAGTTAAGTAAATTCCAGACTCATCAATACTACAAAGAAGCAGGTTTATTAAAAAGACAATACAGCTTTTCCTTCTTTTATTATAGAGCAGCAGTTTGTGTTTACATACATGTTATTTAGTCGTGCTGCTGTCGTTTTTTTTACTATTAGATTATTTTTCCTGTGCGTGCACACAACTCTCCTTTGAAGCCACTATTGCATTATTATATTGTAAATTATTATAATTAATAAGCTATCATTTATAGCTTATCATTTATAAGAGGGAACGGGACTTTTAAAATAATGCTTAACACAAACACTATGAAAATGTGTTATGGTGTATTTTCATCTAAAGAAAAAAATACTCAATACAATAACAATAAATAAAATCAAAGTCTGAGGCAAGAACAGCATGCGTGTAAATATAAATCAAAAAAATCATTACTGAGCAGATGCTAAAATAACCAGGGACCGATCAAGACAAATGACATCTTAAATGTCACAACTTGAATCATTATAAAACCATCAGCTTTAACAGATACTGAGAGCCGTATTAATGGAGCATTTGACTTCTAGGTAGGAATGCAACGGGAAATTGTTGAGATCTGCAGGCAGAATTCCAGGGACATTTTTCTGTTGAGCCCATTTAATTGAAACTACAGAAATTTTAAACAGACCTTTAAGACCCTTCTGGTTAATTGACTAAAATTAAATTAGCAGTTTCAGGAATTTTCGTTGCACTAAGAGTTGAGGAAGACGAACCCCTCAAATGATTGAGGCTTAAGGAACTTTCAGTCTTCATGGCCTTTCACATTTTACACACTGGGACACGAATTGTTTTCTACTCAACATCAACAAAAAGCAGCAGATTCTATAGCAGCCAAAGCTGAATGAAGACTCACCATCACTTCAATATTCTGCTGTGGTTCTTGAAATCCGTGGACTGTCAATTTACGAAGCACTGAGAGGGAAGTACAGACAAATATATTATTAAACCACAATTTGCTGCACCAAATTTTTATTTCTAGCTGTGAAACCATTATTGCCCTGCAATGAAGAGAATGCAGGATGTGTGTGAATGCATCAAATACCTTTAAGGGAGAGCAGTGTCCTCTCCAGCGAGCCCAGTGCAGCAGCCTCATCTCTGGCATAGATCTGCTGGAGGAAGCAGTCTGTGTGGTGGCTCCAGAGAGAGCATGCAAAGCTGTAGATGCCTGATGCCAGCTGTAAATATAAACAAACAATACAGCACATCACACACAGGTATTTATTTCCACATGCAACAGGAATGTAGGCTGAATCTTAAACTGATCACATACATCTGCACACAGCTGCATATTTGTAAGACTTGCAGCCTTTTGGCAATAAGAATATCAAAGGGCTTTTGTGCAATATTCTCTCACACAGTACAACATAGGGAGAGCTACGAGGGACCGCTGAGTCACAGGTGCCGTTTGGCTCTAAATGAAGTTCTCGTTACAGTTGCTGCCGTGACATTATTTGAATCCAAACCAATTACGCTTTGTTTGGTGAAGCCTTCTTTTAGAGGGAAAACAAGAATATTAAGAAGCAGACAAAAAAATACTTTCAGTTCTGTTTTATACAGCCTAGCCCTGTTGTGTAGATAATATAACCAACCACCCATGGGATAAAAATGAGTTTGGGATTGCTTGGTTCGTACATAAAAAAGAAAAAATGAACAGAACGGCCAGAGGAAATGGTTACATTTCCACAAGGAAATGTCTCGTATTTTAAGAAATATTCCACGTGAACATTATTTTTTACCTGAGCTGATATTTGCAGTGGCACACCTGCCATTCAAATGAATGTGCATTGCTTTAATCAAATCTGGAGGAACCTTTTGTTGACTGTAAAAGTGAAATATTGAGTTTTTGAGTTTGCAATGTTGATTACACTGAGAGCGTGTTTAGAAATGATACTTTAAAACGACTTTCCGCAGACAAATAATTAAATATACAAGTAAGCAAAGAGTAATAAAAGAATGCTTTAAATGCCAGAACAACCAAGGCTTTAATGGTTAAACCAACTTTAAACCAATTACAACTTTAAGAAAATATATTCTTCTATTAATTAAGTTTCTTGCTCATGTTTGTTTTGTGTGTGACAGAAGCCTCAGCGGTCATTTGGGTGCAAGCATGAGTGAATGTGTACTTTACACAAGAGCAGGTAGATACAACAAAGGCAATTATCATTAAAAGCAAACAATTTCCCTAGATCCACAAGCTGAATTTCTTATTCTACCAGGAAGAGCTCACAAACCAAAGCAATCCTAAGAAAGTACACATTATTTGCCCTGACAATCTTTCCATAAATACCCATTTAATGAGATATGATCCCTCTATTTCTATGCAAAAAACATCACTAGATTCCAAAGTGAAGCTGCCAAGTTCTTGGAAAAGGTGCTGTGATACAAAATGTGAGCAGAAAGTGACTCAACATCATGGCTGAAGATGTTCAGTTCAGAAAAATAACTGAATCTAAGGATGTCTGATTTATAACTATGTAGATCTACAGTGAAAAAAACTACAATTTTAAATATCAGTTATTTCCATCTAACGATAAATGGTAAAAGCAGTGAATGGGTCTTTTTCCAACCTTCCTAATATTAGAGTGGTCAGGTTTTTTCAGTGTAAACGGAGAAAGGAGGCTTCTAAGCACCAGTCCACAATATTTATTGCAAACAGACCTAAAACTCAGACAGTTAGGGCTTGTGGATTTAATCCAGCTAGAGTGGAACCAAGCTTATCAGACCACATCCACTAAACATGCGGTCATGAATCAGTTGCAGGTCTGATGTGTTGTCTCAACAGTCTTGTCACATTTTATCCAACTTTTATGTTTCTGCAGCCTGGATGAGTGCTTTGTCAAAGTCTTACAGAGAAGCACTGAGAGATGCAGTCACATCCTTAAACTTTGGGTAAAATCTGTTTTTGAGGAGCAAATCACAATCCAAACCCTCCTGGCTCTGACTGCACATTATTTGACTGACTTTTTTCACTGCACTCAGGCTAAAAATAAGACCATAAATGTCATGTTCAGAAACGTAAATGTTCACTTCTGTATAAATGACATACTGCGTGTAAAGTCATGCCATTGTTCCACGTCACAAGCCCAGTTTGTGACGTGGAACAAAGGCTGCTGACCCGCACACAATAAGGAAAATTGTGAAGAAAAAACACCAACAACTCCTTTTCATACTGTATGGCAAGATTCAGCCTTATACCAACGTACGGTGGTACTGCGTACAATGGAAAAAACCTACAAAATATGTTAAATGAACCCAAATTTCTACCAGATGAAGAATGCCAAAAGAGTTCTTAAAGAAAGATTTCCCACAGAAGCACAACAGTGTGGACTTACATCCTGGAAAAGCCTTCTGTCCTGTGCCAGGCGCTTGGATGCCAGCGTTTTTGTGACATGGTAGAAGGTAAGCAGCGCTCTGTGCTGTTGCAAGCCATCCTGACCCTTTACTGACTCGAGCAGAATGGGAATGAGCTCCGGCCACTGCCTTGGGCAATCCAGGCGGGCCACCTTCGCTATCAGCACTGCAATTTGGGTTGCTATCTGTTGTAAAACACAGACAGAAAACAGAAAATGACCACCGGCAAAATATTAACAGACAGCAGGTGCCTATGTTGGAAGAATTGATTATTTCTGGAAAAAACAAAAGTTAATGGAGTACAAGTTTGATTGAAATTGTTATCTGGATTATAATCTATCCATCTATGATACATAAAAGGACACGCTGAAGCCTTTCCCAGAAGTCACTGGAAGCGAGTAATACACCCTGTTAATTAATTGTGAGCCTATCAAAGAGTTTGGATAACTATTCTGGTCAAATCGCAACATACAAGACAAATTGCCACACTGATCTCTTGATGTACTATATTTGAAAGTTTATGTGCTGTTGAGCTCATCAGCAAGAAAGCTGCTATTTTATCTTTGCTAGAGTGTATTTCAGAGGTTTATTTTTATTTGATTTTTTCGGCTTGATGATGATGCACAAACACATCAGGACGTTTAAATGGACAAATGAAAGGTTGTGCCTTGTAAAACATACGGCCCTTCCATGAATGCATTGCTTGCTATAGAAGCTGTCTTTCCTGATGCTAGAGCCAAACCCTGCCTTGCAGGCATACAGGCTGTAGAAACTAGGATGGACGGCCACCATTTAAGACCACGCTTCCTTATGTATGTATGTCCGTACGTATGTCAGAGATGGTGTTACACCCTCCCTGAGTTTAGATTTGCTGCAGCAATTCTGTATAAAATTGGAAGGAAAAAAAAAATAAAAAATCACCTTTTTTAATTTTAAAGTTGTTTTGCTTAAAATCACTTAAATTGACAGTTGGAGTTTCATCATCTCTGCTATGAACTCTACTCCAGTGAGTGATTTTCCATGTGGTAGAAGTAGGGCACAACTTCATCAGAACAGGCTACCGTTTTCTCTGATTACATTGGTTTGTTGCTCTAATTTAGCTAGCCTGACCAAAACACACATTTATAATTTGCAGTTTTCTTTAACAAAGAGTCACAAAAATGTTCAGTCTTCCTCGAACTGAAAGGAAATACACAGAAACTGTTGCATTTGTTTAAAAGGTGCTTTGAATCCAATTTCAAAGCATCTGCATCAAGCGAACAGACGGACTTTCTGTTCTCCATTTACTGGTGTCAGTAAAAGATGACCTGCAGTTCATCCATTAAAAATCACAGCCTCTAAACATTGAAGAACTTCCCATGAAAAGTGAAGTAAGACTGTGAGATTTAATCAGAGCCCCACTACCAAGTAAAGACCGAAGGCGTCGTATTCATGTCAGTTTAAACGCAAATAAACTTCAAGCATAGTCCTTCAATTCACACTCAGCCAGCATCAAAAAGCAGGTAAATGAAATGTTAACCGGCAATACACCATTCTCTTTGACAAACCTGATTGACGGGCTCATTGAAGTTTGTGATCAGACCAGCGCGCAGTAACGTCTTCTCCTCCTCTGATAAAGCGCTGTGGAGAAAAACAAACCAGAAAGAGAATCATAAAAATAGGGAAAAAGTGAGAGGAAGGGATGATCAACTGACTAAAGCAAAGAGGATTTAGAAGCAGAAGATGTATTTCCACCTCACTGACCAGTCCCATCCAAATTTCTCTGTACTGACAAACGTCTGACAGCTTTTTCAGTTGGAGTGCCTTCAATGACATTAAAATGCACCGTTGAGCTTAAAAAATAAACATATTTCTTGCAAAAAAGAAGGAAACCACATTTTCAACGTGTCCTCTAACTGCTGATCCATCAGGGCTTTACCCTGCATAACATTTCACATCTTCCATTCTGCAACATTAATCTACATTTTTACCAGAGGTTGTGAGGGCATATGCAAAATAGTGACAGTAAGAAATTGTAAAAACATATTTAAAATTCCCAAATTTCGCCACTTCCCTTTACTACAACTGCTGAAACTAGATACAGTGGGAGAGTATTTGATATAAGGAATGAATCTTGCTGTAACCCTGGGCAGAGTGAAAAAATACGAGTGCAACACAAATTACACAGGGTGACGTTGTGAATTATTGAAACAAGAGTTACAGCACAGGTACTTCTAGCAGTAAGACAAGAAATACATCTTAATATATGTAGCACCTCTAGTCCTGTCTCACATCAGGAGGAAAGACACAAAATTCTGTCTGGTAATAACTCAGCAAAGTCTGGAGGAGAGTTTAGTGAAGGTGTCACTTTTATTGTCTGGCAATAATTTCCCAAGAAGACAGAACCAACAATTAAGTTATGCCCAATATCAACTCAAGAAGTGTCTTCCTTTAATTTAGACTCACACCAGGATCTGATAAATGAATAGCCCGTTCTATCCAACTGCTGGTTTTGACCAAAGGAAATCAGATGAACAGTCAAGAGGCCAAAACCCCTGCACAGCACTTTGGTAAATTAAATTCAGTTTACTGACAAGAGCGAAACTACTTTAGTAAGAACTTTAGGAGGAAACATGAGAAGAGCAATATTCTGAAGCGGTCAGAGTGTCCGCAGAGTGCTGAGGTGGAACTGATTACTCATGGCCAACTGCTGTCCTGCAATTTTAATAGCAAATGTTTAATTAAAATCCAACAAAAGGCAGCTACTCAGGTATCCAAGGACAGACACTTGGCTTTGAATTCTCAATCTACCGCCAGGCAACAAAAAGAGACACAGGGGCAAAAAAGGTTTCATATGTGAACACAATATGAATAATCAGCTGTGAAAAGAGGCTGAGAAGAATTACAGACGTAGGCAATATCTAATGAAAGCAGGAGAGGAGAAGAAGAAAAAAACTAAATGTTAGAATACAGGGAGAAAGATTAAGAAGGATGAATAAAGATAGAGTGGATGAGACTGACGGCAGAGAATGAAGATGATAGACTGAAGATTGAAAAAGAAAAAGTGTGAAAGTGACGGGAAAGAGCTAGCAGCGATGTCAGACAAGAGAAAAGACTTACTGAGGTGCTACTCTCCTCCAGTATCTGTCGATGCCGTTTTTGAAGTACAGCACAGCCAGCCACCTGACGTTCACATCGAGCATGTGGTTATTAAAGATGCTCTGTGGCGGGAAAACAGAAAAAACAGATACGTGCTCAGCCTACTTTTAAATCAAGTGCTAATTGCAGTCAAATTAAAGTCTCACAGCACATGCCCCGTTTCAGGCATAAACACATATCCGACCTCTTTCTAACCCTAGGTACTCAATTATGACACAATTATCATTAGTCTCTTTTTGATGTTCACTGGTTGTACAAACAGCTGCTCCAAAGGAAAAAAAAAACTTGATTTAATGTCTTGATGTGAGCCCTTTAAAAGTTTCTTAATTTTGCCTGCCATTTTACACTTTGTATGCACCAATGCAGCTCTGAAGAGAAAGTGAGCTTTTGAAGTCTGGCTGCACTGAAATTCACACTGGGTTTATAATAACACCGATGTCCTTGTGGAGCAGAAGTGTCAGACTTTGCAAGGTTATTCTCTATTTAGTGCAAACACAGGAGCTCCTCAGAAGGCAGAACTGATGCTCTTACATTTCCCACTTCTGAAGACGCAGGAACACAAGTGACTGTACAAAGTTCTGCAGAAGCGTGGAATATCTCTTTGTCTAACAATAAACATAGTGAGAATGTACCAGTGCAACTTAGCTGATTGCCCATGGTTGATGTACCTTACCTCTTGCAAGGCTTTATAGACAATATTTCTCTAAATTAAATAGGGCATGACACACTGAATCAGGAATAGTTTGACCATAGCAGGACAGACAGAAACACAAAAGGGAGTACAAACGCACGTTTGTACGTCTCTAAGAGCCAACACTAAATCAAATCTGACTGAATAATCAGCTTCTGACAGCATACATGTTGCATGTAGTCATAAGGAAGTAAAACTGGGGCTCTGTGCTAATGTGCCTCCAAACACCAATCACATCACATGAATGTGCATTTTATTTAACAATCACATCTTACCAGAAGAACGGAGTAAAATCCAGGCTGAGTCTCCCACTGTCGAAGCTGCTCCTCTGCAGGTTTGAGCACAGCTGTGTCCTGACTGGTCGCCTGAGTCAAGGCCTGTAGCACCACTGAACTGGCACTATCCATATCCATACTTGGATATATCCGTACTAGGAAAGATGAACACACAGAACAGTTCAATTTGTTCTGATGGAAAATATTTTAGCTTGAAAACAAAAATTGAAAGCTCAAAAGAAACACTTAAATTTGAATCCCATTACCCTATATTTAATTAAAGCACACAGAAATAAAAGGCTAAAAAGGGAATGCAGAGTTAACATAAGATTACAGTATATGTGTCTTTTTCTCCTCTTCTTTTATAACTATCACAAAAACTGCATCTATGTTTCTGGCTGTCTGTCAGTTACAGATGAACAATATGCCAAAAGGTACATCAAAATGATGCATATGTGAAGTACAGACTGGAAAACAATGCCTCAGAGAAAGATCTTTTTGTCTCAAGCATGCATACACAGGTTAGGATCCCACATTTAGAAGAAGAAAATGATAAGTGGTTGTTATTTTTCTTATATCATCTGTATATGAAGACGGTGTTGTTGGCGCTGAGAATTTAATAGGATTTCAGTAAGAGTTTACACACTGCGAAATGCTGCCACCTGCAGGTCAGAAACAAGCTGTTTAGCACCGTTATCCATCACTGCCATCTGTAAATGACATTTGCTGGAGGAGCACCGCAACAAAACAGGGCTTCTGGCAATAATTGTCACATAACAGAGAGTGATTCTTTCAATAAACTGTACATAAATTTATGAGGAAAACAGTGCACAAGCTGCTGTCATGAGGAGTGGTCATACCTGGAATCACACCAACTTCTGGTAGATATTTCACTTGTACAAAAAGAGAGTGAGATATTTTATTGCTAGTATTTATTTTGTTCTTACACAGACCCTGTTTAAACTTAAAAATAAAACCGTGTTTAACTTTAGTACTATTCATGCACATATATCGAGTATTTTTTGGCATTAATTAAACTGGGTTCTTTCACTTACATCTTAAGAAGCTTTGTAAGAGTACTCAAAGTTGAAAATAAAAAAGGAATGTTGTCAGAAGCTTTTATTACCTTTAGCATCACCAGTACAAGAGAATCAGAAGCAGGTATGCTAAATCCCCAAACAGAATAAAAATGGCACAAATATGTAAACGGACTGCTAATATATAAACTAAAATAATTCAAGCCTTTAACTGAGGTTGGTTGCTGCATACAGGTAACAAATAGAACATGTACCTCAAACTATTAGAATTATTCAATGACACCAGTATTGTGTAATGATTACACCAATCAACCACACAAGTACAATCAAAGGTAAGGCTGATCACTTTACACTAGTCCAGATTCACTGACACCCTCCAGGTTACCATCGCTCAGAGAACTGGTCTTTTGTGTTGTCTAAAACACAGTCATAGTAAGCGGAGTGGGAGGGGGCATTATAGGAAGAAAAGCTACACAGGCAACAAAGGTGAGCACAGCCATAAAAAAATAGAAAAAAAAAAAGCTGATTAAGTGGAAAAAGCTAGTAAGTGGTTTGAGGACTGGTGTTGCTGTGGCTGATTGCCTGAATGCATGTTTTCCTTCCTTTGTGGTGGTGCTGGGGGAAAAAATAGATGCTACATAAAGCTACTCAGTCTGAGCACAAAAAGTTTTGATGATTCCTGGTAAGTGACAGCTCTGAGGAAAGTAATAAATCCTTACAAACTATGTACTGTTCAAAAGAATGGATCACTGCATTTCTATTCACTATACCTCTGTAAATCAGGATAAAATAACTGAAATTCATGCACACCACCACTTTATTTAACGGACAGACTTAAATTTTTATTCTGGTGTGTTCTGTTGCATTGGCACATGCTTTAATTAACATATACAATAACCTCTGGCTGGGTGCAAAGATCGGTTCGCGGGGTAAAAAGAGGACAATGCAGCAGGTAGACTACCGACAAAGATTTAGCCAGTGAATGGTCATGCCACAGCTCTGTCTGGGGGACTTATTTGGCGTGGGGTTGGCTCAATGTCTGTTGTTTTCAACATCGCTTTAGCTTCTACCAATACATTAGCTCGTAGTTGGCCGTTCTTAAATACATTCTACCACTAAATCAACGTATTTAGTGAAATGACAGACATTGCTACTCATAAGTCAATGTTGCAATCTATAAAAGTTGGTATAATAAATATTTCACCGTCGGAACGTAACCAACCAAATCAAATTAAAAAAAACAACACCAAGTATGCAGTCTGTTATTACTTTCAAACGGAAAAACAACGAGGGTTCTGGAAAGGATAACAACTATACCCCTATGGTTAAAGTTACAGTATTACTATAACAATTTCACATTTATAATGCAGGTTCTCTCGTTTCTCTTCGACCGGTCTAATGAAAAAAGAAACAAAACAGACGGTAACTAAGAAGTAAGTTAAACACCAAAGCTAACTTTTAGCAAGCTAACGAGCTACATTTCAATGCGAAACGCAGGGCCGGCAGTGTCCGTGGAGCCAAATAAGGTCTTTCATTAAGCAAATGTCTTATAATATAAATGTCACTCACCCAGAAGCCTGGCCGTAGAAAAATCAGGATCTACGATTGTAGAGCAACAACTGAAGCTCTGTCAATGGTAATGTAACATGAGATGGAAACACACGCTTTTAGGAATGGCGCTAGCGTCGCGGCAGGCGCACAATGATGACGTATAAAGGACAATTCCGCACTATAAACTTGTTTCTTTAAAAAGCACTTGTAGAAGACAGTAGAAGATGAAATCAGAAAACAGGTGTTTATTTTAACACTATCCATTGTAAAGAAAAAATGTATTTCACGGCAAATCCAATAGTTTTCTTGATTGAAAACCTTGTGTACGAAAAAAAAAGTCTGTTCAGTCTGTTCAGTCTGTTTAAACAGGAGCAATTGACAATTTGGTGAGCATTACTGTAAGAGATAAGTGAGATCAGACTACACACTGAGGTAGACACAGACAGACAGACAAACAGACAGACAGACAGACAGACAGACAGACAGACAGACAGACAAGACTGTCTAACACTCTACAGTGTTAATGTTAATAGCACACTAACATAGGGGCACAGTAAGGTTTAGTTGGCCATGATAAGGTTTCAAAATAAATTCAGAAAATGTGTTTGTGTGTGTGTAAGAGACAGACAGAGAGGGAGAGAGAGCGAGAGAGAGAGAGAAAGAGGCGTGTCCTCTGCTCTCGTACATTTAGTCCCCATTTCTTATTCTTTATCTCCAGTGAATCACGGAACTAAACCCCTTCTCTCAGAGCAGCAGGCATGGAGTTCGAGGAGCTCTTTTTGCTTTCTCTGGGGACTGTTGTCTTCATGTATTATGCAGTGAAACTTCTCATTTTCAGCAGGATGCTTTTCCCCAGTTTTTGGTTTTCAATGCCAAACTCTTTCCTCACTTCAATGGGAGAGTGGGCAGGTGAGCTCAGTCTGTGTGTGTTTGTGTGTGTTTGTATGTGTGTGTTCACATGCATTTAAAGACAGAAATGGAAATTCAAACGGTTACTTAAATAGGCTCACATTCCGTTGTCATGGAAAATAAGCTGCATAACTGGAAATTCTTCTCTGAATGTGAGAAGAATTTCCAGTTTTCCACTTTCCAGCAGACATGTTGGACTTGTACATGCTGCACCCTTTAGTTTTTGCAGAAGGTATTTCATGTGTATTTATCTTGCAATTAAGAGGACATTCCGACTGCTGGTGGAGTGGGTAAATTGAGACATGATTTGTCCTTTCTTTTCAAAGTCCACCTTCATTTTTTAACGAATCATCTGCAGCCCACCTCCACACGCAGCATTCAGGAAATGCCTAAATGCCTCCAATAGGCCAGGGCTCCTGTTCAAGCATCTGCTTGTCGCTGCACAGAGCTTGGAATATTTAAGTTTCACAAGAAGAATGTCCAGTTTGGACATTTTTAGAAGTGCACAAGTAAATTATTACTTAAGAATTTTCCCAGAAATGCAGACAGTTTGAAAGTGTAATATGAGTGTAACAAACTGCCTGCAAAGGCCTCTGGGAAATATCTTGGTCAAACACTAGGAGCTGATCCAGAATGTTCAGAACCAAATCCCACGCTTCACTGACCCAATTGTTCTTAACCCTGGGCCTGAAAATGGAACCTAGTTAAAAAAATAAAAACAAACCATTTCTGTCAAAGAGAGAAGACCATGTAAACATGGTCAGAGGGAGACGGGAGAGAACTCAGAAGACCAGCAGGTTCTGGTTAATTATTTATCAGAACTCAGGAACACGCTGTGTGTTCTCTTAGGACAGGATGGGTCTGGATACTGATTACTGAAAACAAACACAAACAAGATTGTGGGAATTGCCTAGGAGCAGTAGGAAGGAAAATGATGTAGCTCAGCTTTAACTCAGTGTCTCAGTGCTCCTGGAGTTTAGAGGAGATGGTGCAGGAACATTAACGGATGCTTTCATTCTTTCCATCTTTGCATCCGTGTTTTAGTGGTGACCGGCGCTTCAGAGGGCATTGGAAGAGCATATGCATTTGAGGTAAGTAAGTCAGCATCAGTGCATGTGTCCAGAATCCTGATCATGTCCTTTAAATTTTTATTTATTCCTGCTGTTGGATTTTCTTATCCGTCCATCCACTGCTGTGCTCCTGGCTCCTTCAGTTGGCCAAGCAAGGAGTGAATGTTGTGATCATGAGCAGAACGAAGGAAACATTGGACCAGGTGGCCAGGAAAATAAGTAAAGAACTGCAGTTTTTAATTTCAACTGTTTTAAAAGGGCTGATTTTGAATATATGGACAAATATGGAAAGTGCGCTGAAAGAGCCCATTTTTCTTTTCTTCTCAGGTGACACCACAGGAAGGAAGGTGGAAGTCATAGTGACGGATTTTGCAAAGGAAGATGTCTTTGGTGAAATTGAGGACCAGCTCAGGGATCTTAACATTGGAATTCTAGGTTGGATGAACACCAAACGTAATATTTAAATGTCCAGTGTGTCTCCACTCCAGTGCTGTAATCTTTTTTTAATCATTTGCTGTAATGGTTGTTTTTTTATTATTTTAGTCAATAATGTAGGTATACTGCCGAACTACATCCCCTCAAAATTCCTTGATTCTGCAGATTTGGACCAGGTCAGTATTCCGATGAGTCCTTTTGTAAAGAAACAAACAACAAAAAAAGATGGTATAACTTGAGTTACTGACATCAGTTTCCAACAACTCTTTATACTTTCAGGACATAACATGGGTGATAAACTGTAATGTGAGAACCGTTGTCAAGGTAGGAGTTTGCTTTTACATAAAAAAAGGCCTATTTTAAATAGCTTTTAGTCATCATAAACATTTACAAAAGAGAGTAGAGGAATTCGGTGGTGGTCAGGTGATAGTCATGTGACTGGACAGGACGTGACCTTCTCTATAATGGTGGTCTCAGCTCTATACAAAAGTGAACAAAGGAGCTATTTTCAAAAACTTGTTTGTTGACGCCAACGGAAGCGTACATTTAACAGCCCCAGAGCTTTAAAAAATGTCCTAAATTATATTTGAGCTGTTGTGACCATATTTGTTGATAAAATTAATACAAAACAAATATAAAAAAATATGTTATTAAGCAGTAAAATGCATCTTTAAACTAAACTAAAAAGAAATATTCAAGAATAGTAGAACACAGATAAAACACTTCTAAAATTAACTCAATTTTTTTTTTTTTTTTTTTTTCAGATGTGCAAAATGATTCTTCCTGGCATGGAGAACAGGTTTTGTTTTTATGTTTACTTCATTAAATGCAATCTGTGATCCAGTTATATGTCAACATGCTGACAAACACACGTTCAAATATTTGTCCTCCTTCCACAGAGGAAAGGGCTTAATTTTGAACATCTCATCTGGAATTGCTTCTATTCCATTCCCGATGTACACTCTGTACAGTGCATCCAAGGTGCCGTTAGCAGACCTACACTCATCTACGTTTACTCATGTCCTTTGTAATCTTACAGGTCTTTTGCATCCTTGCAGGTGTTTGTGGAGAGATTTTCTCAAGGCCTTCAAGCTGAATACAAAGATAAAGGGATTATTATTCAGGTACCTCCTGAGGCTCCACCACCTTCTGATAACTGCCAGTTTCCGATAGGTCCCTCCCTTCGTTTCAGGCAGTGGCTCCATTCGGGGTCTCCACTCGAATGGCAGCTTATCAGTCAACCAACATGCTAACTCTGTCTCCAGAAGACTTCGTTCAGCGTTCCCTGTTGTACCTCAGAGCTGGAGACAAAACATATGGCAATATCTGTCATACCATTATTGTAAGAGAAAGATTCACAGAAAACATCCATTTAATACCTGAAAAAATGCTTAATGTAGCGAGAGACTGATATTACATACGATTTGTGCGTGTGTGTGTGTGTGTGTGTGTGTGTGCCACACAGGGTTGGGTTCTACAGCATATCCCTCTCAAGCTTCTCTACGCCGACGCTACGCTATGCGGCCTACAGAACTATGTCAAGAAAAGAGGAAAGAAGCAGCACAACCCTTAGAAATTGGAACAAGGATGTGCTGGATGTTTGTCATGTGTACTATGTGTACACATGAAGGGATGCTCAAAGCTTTACACATAACAATCCTCATAGAAACAGAATTTAATAAATACATGGCTCCGGGCTGATGTATTTTTAACAATTACATAAGTTTCACTTTTCTCTGGTCATAGTTCTCTTGCAACTGACCGGTTGGATTTCTGTATGTTTGCTGCACTCATTTGGTAACAAAATATTTATTTGCGCCAGAGTGTTGGGAAATAAAGACATGGATATACAGAAATGGAGGCAGGTATATTACGTAAACCCTTTAAGTGATGCTACAAACAGTCCCAGTATTTTTCTGATTCCTTGAGAAATCAAACCATGGAGGAAAAACACTGTCATTCATATTTCAATTCTCAATTCAATTTTCAATAATTCTTAATTATTAGTTCGTCTAGTTTTCTATAGCAGAATTCTTTACATTTCTTGTAAATAAAAAATGAAAAAGTATTTATTTACAAAAATAATCTGTAGTTTATATGACTATAAACAATAGAAAAGATATTGACACACCTGTAACTCCCATTACCACTCCTCTCTGATGAGTTCAGGTGTCAGTCATCATTCTGACATCCACATAAGCAGTTGAGGGTGGAAGAGAACTGATGAGATTCTCCATGGGGGCCTGAGAGCCAAGGCCCTGGAGCCAAGGCTCTGGAGAGGTGGGCTCCATGGCCTGCTGCTCACAGGATGATATACAGTGTTTGGAGCACATGCAAACATTTCCTCACATACCTGGGATGTTGTAGGAGAAGGTCTGCAGGACTGTTTGACATAGCACATGTTACAGACATTTTTGACCTAAAAGAGTCACCAATCATTGGGCGACTGGCCTGTTTAGGCAGCCCTGATAAGTGATTCTGCCCATGAGAGAAAGGGCAGGGAACAGCACAAGAGCTGCACAGAAATGGAGAGCAGGATGGCGGCGGTCAAAGCAACCGGGATGATCCACGTCTGGCCTGAGAGAAAACGATAAAAAAAGAAATCAACTTCTGCCAGAACAGTCAGACAGTACCGCAAAGGAATTAGAAAGATGTCACAATTCATCAAGGTTGAAAAAAGACTTTTTTAAAACAAATATCTTTAAATAGGAGAGGTTTTACAGGTCACCCTACATATTGACAAATTTATTTTATTTTGAATAGAAAGGTAATTATGAAAACTTTAAGGAAAAAAAAAATTCAAATTAATTAAGATGGAAAAATTGATATTTTGCCAAATAATGACTTATTTTAATTTACTCACAGGACCAAATTAATGAAAAAAAGAATCGTTTTATCAATTAAATGAAGTCCTCTGACACACTCGGTTGTAATATTCAATGCAACCGCTAGATGACAGAACAGGCACACACAATATTGTAGTGGAATAAATCCGCATTTATGATGCGTGAGATCACTTTAACTGTGTAAAATAAAAATGTGAAGAAACCTCACATATTAAGACAATGTTATATGTTGGTTTTTTTTTTTTAAACAGTTCATACAGAACAGCTGTGCAAGATCACACACAAAACGTAGCAAGAGGCAACTTTCTAGAGTTCTATTATTGTTGAGTGAATTTATAGTCTATTCAGTTTTACGGTGGCTGGTGCAGACCAGGGATTTTCTTCACCTGAGGTGAGCTACAATTTACTTTTGGCAACTTTTAATCTTCAAGTTTCAAAGTGTCTCCAACATCGAATAGCGTTTTTGGACTTTATTACTACATAATAACAGGTTAGCAGGCACATTGATGTGCCTGGTGGAGTAATGTTTTTACCATCCCTGAATCACATTATAGCACAGATAAGAAGTGAGGCTGGCTTTGACGTGTCTGATGCCTCGAGTAGATGAAAGATTTATTGAGGAAAGGGTGAAAGGCGAGTCGTTTTCATGTCAGTGAGCTGTGGTGGCGTGTGTGGGTGGTCAGGAATCTGTGTGTGTGTGTGTGTGTTTGAGCTGGGGAAAGAAAAGAAGAAGCAGGTTTGCTTCTGAGGATGCTCCCTGTGTGACTCCTCCCTCCTCTGCGGACACTGCTCACTTGTTGTTTCAGTAAACACAAGGGTCCAGAGATGATCCAAGTCGAACCCACAGTCACCACAGCCCACCCAGGAGCCAAGGTCAAGACCACAACCTTCAGACACACATAATATACAAAACCTGCACCTCCTATAATTTTCCAGCAGTGACACTGGAGTTTAAAATACGTGATTTAAAAATTCTATACAATTATATTCAGAACTCAATTCTGTCAGATGTCAGGGGTTTCAACATTTCTTGACATAAATCTAATTTTCCCTCCAAAGTGATTCAACCAAATATGAAAGAGTGGGTGAAACAGGAGACTGAGATGGATCAAATAGGGTCACAGAAAGGGTGGCTGATTTTCCTGACGCGCCGCGCTCACATGTGGCCTAGCTTTGCTTATGTAGCCTCACTTCAAGGCAAAGGACCACGCAAACATAAACAGCAGAGGAGCTGCAGCTGGAGCAGCGAGGCAGTCGCCTGCTTACCGAGACCTCCGTACGGTAAACAATGGATCGAGTGACGCACAGGACTTTGGCACCGCAACAGACGCCTTCTGCAACTTAGAGAGGCCATTGCTTTCTTACGTTTACATCTCCACTCTGTCAATATTTACCCCACAGGGAAGCACGCAAGTTTCCATTCCTTTTGTACGGAGAGCTCCCTCCATCCCAGAGGAACGATGTTAGGCCAGAGAGGACAACTCTGTCTGGGATCCCGCTCTGGATGCTGGGAATAAAAAGCATAATTCATGGATATTCATAGAAATAATTTGTGTCTCCTAAGGTTGTGGGGGGGGGGGGGATTTTTAATTTCATCAGAGCTTAACAAGATCTGACTCCACTTGATTGGTGATTAATAAAAAAAACTCAACTACTTCATCCTATTACACCAGAGATTTCTGCAGTTGGAGGCATTCGCCAGCTCGGCCTGACAGGGCTGACATCATCTGCAGCCAGGCCTGGTCTTTCAGAGAGCCGTAAAATTCCCAGAAAAGTCTGATTGAAGACATTTAGAGCTGCAAATGAGATCCAGTTTTATAAATTGAAATGCATGCAGTTTGTGAGTTCATATTTTGTCACATTCCAACAGAGAAAACAGACTCATGAACTTTTATGTGTTTAATCAGCGAGTTTTTAACACTTTGCAGATTGACTTTATGGAAACCTGAGCTCCAAACGTCTTGCGGCCTGGGTCAACGCTCACTGACAGCCTTCTCCTAATCAAATCAAACCAGGTGTCACAGTTTGATTTCTGCAAACAAACCTGCATTGTCAGAGCCACCTGCCTGCTGCTCTGTCTGGACGTACGGTTTACAAGAGTCAAACAGACACCCAAGTTAAAGTGACTGGAAACCTAAACAGACCTAGACACAAGCAGACAGGACGCTGATGGGTGAAGTGGAAAAACACTTGCGGTATAGCTCACACTATGGAAAATACCTCTAAATGTAATAAAACACAGTTATCTGACAGTCTAATACTGCGAGTGAGCACACTACACACACAGGAGATTGAATAAAGGAAATCTGAGCTATGTCAAAACACCAGGTTTTCCTAGAATTTCCTGTTCTATGCTAATGCTCAGCTAACACCACAGACATCACCTGCAAACATGGCTGAACAGCTGGTTTGGTTTGGCTTTTGTAAATCGTGCTCTGTGATTGAAAAAGGTATGACGTGTGGTCTCCGCTGAGATCCACCACCCAGACGGTACTGGCACATTCTCCGAGCTGCGCGGCACCTCGTTTTTCTGGTCTGATGGCTATCACGCTTTCACATTTCTGCTGGACAGAACAACTCAGGCACACAGCAG
The DNA here is from genome assembly GCA_015343265.1 of Pao palembangensis. NCBI lineage: Eukaryota > Metazoa > Chordata > Actinopteri > Tetraodontiformes > Tetraodontidae > Pao > Pao palembangensis. Next base: position 30,525,161 of record CM027081.1, on the reverse strand, counting down.
CTCTGCTCTGGGCTCATCTCAGAGGTCATGTGCAGCTGTGAGAGTGTGCATGTGAGAGCGCACATACTGGACCCCTTTATATTCCATTACTTTCATTCACATTATGGACTCACTAAAACAATCCCATCAATAATGGATGAAATGTTTTTTTTTTAAAAAAGGCACAATTTTAAAATTCAAGAAAATGATTCTGAACATTTGAGCTCATAAAGGTCACTTAAATACAACAAGAATAAAATGGACATTAAAATTAAATGTAAAAGTGTAACATAATGGTTCTCTCTGATATTATTTCTTCCACAGGAACTTCTCATTAGTCTTCCAGAGGCTGTTGCTCTCTGTTTCTCCAGACCTACTTCCAGCTGCAAAGTTAGTGTAGATACAAACCCTCCTCACCTCTGCCGGGTCGGTTAATCTGTTAATATGCTCCTCGTTACCCTCAGTGAGAATGTCCCAGAAGTCTTTGCGATCGCCTTTGGATGGTGCCTGTTTGGTGTCTGACTTCGGAGAGGGTGAAGAGCCAGAGTCGCTGCTAAAATTCCTTCTGGGTGCAAAAGGTGCAGTGGGACACGTCTTTATTGATGGGCAGGGCGGGGTCCGTTGGGCACTTCTTGATTTGGGTTTGAGTAAATCATCAAGGATGGAGGTGTCTCCTATCAGATCAGCGAGGAAGGAACTTTGAAGGGAGGTAGGCGTGCTCTGCTCAGGGGTGGAAGAGCTCTGAACATTTTCCCTCTGGCCTTGAACATTTTTGCTGGTCCTGGTAGATGATTTTGGCTCCTGCTGGCGTTCCTGTGCTGTGGGTTTGGATAACATGGCGGACGTGTCATGGCTGAAGTCCGCAGAAGAACGGCCGTCTCTGTCTGCGAAAGCAGCAGCCTCCGCAGACCCCAGACCACTGCTGCCGGCCCGGTCCGAGCCAACACCGCCACCCGCCCTGGAAGCTCCAGAACCAGAAACACTGGCTCTCTTTGTCCTCCTGTGTTCCCTGGTACTGCAGACCATCTCTTCCTGCCACTCTGACTGCACACTAGGAACATCACTTGGAGCATCTAGAACGGTCTTTCGGGGCACCTTTTTATTTTTATGGGGTTCCTGAACACCAGTTTGTGGTTTTCTGGGGTTTTTCTGTGATGAAGTAATGCTGTTTTGTGGGGTTCCAGGCTTGGATTTAGGATTCCTCTGAGTGTATTTCAGAGTTCTCTGGGCTAACTGACAATGGTTTTGTAGGGTCCTGGTGTCTGTGTGAGATTGCATAGCAGCTATTATACTGGATGTAGAGGAGGTGCTCTGCTCTGTTATGTCAGGTTGCGGGAAGTCGTTTGTGACTGTATTAGACAGGCCAGGATGGTTCAGAGACGTGTAATACTGCCTCAGCCAAGTCACTCTCTGCGCTGGATTGCTTTTAAGGATCTCCACAGCAAACTGGTGCACCGAGGGGAATTTGAATTTTGCTGCCATTTCCTCTAGCTGCTGCCTAACAAACACAAAAAAGACGTATTAAAAAAAATCACTGAAATAAAAAATCTTCTTTAATCATACAGGCGTAGCTGATATGCTACATGACAATTTGAAATACATACACACGGGCATTCAAAAAGGTCTGTACTATTAGATATTCTCATAATCCACGAGACACAGCTAGTCCACCTATCCAGACTGTCATGCAGCATGAGGGTTTTTCATTAAGCTTCTGGGCAGGTTTTAAAACTCTTGCTCTGACCACAGATCGCTAGTGGCAGAGCTCTATTATGACGGTGATACTAACATTTGTGGGTTTCAGTGGAAAAACAATAAATTAAAAGTAATGGCAGTAAAACCTGACATGCCTGTGGACTTAAATCATTAAAACAACGAGGTTAATTGAAGGGACGTCAATATAATTTTTGTGTATTTTCACTCCCTGGTTAAGCCTCGGGGGGCAGAAACACAGTCTTCCTCTTGGAAAGTGAGATTAGTACCACAAAGGTGTCTGTGTGTCTACATGAGTGTTTTTGAGGGCAGGGGGCGGAGGTGAAATTATGGGACAGAGGTGTGTACATTCTTCTGGGGCTGTGTGTGTGTGAGTGTGTGTGTGTGTGTGTGTGCGTCAGTGTGGGTTTGGAAGTCCTGAGGCGATCATTTTTGGTTAGTCTCAGGAGGTCTGCGGTTGTGAAGTAGAAAACTCCTGCACTGTCAGGCATGAACATAAGGTAATCTTTGGCATGATCCTGGGAAATAGGTGGAAAGGAAATCTCAGCGGTGGTCTCACTGAACACACATGCACACCAGCACACAACGGTCCAGGTGGGGGTGTGAAACATCATATTTGTGGTGATTTCTGAAGTTTCTACACATTTCTAGGAATTCCTTTGACGCGAACATGCTGACTTTAAAACCACATTATTCTCACCCCTTTCCTCTTCTCATCAGCTTAATTGTTTTATTCCAGTTTAAACATTTTTAAATTTTAGTGCTGCTGACCACTGAATCTTTTTGGTCATCTTATTTCAACCATCTATAAAGTCCATTATCTCCTCATTTCTCAGTTGTTGTTTTACTTGCAGTACCTGCGTATGGCTTGTGGGGTCTCTCCAACGATGAAGGTGGTGTGTCTGGTATGGCGCACACTCGTTTTGGTGAAGGTTACTGGATGGTCCGTTTTGGGCTTCTCCCGCTTAACAGCTGAGGGGCAGGACTGACTGTCTGGTGAGCTCGCTGACAGGCTCTGGTACAATCAAGAGTTATGGAAGAAAATACTGATATTTGGTTCCTAGCTTCTGTTAGCTCTCATCAGTATGCTATACTAGCACAGTACCTAGCCACTAAACCTTCATTTTAAATATGTGTATATCTTTCAAAATACAGTACATGTTGTGCAAAGGATTAAAAACTGACCTAACTCTCCTTTCTAACTAGTCAGCAACATTAGTTAAAAAATGCATTAGTATGAGTTTGTAAAAAGTCATTCTAGTTTATGTCCAAATCATTTCAGCAGGCAGGAAAGCAGCAGCATATGTACCTCTGGGTTGTCTAGTATGTGGTTGGCTGGGAGCTGAGAGTACATCTTGAGTTCAAACACATCCCGCTCAGCAGCTCTGCTGATCAGCTTCTCTGCTCTGCTCCCACCCACCACACGCTGATTAGAGTGGCTATACTTCACCTCCTGCACACACCCTTTGAACACAAACATAAAACCATTGACACTCGGCTCATAAAAACTCCAAACAATCATAGGAATGAACCTGACCTAGCACGCTGTCGATAGCCCCCGCTTTTTCGCTGGATGTTGGAGATGTGTGACATTTCGGACTTGATGATGATTTTGAACTTTGACCAGATTTTTTAACCCTGGATCCTTCAGTCTGTGCAGATGTGATATGACTTTCTTCCGGTTTGCCTTTCTTTGAAGGAGTGTGTTCTTCTTCTGAAGATGTGAACATCTCTATGTCTTCCGAGTGTTTTGATCCGTCTTTGACGCTCACACGTTGTCTCAGTTTGTTATAATCTTCCCTTTTTCTCCTTCTGTTTCCTTTGTTACAGCCTGATGTGTTGTCTTTAGTCCTGGTCATGATTTCCATCTCCAGATCCTCAGATTCAGTTGAGTAAGCCTCAGCATGGTATGATTTCTGGACTTTCCTGCTGAGCTCGCTGTGTCTGTGTTTGTTGGGGGAGGGATTTTTTTCACCCTCCTCATCTTCAGTCCATATCTTTCTTGTCCATCTTTTCACAGGATGCCTCCTTCTAAAAGATCCATCACTTTGTGCCGCAGAGATCTTGTCATTTCTCTCCTCCTCTCTGTCTTTACTCTCTGAACTGCTGGAGATGTTAGATGTTGATCTTTGTAACTTCAGACATACTGTGTGATTATCTGGGTTACTGGGGACGTTGGAGGTAGCCTTCCTTTGTTGATTCTCATCCTCTTCCTCAGAGCTCTCTTCTATGCAACTGCCTTCTTTAATTAAGTGGAGGTTCCCCTTAACTCTTTCTAGAAGCTTGGAGAATCCATATTGTAGGAGACTCACTGGTTCAGTGGCAGCATTCCCACCCCTCTTGGTATCCACAGCATTCTTCTGAAACTCACACTCATCCTCTTCACTCCCACTGCTGAAGTCTAACACTCCTTTGGGGACCTGTAATGCTTCTCGCCTCTCATTTGCTGGTTTATCATCTAGTCTTTCTCTAGAATTTCCACATCCCTGAAATCAAAATAAGCAAACAGCAAACAGTTGAAGATGGAACCGATCGGGATAAATAATGTGGCCACATGGGCGGTATAAGAATCTGATGTTGAGGCTGAGAACATGTGAAATTAAAAACTCTTTTCCCTTATTCATGCCTCTGTCAGGACACCAGGCTGTGTGAGCCTTCCATATGCAATGCAAAACAGATGTGCATAACAACAAAACATTAAAAATCAATGTAAACATATTTCCTGGAGTTATACGAGTAGACATTAATGAGAACAACTGTTCTAGTATTACGGGAAGGCATCCGACTGTTCTGTGCTGTTGAGAGAGGATGGACTGCCAGAGGAAGAATGATACTGAATGTTCTATCTATGTGTAAATAAATAAGAGAGGAGCAGAGAACAGGAGTCAGTGTGGTCTGAAGCTTCCATTAAGACAAGCAAATAATTATGTTCAGCTGTTTCTCACTGCATCACAGCAAAAGCAACAAACAAAGATCCATCAGTTAAGTTTCAAAGTTAAATAAAAAAAGATTTATAAGCCAAGACACATAAATTACACTTTGGGTCGCAGAATATTTCATACTTAAAGTTCTCTGGTGTTTAAAAGTCGATGGGTTAGTTTAGTTAGAATGGAATCAAAACATTGAATTTAACAGAATTTAAGTGTAAGGATTAAGACTGTAGTTTCTAATGATAAGGATAATGTCTACTATATATCTATAATCTATATACTGTCTACTATAAATCTATATACCAAATACAAGCATAATATAAAGCCAAAGAAAACCAGTTCCTTCCTCCCTGTGTTCTTTTAAAAGTAAGAATATTTTGGGATGGTTGTTTTTCCTCATAAATGGGGCATTAATAACTTTTGGAGTAAAGAAACAATAAACTGCAAATAAATGCCAAAAATGGAATACAAAAATGCTGAAGCAAACAGCTAAATTAACTTATACGAGCTAATTGACTGACAGATGAGAGATTTGAGGTATCCCTTCTTTCACATGGGAATAGAAGGATGAGTGGGCTGCCTGGGAAAGAAGACAGATTGAGGGATGGGAAAGATGTGTGCCCTGTGTTCTAGGTCCCCAAGAAGGGCAGTAGTACTCACGCTAGCTCCCTCCCCTTCGCCTGTGTGCACACTAGCGGTTGTGACTCCAGCCTCCACATGGCCTTCACGCTGTCAAGTAGAACATGTGATACATCTTGACATTCCAGTTTAGTGCCACTAGTAGATTACATGACCATATAAGACTAAATTCCAAGGAAATGCAGTATAACTGTGACTGTCTTTTCATATGAGTCAAAGGCACAATTCGGTAAAATACAAGTTAGTATTCAAACCTCTAAGATCTTCTGGGTGAGACATGTCCCTTGAGTCTGCAGCCTGAAGAGGTTTTTGATGCCAAACAGCTCCCCTTTGCAGTCACCAGGCACTGCTTCAAAGTACCTCCGTGAACTCTCCTTACCCATGACTGTGCACTGCAACTGCTAAAAGACAGAAAAGCAACCACAGTGAGTGAGCACACAATTCAATTAATATTTTGTAACAACTGTTCAGGGGATACATGAGAAAATACCAGGAGACAGGGGGTGCTTATTCAGACTCAGCTTTGAGTATAAACATTAGTTATGCCATACCTGTTTGTAAACTTGTCTAAGGTAGATAATCTCCTCCACAGTCCCCAGTGAAATGAGCCTAAGAACAGTCACATTCCTGAACTGGCCGATGCGATAAGCCCTGCGGAAAAACACAAATGTACCTACTGCATATCAATTCTGATTATACAATAATATTTATACTGCACTAGTTTTCCTTTAATTATTAAAAAGAAAACAATATAAATGCTAATAACCAAAAATCTCTACACCCCCAACTTCCCATGAGAAAAGATTTTGCTTTCAATTAACCCAACTGGTGTGGTTTAAGAAAATTAACATGATTAGAGAATCAAACCCCTCAGGTCTCTAACACTGCCAAAAATTTCATTAAATTACAGAGTGAAAATGTCAAAACCTACCTGTCAATAGCTTGGAGATCACTAGCTGGGTTCCATGCGGGGTCAAAAAGCACCACTACATTGGCCCCCACAAAGTTCAGACCGAGTCCCCCTGCCCTGATGATACAAAAAATGCTTGCATAAAATGCAGACAAAAAAAATTGTAATAGGACACAAAATATTAAATAAAGCAAAACGTATCTTTAAAGGCAAAAAAACATATGAAACGTATAACAAGAAAACTTCTCTGTATTTTTATTTTCTTCAACTAACATGGTGGACACCAGGCAGAGATTGATGTGAGTGGAGCTGTTGAATTCTTTGACAATTTGGACTCGGTCTTTGGCTTTGGTGGTTCCATCGAGCCTGCTAAAGTCCAGCCCTTGTGCCATGCAGTAGCTCTCCAGCACATCTAACAGCTAGTTCAAAACATACATCCATGAAATGTTCACAGATTAATGACTTGAAGAAGGTGAAAAAAAAAAAAACACCTTTACTCAAATTACTTTAAAAACAGAAAACACTCACCTTGGTTGACAGAGAAAAAAGAAGCACTTTATCTCTTCTTTGCAGATAATATTTCAGCAGCTTCTCCAAAACCTTAAAAATGAGTAATTAAGTTGTATGATTATTCCACTTTGAAACAACAAATAATGTGTTAATGACAGAGATTCTAAATTATACCTTCATCTTCCCACTGTACATCGGGTCTGACAAAGCCTCAAACGATTCATCTTTGCATCTATGAACAAAATCTGGAAACTTTTGGAATACTTCTGAACAAATGGCACCCACATATTTTTCCTGCAATAAAAAAATACAAGTTGTTATTTTCAACTCAAGTCACCACTACAACCAGCTATATGATAATGAAGAATAAAAAATTCAAGTAAGGATGTTGGTTTTATTAGAAAATACATGAAAGTGGGTTTGGTCACCCTATTATTACCTGAGACTTGCTGGTACCTGCAGTGGACTTAAGAAGGGCTACATTGTTGGCAACTTTCCTCAATATGGCCAAGTAAATAAAGTAGAGATCCTTCACTTTCAAACCTTCTGAATTTGTCTGTAGTGAAAGAAGATACAATTACAATATGGACAATGGAAAAAGAAAGAAAAAAACAACAACAAATTTCAGTGTTTAAAGCAGAAATACTATTTGGAAAGTAAAAAGGCCAAGTTACACAGACTATATTAAAATGTCTCCTATCACAGCCTAATTGGAGATGATCTAATGGTAAAGTTCACATTTTGTCATTACGTAAGCTGAATAAATAGCTAACAGGGTGAACTGACAGTGTAGCAGCAGCGTCTTTGGGTGCGTCCACTTTGACAACTGCATTTCTCTGAAGCCCTCAGCAGTAACGCCACGTCCTCGGTGTCCAACACTGTCTGATAAACTGTCTGCTGAAAGTCTGTCAGGGAGCAAAAAACCACCTAGAAGGAAACACCACAATATTTCTCTGAGCACTGCACTTTTCCACCAATAAACATCCTTTGAATACCATGAGAAAAGAATACTTATTAATGACTAATTATTAAAACAGAAAATAATTAAATTAATTTAATATTTATAATACCCTGTCATCTTTTTTGGGAAGCTGATCTTTGATGAGAGCTTTAGTTCTTCTGAGGAACCAGTGGGAAATCTTCCTGGCCAAGGCCTTGACAGTCTTTCTTCCTGTAGCTAGGGCACGTTTTGTTGCACTGTGCCTTTGTCCTTGCTCGATTGGATATGAATACTTGGTCTTGAACAATCCTAGACTGCCAAGGCAACCAGGTATGGCCCTAAACAGAATTTAAATCAAGTTTAGGAAAAAAAGGCCCTCTGCAGTCACATCAGCTGCAGAGCAACAGGCATCTGAACTCAAGTACTAAATGACGTGCTAGTTCATACCAGTCCATGACACACCAAAACTCTTCAAGGTTGTTCTGTAAGATGGTGCCAGTGAGGCCAATTCTGATCTGATGAAAATGAAAAGTAGTCCAATTTTAACATCTAAATATTTGCTTTGGGGCAATTTTGTATTTAGATGACCTCTTGAAAAAACACAGATCTCAACGACCACAGTTGAGAAAACACGTAAATCATTTACATGTAAATCCACATTTAAATGACTTAAATTCACAAATAACAGGGTGATTTTATAATACAAGTTCTGACCTCACACTTCAGATCTTTCATGGCCTGAGTGATCTGTGAATTAGGGTTTTTGATCTTGTGGGCCTCGTCCACAACCACAGCAGACCAGTCAATGCTGTATGTAGGACAAAGTATTTTCATCAAAACATTTAAAAGAACATAAGAAAATTCACATTTCACATTTGAGAGACATGCTCCTTTGCAAAAACACATTTTTGTTTGTTTAGGGTTAGTTACTGGTGGTGTTTTAAAATTAATGAATCCATATCTTACGCATTAAACTCATCCAGACAAAGACGGAGAGTCTCATAGGTAGTAAGAGCAATCTCAGTGCGTCCCTTCTTAATGCGAGCTAGTTCCTCCTCTTTCTTCAGTCCATGGACCACCACACACTGAAAGTGACCCCAGGTGTCCAGTTCATCTTTCCAGTTATACAGAACAGACAGTGGGGTCACAATGAGGAACACCTAGAGCAGATCATAAAATTAGAAAAAGAAAGCAAAAAAAAAAAAAATTACACTCACGAGTGGCTATGTATGGACCAAAAAAAAAAAAAAAACACTAATTCTAACAAGCATGACTTCTTTATGCAAGTAGAATATTTGAATACTTGCTTTATTTGGCTTATTTTGCCCAGATGATAACTGACTTTGCAGGAACTGAGGCCTGTTTTTGTGGACATCGTCCCATGTGCCTGTTTTGTGCAGCACAGCGGCAAGAAAAGCAATGACCTAAGGAGTAGGGAACAACAGTGACAGAGACAAACACAAATACAAAATGAAGTCATTGAAATAAAGCTAAAAAAATTTTTTGTAGCTGAGGTGCTTTATACCTGTACAGTTTTTCCTAGGCCCATGTCATCCCCAAGGATACAACCACTGGAACGTATGTAGTTATTGTAAATGAAGCGGACACCTTCTCGCTGGTAATCCCTCAGGTATCTGTTGATAGTATAGGGGACTCTTTCTCCATCCACATCATTCAGCTCTAGGGCCACGCAAGAGCGTGGGTTTGTGACGCTGCTTGGAAACACGGGTTTCTCCTGAGTCAAGTCGGATCTCGTGAGTTTGGAGACAGGCACATTTTCCTCCTCTTGTTCATTTTTTCTGTGACTGTTTGATTCAATCCATGCCATGGTAGCTTTATCACGAAAGGTGGTGGGTGGGTCTCTGAAGGGTGGCTACTTGCAAGGTGCCATCTCTTGGTCAGGAGCCAGACCTTTGTCGCCTTCCTGCCAAGTATCTGTTAAACAACAAGCTCATTATTTGTTAACAATTTCCAGTTTATATTACTGAACATTAAAAGCACAGAAGCATTATGCTAGTAATTTCTGATTGATAACTAAAGAATAACATTGTGAATGAGTCCAAGTATAGATCTCTCTGTGTGCAACTGGACTGTAAGGTTTCCTTGAAGACGTTTCGCCCTCTCTCCAGAAGGCCTCTTCAGTTCATTGTGAATGAGTTAAACTTACTAATGGAAGAAATAAAATAGAACATATTCTAAATTCGGATGTTTCTTGTTATTAAATCAATGTCTAACATAAAGCCAACATTAGTGATATTATGGATATCACCAAATTTTTTGTATCTTACCATTCAAATCCGAATAATCTGTAGCCGTGGAAATAGCCTCCTTAAGTAAAGTCACAGGAACATGCTAACTGACTTTAGAAGATGAAATGGGCTATAAATGCAATAACCGCTTGGCTCTATGTCAAAGGCTTTTAAGTGTTTAGCTGCTGTTATCATAAAATTACCTTCCATTCTTTAACGTAACTGTCTTTTTATTTCCCATTACCGAGAATAATGCAATAAAGACGCGAGAGCCGCTGCTGTTTATCGTTTTTTATGTTAGGAATCGCACTTTCGAAACATAGTTCGATTTATTTAAAGCATTATAATGTATCAACTAGACAAGCTAGCAGAAATTTATTCTATGTTGCTATTACTGTTACTATACTAATTATTTGATCAAGTTTTTAGGTACAGGAAATTACATTTCTTCGCATTTTTTTTTTTTTAAAAACAGTGAGTAACGAAAGTGCGGCGTTAAATCTCCACGTATTCTCTCGACAGTGCGATTGACTGCAAAATAAGTTCAAGAAAGCTCGGGATTTTTAGTGTCATTCCAGATGTTAACCCCTTAACGATGAAAGGGAAAAAATTAAAACGTGTATTGCTTGTAAGAGTTTTTGCATTATTAGTTGCAGATAACTATTGCACTAATGTATGAAATACTAACAATGTAGTAATATTGTCATAATTATTTATTGCAAATTGCACAGTCATATCACTCATACTGCACACTATCGTACTGTAAATATGTTGTAAATATGTTAATACTGACGATGCTGCTGGGACAAGTCAATTTCCCATGTCTAGGATAAAGTACTTCTATTCTATTCTATTCTATTCTATTCTATTCTATTCTATTCTATATATCAATAATTAGGACAAAAAAAGCAAATAAGCAATGCAAATATACCTGTATCATATGACTAAAGATAATACCAGAATTAGGTAGGAATTATTATTGCTTTTATTGACCCTACCAGTTATACTTAAAAATATTGTTGAAGTTGTGTACTTGCATCCACATTATACTCTAAATAACAAGGATTTGCTTGTACCTTGAAAAAAAATGCTAAGATTATTTTAAATGCACAGCATTAAAACAAAAATGTCCAACTAAAAATTATTCTCACTGTCAGTAATTTATTACAAAGCAATATGTTTGCATGTATTCTACAATCTCTATCAACAAGCATATGTTTGTCTGATTCTATGCAGAACAGACTTGTAAACAGAGAGTAACATTGTCCCATTTATTCATTCCTGATCTGACTTTCCCTAAACAAATGAGACAGGACTTGGTCTGCTTCTCGCTATGCTACATTGCCACTCAAAAATGGAACTTATTGTTCCTGTTTTCTTAACGCTGGGAATTTATAGGACAGCTGCTACAGATGTTCTCATAAAGACAGAACACTGATGTCAAACATTTTACATACTCCGCTGGATCTCACACAGGTTTGTTGACACTGAGCTACAAACCCCTGAAGGCTAATTTACAATAAAAACATTTAACAGTTTAAGCAGTGTGGCATTTAATATATCCTTACAGGTTACCAATTTAAATACTTATCCTATAAAATGGGCTCAGTCCACATCAAGAACAGAAAAAAAACAAGAGACAAGCATGAAAAATTAAAGTAGCAAGGTGCGTTATCATTAAGTTAATGAATGTAATTAAACTGTTAGATACTGTCAAGATTCAAGACTGACATTGTAAATATTCTTTAATGTTTAGAAAAAAAAGAATTACATATCTTGTGCATGCGCAATGTTGTTAACCTTGTTTACCATTTTGGGGCCACAGACAGCCGTGATGACACAAGTGATTCTGCTCAGTGAGTTGATTTATACCGTCGAAGCCTTGATGACCTGAATTTGATGGCTCATCCCTTTTGTCCTGCAGTGAGATGGAAAATCTGTAGAGCAACATACTTACGATCTAACCATCCCTCATTACACAGCAGCCCCCTAAAGGAACCTTTTGTTTGTCTACTAGAAACATTCTAAATACATTCAAATATGTCATCTGAGAGAACATATGCAAAATGCACAGCAGTGACTTAATAATATTTAATTAAACCTCTATCAAATGCTCCATAGCACCTTTGAATAAGTTAAACTGCTAAAATGTTTCATGGTGTGATGCAAAATGAAGAGTTGCAGAGATAAACATGGCTGCTGTTACACCACCCTGTTCCGCTCCCATCAGTCATGTTAGAGTCAAAGTGTCTGATCTTGGAGCGAAATATCGCCCTTTTTGGCTCATCTGAACCATCTCTTACCCAACATGAAACACTGACGAGGACTGAAAGAGCTGCATGACTGCACATCCCAACAATGAGGCTACACAAAAAACACCAACTCAGCAGAACTGGACGTTTGTTTCTCAAGCGTTTGAGCATGCAATTACTTTGCCCTGTTCTCCTCAGTTCAGTCTGTATTGGGAGGGGGGGGTACAGCATGGTGTCTGTGGCAGTTGAGTTGCAAGGGCGATGTGGGACAAGGGTACATGCTGACTCAATTGGTTGGATTTTGATTGCAGGAGTTGTGTGTGAGGAGAGCTAAGAGCTGAATGGAGGTAATTATGTGTAACTTACCTATTTGTCTGCATGTAATCCCAAAACCATGAACAATTACCTTCATTCAGGTCACAATTTCGTAATCATTACACACAAGGCATGGGTTTACGCATCACGGGTTCAAAATTCTGAGGGTCTACTGTATATGTATCAGTGCTCTTAGTGCACATACACGTTCATCATATGACAGCCAGAAAGGTTAGCAGAGCCATGTTTAAGGGCTATTTAACACACATTGCTTTCTCTTTCACAGCTGTACTGCAATCCCAGACAAATCAGAGCTAGAAAACTTTGGAATGACAGAGAATCAGTCAGTCATTGTGACTAGCACTTCAGGCTAGACCTGTAATCCTGACACTAAACCATAGATTATACAGTATAAATGGAAAAAAATCTAAAGCAGCATTAACACCACAAATAAACATTAACTATAAGATTATTGAAGATTTTACAACGGTATATGCAAGACTGTCTGCCCCTGCCTCTCTTAGTTTCTGCATCTGTTCTTTATCTTCTTTATCATTGCCAGCATTTGAGCCCCTGTTGCTGGGCCTGCATATCATATTGGTTAACCCACTTCTGAGCTCCACATAGAGTGGCGTAAATGTGGCTTAGTCTAGTTTTATCTGTAGTTTCTGCTAATGTTTAAACAGTACATGTCTTAACTTTTCTTCACATTGCCCATTTCACAGAAAGAGAAATGATGTAGACCAACACTTCAGTAAAAACTGAAGTAGCTGAGGTGTTTTCCTCCACAGCAATTAACATGGAGTTGCTTTAAATCTATCAGATGACTCATCATTTCTGCTTTTGTTCTTAATTCCAAACAGCTGTGTTTCCACATCCCATCTTTCATCTGAACGTGATGCAGTTGACCATTATTCAAACCATGTCATAATCCAGCGTAGACTCATTTAGCCCCGAGGCCTTGGGAATGTTGGAGGTGTTGAAAAATACAGACTCATATTCCCTGTCTTTAACCGGCTGGCTGGGTGGTCTCACAAGCACATATATCATTCTAGTGACCATTGTCTCTACAGTTCACATCAGAATATTAAAACAAACAAGGTGGAGTACACTGCTTGAGTGGAGATGGAAACATGGAAGAATGGGCATGCAGATTTCAGCGAGCTGTGCAGAAACATATGGGACCAAAAAAAAGGAGAAATCTGAAGAGTAGGTAAAGATTAAAAAGGAGGAGTGGCAACATACCGATATGTTGGCTATGACAGGAGAAGCTGGTGAAAAGAGGAGTGAGATCCTGCTCTGTGTGTGGTCTGAGGACCTCCAGGCTTGTTCCGGGGTGTTTGAGTGCAATCTTCCAGGGCTCTGAGGGGAAGGGAGAAACTAAAACAAGGAGAAAGAGAGATGTCTGCACAATAAAGAGAATGTTTGTCTTTGCTTGTGTATGAAAGGCAAATGAGTTTGAACGTTTCTTTTATGTGGAGTAAGCAAGCAAACACAGATGCACTTTTCACCCAGAAATCACCCAGTGAGAATTCTTTTCCCTCTCTCTCTGACGCACTCTGTCTCACAGACATGTCACATTAATCCCTTCAGCTGGACTTTTTCCATATGTCAACCAATTGACAAAAAGAGTTGAACTCTATATGGTAACATTAAATCACTGAAGTTGTGTGTTTGTACTGTACACGTGGCACAAAACCTTCCTAGAACAAGGAAAACCCAAGCGCCCACGTATTTGACAGTATGAACGGATTAATGAAAAATGCATGTAATTAGCTCACTTAAATGTAGCTCACTCACAAATCCATACACAGAGTGCACACCTGTCTACATCAAACGCAGAGACATTCTTGTGCTCAATTAAAATCAACACTTAGTGAGGCCTCAAACCCTGAAACTATTTCCAGAGACATTTCTTGCCCCTCTTGTGAAAAAGTGGTCTGTGTCCAAGCGCAGACATTTGCAGTGAGAAGGTCCGGCAACTCACTCAAGTACCAACTCACAGAGATTATTCTTCATTAAGTTAAGATGCTGATCTCACACCATCCGTCATCTGTAAGGGTGAAACGGAACCTTTGACCCAAGGAGAAACAGATATCATTGTCAACAACATACACATACAAAGACAACATTCTTAAACCACATCAGACTGATGAATCACGTATGACATTAAGAAATTAACTTTATTGATAGTTAAAGTCAAAGTCAACTTTAATGTCAAATATGCTCGACATACAGCATAAATGAAATTACAGTCCTCACGGACCCACGGTGCAACAAAGTGCACCTACAATTCATTCAATTCAACTTGGAAACTGTTTCATCAGCTGACCTTCTCACTTTCAGATGAGATTTCTATTCTCTAATGCGCTAAACGGAATTTCTGGAATTAATAAAAGTATTTCTATTCCATTATTCTAGTCTAATTAATACAATGCAAAAGTATTTTCAAGTGAAGAATCTAAACTTCAGTCAGTCAGTTTGATTTAAAAATTAACCTGATCTTTCTTCATGCAGAATCTGCTGAAATTAGAATGTCTGTTGGAAAATTTCAATTGAGCATTTTAACATTTAGATTGGACATGTCTTGAGCTCATCCTTATTGTTGCACATAGAACATTTTACAGTATCAGGTAGTAATGCAGATACCAACCTGAGTCTAGACAGGAGACCCTTGTTTGCATTGCAAGGTCATGGGTTTTACCCAACCATCTATCAAACCTGACACATTTACACCAAATCTAGAATGCAGGAATGTTTATGATATCCTGTTAAATATAATGATGGGTCAGTTTGTCTCCATGAATTAAAGCTTTTCCTTTAAAAAAGAGAATCATTCCCCTGTCACATGTTTGAGGGCTTTTACTTTTGGAGGACAGCACTTTTACAGAAACTTCTGGAAAGCCACAACTGAGATGTGTGTACGTACTCTGATTTCACCCTGTATGTTAGTAAAACCCAAGATCTTGTTAAGACATTTTTTAATGGGATGCTTAAAAAACAACAACTTGCACTTGTGCATCAACACCTCAGAAAAATAAAGAACTAAAGCTTAAAGTTTCCACTGCAGTAAAACACCACCACAGAGTTTAGATTTTCTCACCATGTCTATTAGCCACAGCTTTCCAAAAACTGAGACAACAAATATGTTTTGACAGGAACACCGATTTGTCACCGATTCTGTTCATAACCTTTGCTAGGCGCAGCCGTGGTGTTGAGGGGGTCCGGTTTGGTGGCCTCAGGATCGGGTCTCTACTCTTTGCAGATGATGTGGTCCTGTCGGCTTCATCGGTCCATGACCTCCAGCTCTCGCTGCATTGGTTTGCAACCGAGTGTGAAGCGGCCGGGATGAGAATCAGCTCCTCCAAATCTGAGGCCATGGTTCTCAGCCGGAAAAAGGTGGAGTGCCTTCTCCGGGTCGTGGAGGAGATCCTGCCCCAGGTGGAGGAGTTCAAGTACCTCGGAGTCTTGTTCACGAGTGGGGGAAGAATGGAATGGGAAATCGACAGGCGGATCGGTGTGGCGTCTGCAGTAATGCGGACTCTGCACTGTTCCGTTGTGGTAAAGAGAAAGCTAAGCTGAAAGGTGAAGCTCTCGATTTACCGGTCGATCTTCGTTCCTACCCTCACCTATGGTCATGAGCTTTGGGTAGTGACCGAAAGAACAAGATCACGGGTACAAGCGGCCAAAATGAGTTTCCTCCTTAGGGTGGCTGGGCTCTCCCTTAGAGATAGGGTGAAAAGCTCTGCCATTCGGGAGGGGTTTGGAGTAGAGCCGCTGCTCCTCCACGATGAGAGGAGCCAGATGAGGTGGTAGTTAGGATGCCTCCCGGACGTCTCCCTGGTGAGGTGTTCAGGGCACGTCCCTCCAGTAGGAGGCCCCCGGGAAGACCCAGGACATGCTGAAGGGACTATGTCTCTCAGCTGGCCTGGGAACACATCAGGATCCCCCCGGAAGAGCTGGACGAAGTGGCTGGGGAGAGGGAAGTCTGGGCTTCCCTGCTTAGGTTGCTGCCCCCGCGACCCGACCCCGGATAAACGGCAGAAGATGGATGGATGGAGGAACAAATACAGTCCAAGTCCCCTTGTGTCCTGACATCCGTGTCAATGATCTCGTCAACCAAGAAAAGAAGAATAAATCTGATTGAACTATGTGAAACCTAGTGAAAGGAAAATTAATTTTTTGCAGCAGCAACAGACACGTAACATGCAGGGTGTATTGTAAACATGGTAACAATGTTTAAACGTGGCATTCTGGCCGTCGGTTATGCTTTTCTGTATTTGTTAATGACAGTGTTTTACATATCATTCACTTTGTTTTTCCTTGCTGACATGCTACTACTCCGAAGAAACAATGAGGCCTGCCGGGCCGCTCAATCAGCATCCAGGCTGGGCTTGATAAGAGGCAGATGTGGATCTCAAAACACTGATTATGTCTTGTTTATAAATGTCGTTCTGAACAGATTCTTTGGTCTTGGGAGGATATTTTTCCCCTTCTCCCTCAGATACACACAGGCCCTTATTCTGACACACACCGCAAACAAAGAACATTTGGTTCTGTCATATGAAGGCCCATGTTTGTTAGAACATGTCGCTCAGGGCCACGGTTTATGGCATCAGTACGACAGTGATGAGTGATAAAAGTATACAGATGAGAGTTCCTACAATGACAAATTCTTACAGAAAAAAAAAAACAAAGTGAGGATTTGATCATGACAAAATTCAAGATAGCCTTATTTACACTCTTACACACCAGAATCTGCTGTCCTGATTTTGCCCATTTTTTGTCAGTCTGGTTTTGTATCCATTCATTTTCTGTTAACTGCACTTTGTTCCAATCAGTATCAAATATCCCAGCCTTTGAAAAGCAGGAATACACCCTGGACAGGTCCCAGTCCATCACAGGACACACACACACACACCATTCACTCACACTCACACCTTTACAGTAACAAAGGTTAAATATGGAGTCCACATCCTGGATTTCTTACACAATACTGTGTTTGCCTGTTGAGTTCTGCCTACACCCCCTAGAAACTGTGCCCCCTGACCCCCCCCACCACCACCACCGGTCACCCAACACAGCCTCATTTGCCCCTCACAGTGACACTGGCAGGAAATGACTTCACGCACGGAGAATGAATCCACACCATCAGACAACAAGCCCCTTCACCTCAGGTCAAAGATCAGCAGAGTCATGGGGGAGTCAGTGCATGTGCTTGAAATGTGCACGAGGGGGGACTCTGAACAATTGTCATTGGCAGAGAGTTTGAGTGTCGCGCGTGTTTGTGTGAACGACTTTTGGTATTTCCAGGCACGTGCGACTGTCCACGTGTGTGAATATGATTTCATTAAAAGATCGAGTGTGTGAAAAACACTAAGTAAATCATATTAAAATGAATGCACAAGGAATATCTGGTATCGGCTTAAAACAGTGGTAAAAATTATAAATGATCAATCTACGAACATGGCAATTCCTGAATTACTAGATTTTTGAAGAATTTTGCTATTTTTGCTGTTAATGTCAAGTAAAAAGAAAGAATGATATATGGAGGTGCTATGAATGCATCTCTAAAATGATCCAAAAATCTAAATAAAAAAAGCTAAAATGGTAGATTCCCAAGTTATATTCTTTCAGATTTATCAAATAAAAAGCAGTGCTTTCGTGGCATCTGGTACAAATGCTGTGTGAATGAGATTTTCTCCTGGAGGAGAGCAACAGATTACTGAATTAAACTCCCACTTGCTTTGAATAAATCACAGATTTGTTGGAAACGTTTAGAATAGTAAGTGTGCAAACATGCTTCAGTGCCCTTATGTTACAATATTTAACACCTAAATCTCTGTTTAAATTCTTTTCCCTTTGAAAGCACCATGCAAGTGTGATTTCCAACATTTTTGCTGTCAGCAAGTCATAAAGCTGTTTCGCGGTCCATCTTGATCCAGCTGCTGGTTCCCTGTGGTCCATCATGGCCGCCTGTGCAGCAGTAAGGGCTGAGTGCATGGCGAGGGCCTTCAGGGATGTTTACGTTCCATCACAGAGTTGTCTTCAATCATACACGGAGCTGTTTGACAGCTTGCAGCACCGCCTGGCCTCTGTTTATCTCTCCCAGTTTCCGACTGGCTTTCTCCACATAATCAGAGGAGCTGGAACGAGAGGGTAATTCCAACGTTGTCCATTTAAACTGCAACATAAATAAGTACGGCAAAGACAGCGAAAATACTGAAAATTACTGACTTAATCATAGGATGCAAACTCTTAAAGCAAGCTTGTTTCGAGTGCATGCCTGAAATTACTTTATGCTTCATCCATTAATATTGAAGACCAATGGCGGCATAATTGACTCGTGCAGTGTTTTGATCCCATCTTTGTTTTTATAAATTATGAAAAACTCGTAAATTCAGATAAGTTTGGATTTTAATTCATCTAACACTGTTTATCAATCAGCATTGTTCTAATAGCCAAAGTTTACTGCTGGATCTGGAGAAGATGTTGGAGCTGGCTGATATTTAGACAAGTCAGTGGTCTGTTCTGCAGAACTACCCGAGAGGCTGTATTATTATTCTTTTTTTTTTTTTACTTTAAGCCCAAATGTTAACAGGAAATGTGTGTAGCTCTGAATGTATACACACGCCTCAACCAAAAGGCACCATAATACAATATTAACACTCAACAGAGACAGATGGAAAAAGAGCAAGGACCAAATGGAGGCAATTTAAAACAGGCAGTGAGCGGTCGGACAGATGCGACTGGCTTTTCAACAAATTCATTTTATAAATTGTGTTACGAAGGAGAAGAACCTTTGAGTCACACAGACACTCAACAACAAATACATTTGATATAAATTCAAACATTGCCCTTACAAAACTTAATACACAAGAGAATGATTTTGTCTTAAAAATGTATAACAAATAAAAATATAACAGTGCTAAACAAAACAAAAGTATACACAGAATCAACCCTGAACAGTCAAAAGTGCCAAAGATGACATGGAAAAACATCACAATTGCGAGAAAAGATTTAATGAATGCAAGTCTGTGTGTAATGCAGGTGCAGCATAGATGATCAGAGTAAGTGGGGGCCCAAGCAGTCGCCCTAAAACTGGATAATCTGTGCAACATCACGACCATTTAAACATCCGAACTTTATTTGCTCTGAATCAAATCAATGTGCAGACACAAAACTCTGAGAAGCAGTCTGCTAAAGATGATGTGACAGCGTTAATCCTGTCCACTCATCCATTCGTCTTTGTTTTTTGTTCCCTCGGTACAGGTCATCCGTCCATTGCAGGGTGCACATACCATTCATTCATACCTGAGGGCAATTTAGAGTCTCCAGTCAACCTGACGCGCCTGTTTCTGGACTGTGGGAGGAAACCGGAATACCTGAAGAAAACCTGTGCACACATAAGGAGAACAAGGGAGCTGGACAAGGAATCTTATTACAATCAGACAATAGTTCTGACCAAAAAAAAAAAAAAAAAAAACCTTCTCATTGATGAGTCCAAAAAGGCATGTATTTAATTACAATGGAATTCAAATATGTGACTCTCTGTGTGAACTGATGTTACACAGTCAACTAACAAAAGTGTTTGCAAGCTGAGGCATCCAATAAACATGCATTTTTCACCATCACGTCACAGAAATGTCAAACAATCCGAAAACAAATCAATATGTGCCTGCACAGAGAGGCTTTTTAATGAAATTTTCACACTTTGGGGGAAAATGTCTCAACAAACGTTTTTCTACATCAGTTGTGAGTGACATGATGAAAGGGGCCACAGGCTCAAAACATTTTAGGAATAAAGTTTAGGTCCCCCCCACCCCCCCCACCCCTTTTTTTTGCTATTTCATCCAAATTACAGATGTTGTACCATTTAACGACATCTTCACGTCATAACATTACCAAAAGAGCTGCCCTGACCTCCACATCCACCGGGCAGATGGATGTGTACGTAAGCTTTAAAGCAGGGAGGGAAACAAAGCAAAGACGTGTAACTGAGAGAAAGATAAACAGTCTCCGTTATGATGATGGTGAGTGTTATACTTTCATCAATATGCACTATATATATATATATATATATATATATATATATACACATACACATATATAATTTTATATTGTATTTAATTTATATTAATATATCTAATATATTTATTTTATTTCTGTATTTGTATTTTATTCACCATTACTCACTAGTTCCCAAAGCACTGCAGATGGTCCTCACTCAAAGATTTAAGTATACGTGGTTCGGCACTGTTGGCGTTCTCCACCATTTAATCCCAACATGCTTCGTTTCCATTTTACGTGCCTGCTGATTTTAGTGCTTCATGTACAGTTTTTAAAGAACAGGTGGTTTTAGACTGCTCTACACGATACTGCATCAGAGAGCAGGCTCGCCCCCATCACGTCTGCAGGAATAATTAAACAGAAATCATTTCTCTAGAACTGTAAGTAGAAACTCTGCTGTATTTTACATGTACAGCAATGGCCAGCATGACAGATCTGAAAATATAGAGCTTATTTGCCTCTAAAACCTAATTATATTTCGTAATGTTCATGAAATCTGCAGATAGTTCATCTGAGAGCAACAAACAGATGAAGTCAGTCCTTCTGTTTTTCCAGCAGATTCCTCCTGTCGCAGGTAGTTCCGGCAACAGTCAGAAGAATATGTGTTTGAATGACGTATAAAACTTAAACACCTGTGAGCCTCTTAAATATGCCAAGGGTTCTAATTAATTTTCCTATTACTGGATGTGTATTTCTGTAGAATCAGGAATGGAAACCCCAACACTCTAATTTTAATTTTTTAGCTGCTTATCACTGTCAGCTGCTTCTCTCCTGGTTATCAGTCACAGCATCATCATGTCACACAGCAGCGCCAGACTGCCCTTGCATGCAGACAGCCGATTAAGAGTCGTTTTGTGAAACTGGGACTCCCATTACGCCATGAAGAGTAACAGGGGAGTCATATTCACATCCTTAAGTGCCTATGAGCAAGAGACTTCAAGCGAATGCTATTCAGTTTTGCCGTCAGTTCTTCCTCACTTACTGTACTGTAGTGTGGTGTGCCTTTAAGAGTATTAATGGCTTTGGCGCGTTTCTGCTTTGAACTGTAATCCACCTGCGAATCATAAATAAGCACATGCATTAAACAAGGCCTTTGTGCTTCGTCCCGTGGCTGTTCGCCAGACTCCAGCCTCAAGAGGTGTGAAACACCTTGAAGCAGGTTAAAGAAGCTGTCTGGCTGATGAAGACATTTTTTAATAATAAATCATACTACATTTTATTTTCATAAAGATCAACGTAGCAGCTTACAATATCTTGCTTTGGTTTTTACCATACACCTACAATGATAATTGACTTAAAAACATAATATATCCTCATGCTTGAAAGGCTGGGACAGATTTCACGAGGAACATTTTACTCAGACAATTACAAATTTCAATTTTCCCTTTGGCTCTCGGATGAAGTGCAATATTTAGATGTACACATACATATGTATTCACTTTATTGCATAATCTTGAAAGTAGCACTCAAACACAGCCTTGAATGCATTCTTTTCTCCAAGGACTGACTTTGAATAAACTTCTACTTTGTTTGTTTAACTTTAAAATGGTCCATCTGAAAGAAAAAAACAGCCTGCATTTGGGTGTTTTGGCATCTTATGTGCATACGTATTTCATTAGCTCAACAGATGCCTGCAGTATAATCTCCCATAGTTCTTTTACTGGCATATCTTTATGGCCCTTTACAGTATGCAGTGGTGTGGGTGTGTGGTGTGTGTGTGTGTGGGGGGGGGCGTACTGGCACCATGACAACAGCGTGAATAAGGCACATATACATAAAGATGTTCTGTGAGACAGACTTGATTCTGGTCCGGGGCATTAGGGGGCATCACTGTCTAACTTTATTCCTATTCCTTTTTCCCCACTCTGACGCCACGCCAGGTTCAAGGCCAGTCCGATTACGTTATTGATGCACAACTTCCTGATTAGTTTAATCTCAGTGTTGCTGTTGCTCGTTAAATTATTGTTTTTGAGTTTGTGCTAAATCACGTAACTACCACAGATATACGATGAACAGACAGGTGTGTTGAGGATGCAGATGTTTGAGAACAATCTTGCCAGCTCCCGTTTTGTCTGCGGCATAACTGGAGCATTTTTGGGGAATTCGCTCTCAACGCTTCTCTCAACTGGGCTGACGATAATGCGCAACTGATAACCAGAACCGGTGATCGATTCTGTATTGATTACCTTTAATTCAGGCTACCTTTAATCCGAAATTGAAATGAGTCATTATCAAAATATAATGAAGATTAAAGGTAAGTGCGGTCTGCTGCAGACAGGTTCATGCCGGTGCCGCTGAACGCGCATTACGCAGTGCGTGCGTTCGTGCGTAATGCGCGCTGGGATCATATCTCCAAGTGATACGACCGCTGTCATTCATTTCGTACCACTGAGTAAAAAGACGGTAACTTTGACAGTGAAAAGCATCAATAACGATACTGTATTAATTGAGTGAAAATAAATTATGAGCTAGTTGTGGAAGAAACTAGGAAAACATTGGTTGAATGAGTTGTAAATTTAGGTTACATTACATCATCTATACTTTACAAAAGCATCTAATAAAATAATTAAGCTTTGATTGACCCCCTTGTGTTTCTCCGAGCATTGTCCAATCTGTACACTGGGAATCTGTCACTGCACATCTGGTACCTCCCCTTAAATCTTTGTAATTTGAGGCTCCACGACCACCATCATGGTGGTGGAGGAATAAGTAAAAGACTTGTGACATTCCTCGGTCCCCATGCGGACGCACGTTGCGCGCACTCCGACTCCAGATTCTCGCAGGGGAAAAAACTTACTGTCCACAGGGCGCGGCGTGGAAATCCAAAAAAAAAAAAAAAGAAAAACAAAAGAAAAAAAGCCAAACGCATCGAGCGACCTTAGCCCTCGGAATCTCCCCCGAAGAGATGCACACGAGGTCCCTCTGCCTGGGTGGTCCCTCTACTTTAGTGAGCTGTTGCTAAGCAGCTAATAATAGTCGTGTTTGCTGAGTAATTTTTGCCCTTCTGGAACCAATCAGATGCGAGAAAGTCCAGCGATCTGACAGCCCTAGAGGCGGGACCTGGAGTCTTTTTTGTGCGTATTTACCCCTCCTCCTTCTCTGCCTCCAAATGGAGAGAGGTCTTTTTCGCCCCTTCTATTGAATCTCAGAGTTCGCCGTGACGCGCGGCCCAAGGGAAGACCACATAGATCCGAACAGAATGCAACCACCATCGAGCTTTCTTACCGATCGACTCGTGTATGGGAATCATCTTGCGCAGCTCGTCTTTTGAGAGAAACTTACTTTTTTTAGAGACACGGTGAATGCGGTGAAAGCGGCGGAGACCTCCGGATCACGAAATGTTGGGATGGAAGGCGCAGACTTTGACTCGCCGTCTCCTACAGGAGTATGAAGTCCGACTTCACGGGTGTGAGATCTCCGAGAGTGAAACTTTGTTGCCTTGGGATATCGCTACGCGCTTTCGGGGAAATACTATAAAGTGGGAAACGCTGACCACCTCGCAGTCCCCGCAACATGGCCTCGGCTGCTAATGCGCGCTCAGAGCAGGAAAACAGAGACCCCGAACGGCCGAGGGTAACGCGGAGGAACAGGGGCCACTGTGTCCGCAACGCACCGCTGGATTTGGAGTACTTGCAGCGGCCGAGCTACTGCGATGCGGGCTTCGCTTTGGAGCAAATATCAGAGGTGCTTATTGTTCAGCTTAAAACCTGGAGAGGGTTATAATCTTCTGCATTCATTGCGCTCGCCGAAAGAATTGGCCAAACTCTATCCATTTGCTGCTAGGTAACGGGACAGGCTGGTCTGGGGGGGGTCAGGCGGGGGGCTAACCAAGACAGGCAAGGTTGTAGTGAAAGCCCAAAAGTTGTGTTCTTTTATTTTTATTATTATTGTTGTTATTATTTAAGACCCCAGCGATCACCCGGCTTCTGTTTTGAACAAGCTGCCTCTACAGAAATACGGCTGCTCGCTCGCTTCTTGCACACATCCCGACCTATAACGGTCCCAGGCGCAGATTTCTCTCAGCAAACACGTATCAGCGTTTCAAAACACCCATCTGTAGGTTTGTCCGCTCCCGGGACGCAGCACACGCGTCTCTGGATGACTTAAACTCGGGCGATTGGCGTCCAGAGCAGCAAAAAAAAAAAAAAAAAAAAAAAAAAAAATCCATGTGGCTTTGAGTGAGTCTCCCGTGATGGCTCCTCCACTCCCCGTGCAAGCCGGAACACACGGGCTGCTGGACAAGGTGTGCAGTGGTGTGTGGTAGAATGTGCCACTTTTCAAACCGTATGCACCCTCACATTTTGATGTTTGCTCAGAACACCCACACTACCACTTTTACACACTTTAATCCCATTCATGGGGATGTTACTGTCTTAGGATATATCAGTGTAGTAGGGGCTTATTACCAGAAATGCCACCTGTGGCTTGAGAACTGTCCTTTTACTTCCCTGCTGCACCTCTGGAGGTCCAGCTGCAGTCCCATTTTAGCGCACATCGCCACAAATCCCTGACACCTAATGTAAGCCTGTCTGTATCAACATTTTCATAACTCATCACCGCGGAGGGGGGAATGACAGACACGGATCAGGCTGCCTGTGGGGGCTATCTCTGTCCCCTGTCCTCCTCCCGCTAAGGCTACAATTTATACGTGTTACTGATACAACGGAACTTGTGGCTCGAACCCAGGGGAGTCCGCTCTGGGTTTGGAAGCAGCCACCTGCACAACTGTGTGTATTACAGAGTGTGCTTCTACGGTGTCTTGAACCAGTGTGGTGATGAGGTTCCAGTTGCACGTGTGAGTTTTACCTTTTTCCAAAGCCCGCAACTTTACCTGTGCAGGTGAGTGTTTAAAGTGTTTTGTGTCGCAGCTGATGGTGACGGTAGGACTCTTGTCTCATCGTAGGGGACGGCAACTGGGAGGAAAGCACCTCTATGGCTGAGGGCGAAGTTTCAGAGACTTTTATTCAGGCTGGGCTGTTACATACAAAAGAACTGCGGGAAATTTTTGGTCGTGGGCCTGATTATTTTCGGAGCGTTCGCCGTGGGCCTCAGGTCAGCTAATTTGGAGACGGATGTGGAGAAGCTCTGGGTGGAAGGTAAGAAACTCTGATTTAGTATTTGACATTTCAGTTTTGTCCTCACAGTATTTGAATGCAACACGGAGGCGTTAGTATCTAACAAGGTTGTTTGGTCAGGGCTCAGTTTGGCCAAATTAAAACAAACAAATTGCATTAAAAAAAAGTAATGTATTGGATTTGCAACTTTCTCAAAGGTCCTCAAACCAGGTCCGAATGCGCACACAAGATGTGAAAGAGGTAACTGTAATTGCGCTCAGAGGGAAGGTTGTAATTAAGTTCATAAGCAGCTTTTGGGGTAGAGGAAATTTTTGTCAAAGCCGCCATTTTGTGAGAGTGTGTGTGTGCGTGTGTGTGCAAGAGTGTGTGTCTGCCTGCCCCCAGCAGTTGAATGCTCAGAGACTGTGTGTGTGGTCCCTTCTTGGACAGCTCTCAACTTTTCAAAAAGGCTGGTCTCCGGCTGCAAGGAAAAAGTGGAGCGAGGAGAGGATTTCTTGTTTGTGGAGTGGATGGGCCTCCTAATTGTTATTTTTGTTGGGGGAAAAAGAGTTTACAAAGGCTGAAAAATTTCAAGGAAAGACAGAACAGTGTGTATGGGTGGTGCTTGGGGGGTAAGGGAAAGAGGCTGTGCTTTTTTTTCCTTCCTTTGATCCACATTCCTGTACTTAGGGCTAGAGTTGGCTTTAAGAGTCATGAATGGAGGAGCAGATTTTGCTATTAAGGATTTGATTGGTTAGTTTAGAAAATAGCGAGCCAAACCTGCGTTCAAGCATGTTTAATCCGTTGTCGCACTTTTTTCTCCATCTCCCTCAAACATAAAAGGGCGCAACACGTCAGATTAGACAAGCTCTGCTCGCTTTTACAGGGGTTTGACGGACGGCGTGTTAGGGTAATCTGTGGCGCAGGCGCAGTTGGTAGTACGGCCCTCCTGATTGGAGTCAGAGCAACACATTGTTTTTCACACCCTTTTTTCACATGTCACACCGCGGTCATGTGTGCGGGGCAGCTTGACAAACGGCGTGCTAATATGAACAGATTACATCTGCCCACTATCATCATCAGTTCTAAACTCTTCAGGAGTAATTGAGGACAGCATATTTATGTTTCCAGAGAACTTTTTTAGAGCTGCAGTGTGGCCAAATCTGGGATAAACATAGACGATCATTTGTAATAACGGCTGCATCTCTGTTGCTATTGTTTCCTATCATTGTCAGAGCTTGTTCTTGAAAAAAAAAAAGCAAAACAGTTCCAGGCTGGGACACACCAAACCACCTATAACCTTTTATGAGTGTCACTCTTTCCTCGTCTCTGTGCATCTTATCTCTTTGAAGCAGAAGTTATGGTTTTGAAAAGCTCCTTCACACTGACAACCCAAGATTTGGCCCCCTTTCACTTGGTTAATTTTCTGCTTCATCCACCAACAAAACAAATTCCAAATTATGTATTTTAACACTTTTTCAGCATTCTTTTTACCTCTGTACATTAGCACCTCTGATTCTGTTTGAATGTACACCATAGACGTTTTGCATAACTTTGAGGCAGGTGGACAATTACAACACAGTGTTGTGCTGTCCAGCACTGATGCTCAGACAGCAGGTCACGCACAGGAACACACAGATACTGACAAAGACACCGGGCTGCAGCGGTTTCCTTGGTCCCGCTACGTGAGGGGTTCCAGATGTTGTTAGGGAAAGATCTGTTTGTTTAGATTAGACTGCACAGCTGACGGATAGATTACTTCTGCCTGGGCCGCAGAGCGCTACGCTGGGCCGCGCTGAGAGACTGGCTCGTCACACGAGAGGAAAAAGAGGAGAAAGGAGGAGAGGACAGAGCGGCTGTTTATGTTTCATTTGACACTGCCCTCCGCAGGCGACCCGCGGTCAACCCCGCCTGGAAGCTGTGTGGCCTGCGGATGCATGTGTGTGTCATCGCACGCACACACACACACACACATACACACACACACACGCAATTATTACTATTCCCTACAGTTAGCTGTTGCCGCATTTTTCTGTGTGTTCATGACCTCACCCCCACGTCTGTCATTACGTACTTTTTGTCACTTACAGATGTGACTGAGGTCTGCAGCAGGACCTGATTAGCTGTGCGCCAGAGATGGATGGCGTGTTTACTCTACGTGCTGTCACGTGTTGCAGTCTCTGCGGGGATTGTCTGCTCTTGCACGGTGCTCCCTCAGCACTGTTTATAAACGCTCAGACGCAGGAAGTTTGCTTTATTAGACAAAGCGACAGAGACCAATTGGGAGCAAAATGTCGTGCCTTCTCAAAGAGTGATTGTTTCAAACCTCTGTGAACATATGGGATTTCTGCTAAACATTTATGGAATTAAAGTAATATACTAGTCTCTTTTTTCTTCTTGTAATTTAGAGCAGATCGTTTCAAAACTGGAGATAAATGAAGTTTGCTTCCATTGTGATGAGCACAGGAAATGATTAGCTTCAACAGGAAGTTGTAGTATTGTGCTCTCCTCTCTTGACCTCCCACAAACGTGAGCCTGTGTGCTTCAATGCATACCTGTGTTTAAATTTAAATCACATTTTCTTAAATTGCATAGGATTCTGGATAATATATTTCCATTAATAATAAGTTTCCAGATTAAAAGAGGCGTAGAATAAGCCTCCTTTTAGATTTCATCTTGCTTACAAATGGAAAATGGAACCATCTCTCGGCATTCTGGGTTAAGGTAAACATGGGGCAAATTGTAAAGAAAATAGCACCACCGCCTGCCTCTAATTAAAACAGTATCACATAAACATTGGATTTCCTGTAGGACGGCCCCTCACTCCTCCGCTCTGACTCTAGATATGGATGTGGAGCTGGGTTGATTGGAGAAAGAGGGGAGGCATTTTGGCTGAAATAGATGAGCGGGAGTTATGCTCTGGTTGTTTATTTGTTAGCTTTAAAGTTTTGCACAGATATGCGTGGACATGGGTCAGATTGATTAGAGGATTCATGTGAGGGATTGATCTTATAGCCCCTACATTTACACCCGGGGTTGTAGTCTCAAGGCCACAGACTTAAAGGAGACCTGGAGTACTTGCTCAGGGGGCATAATTGTGGAGGCCAGGGCAGCAGGGGTAGACCCCTGGGACCCTGAGGTCATCTTTTAGAGGCCCCCACTATTTAAAACCTCACCTGATACCCACCCTGTGGTTTGGGTGCAGAGTGAAAGCTCACAACAGAGTGGAGGGCCCCTGATGGCAGGGTGGGAGGGACAGAGCGGAAGAAGTGCAGAAGTCACAGCTGCCACCAGACCTGTTTGGGTTCACTCCATGTTTAAGTGTGGATTCTGCTCGGTTATTAAAGTTTTGGTTTATGAATTTGTGTTGAACTGTTTGACATCTGTCCTCCAGCAGGGGGCAGTGAATCAGACGTGCGTGTGTATGTTGTGATCTCTGCCACATTCTGGGATTCCAATGCTGTTATAATTTAAACTTATTTATACTAATTACTAATTTTTTTAAAGAAAAAATGTGTGGTCTGTCAGTCAGCACTCACCATGAGGGGCAAATGAGCTAAAGCGCTCTGGTGTGTTGTTGCACAGTGTAGTGTTATGGTGGAAGGCTGGACATAGTTCCTGTTGTACTGTGACAAATAATTGGTATTGTGCATCTATTTACCCTGTTATCTAGGAAAACACCAAACTCCATATATCGCCAAAATAAAATGATTTGCAGAATTTTCCGTCAGCAATTTTGCTCAGTCCAGATTGATTCTCAACAACTACTCACCTCGTCCTTCTTGTCTGCATTTACTATTTCTTAGGTTTGTGTTAATTTGTGTAGTAATTGAATAGGCCCATCAAGTTTTTTTTTTTTTGAACTATACAGTATCTACTGTTACACCTCTGCCTTGGAACATGTCTGTTTTTTATTAAGAAGTCTGATTTAAGCTGAGTCGACAGTCAGTGGTTGTTTTGTTGTTTTGCTGGGATTGACTGGAGAAGAATAATGTTAAAGAACGCCAAAGAAAACTTGACATCCTTTTTTGTGGACAAAGGAGAGAATGTGAATGTGGTACTACCACTGAGGGGATTGTGGTCTGCATGATTGAATCATCCAGGTTTTGATGGCTTTGGGAGTACTGACACATGTGCACACACACACACACACACACACACACACACAGAGAAATCCTGTGAATGAGTAGGTGGTCGACTGGGGCAGTGAAACGGGTGTTTTTGATGTTTAATCCTATATTCTGCAACCTTTCTTCTTTCCATCTGTACATCTCAGCCTTTCCTCCTCTCTGTCTCTCTATCAAACACCCACATTCCCACACACCCATTAGTT
Organism: Pao palembangensis; assembly: GCA_015343265.1. Lineage (NCBI taxonomy): Eukaryota > Metazoa > Chordata > Actinopteri > Tetraodontiformes > Tetraodontidae > Pao > Pao palembangensis. Next base: position 30,495,267 of record CM027081.1, on the reverse strand, counting down.
TTCCCAGTTTGGTTGGATCGCAAAGCCCGTCTTCCTGCATTTCACCACCTCAGGCAGCCGCATACACCCATTCGAGCGTAAATGCACGCATTTAAAAAAAAAATAAAAAAAAAAAACAAAACTTTTTCCAAACTGCACTCCGAGTTTGTGTTTATCAGCTCAACACAAACAGGATTAAACCTTGATAGGAGGAATAACATTCCAACGTGTTTTGTTAAACTTTATGAGTTGATGAAAAGTGCAGACTAGCTGGTGAGGGATTTCATTGGAGCGAAACCCTCCGCCACTTGTACTGTACGCAGACTCCCAGTGCTGTTTTCCCAAGCTGGATCTTGCTTATTTGCAAGCATTTTTTAATGTTTCAAGTAAATATGCAATAACTACAACAAACTAACAGTGCTCGGTGTTTGTGTGTGTAGTGTGTGCTTGCATGCGCGCACACACGTGTATGAGTGTACATACTCCCATTCAAAAATGACATCCTGAGATGCCTCCGAGCTCTCTGTTTACATTCTGCATTCTTTCAGCCGCTCTTATTCAAAAACCAGAGCCCTGCGAATGACCGACCACAGGAGACTGTGAGGAGAATTACCCACCCCCACCTCTCTCTCTCACTCACTTGCTTTCTCTCTCTCTCTCTCTTTCTGCCAGAAAGGTTTCTCTCTTTGCCCAAGCACCCCCTCCCCACAGCACCTACCCTCCACAGCTCCTCCATCCCTGGCTGGAGAGAGTGGCCTCAGAATGCCAGATGTATTACAGAGTGAGCCACAGCAATGTAAACACTCAGCCCTGCCATGAGAGCAGGGTGGTCTGGCCTCCCTCCCCTCCCCTCCCCTCCCCTCCGTTCCCTCCCTCCCCTTTCCTCTCCTTTCCTCCCTCCCTCCCTCCCAGCAGCGGCTGCCAGAGGGGTGGAGAAAGCACAAAACGGCAGAGGAAGAGTGAGAGAGACTCTGTGTGAATGTGTGTACGCGCCTGTGTGTGTGTGTGTGTGTGTGGGGGGGGGGGGGGGGAGTTGAAGAAGCAGGAGCATAGTAGCAGTAGTGTGTTTGTGTTTTGGCTGCAGTGCTCGCCGTGCACTAGGAGAGAGTTTGGGGTGTAGATTGATGATTTTCAGGCCACAGCACAGAGAATTTTTCATGCAGATGTAGGCCCACTATAAACAAGCCCAAATTTGCTGGAATCTTTCAGTCCCTCTGGCACACACTCAGGGCTGGTTACGTACACAGCAGTATGGTTCATTTCCATTCCTGCAGCGCAACGTCATAGTAATCTGGTGGCAATGGCAGTCGCGCACATGCACACACTTTCACAGAGAAGTAAAGAGTTAAACATTTCCTCTCGCAGATGATTGAGAGGTCCGGAGCTCCAGATTGAGTCAGTATGCGTCAGAGTGAAACACATTCCTGCAGCGAGACCACCCTGCAAGTCTGGCTGAAGAAATGGCAGCGCTTGTGACGTGACACGGTTGGATTTTGTGCAACGAGCCCTTATGGGCTTCTTTTAAAAAAAAAAAAAAAAAAATCTTGCCACTGTCTGGGGTTTTCTCTTCACACATCTGCTACTGACTTTTTTTCCCAGACGTGCACACAGCCAATGCAAAAAACCCTCCGTGCATGTGTGAAAATTTCTGTCAAACAACCCCAAAACCTCTTGAACCTCAGTCAAAGCCTCTGTCCTTTACAGGTGTTTCCATTTTGTTCTTATGTTCTCTGTATGACCGAGGCGTTAACAGAGTTGGGTCGGGTGGTTGGTGGCTGGAATTCGCCTGCTTAGGCGGAGTCTAGAAGCTACATCTAGTGACGGGCCCAGCAGAATTACTCAACCAAATCTCGCAGTGGCGCGCAGATAGACAAACTTGGTGGCAGGTATTAAAGCTGAAGCATTAGCCTTCATTTCTCTTGGATCCTTCTCTGTGTCTTCCGATACTTGAAAAATGTGCGATTTTTGGGATGCCTGAAATCAGAGACCATCTTTACAGGAAATGACAGAGAGATGGCTGCCTGAGATTGGCTGCTCAGGTTCATGTCACGGTTTGTTATGGCTGGGCCGTGGGCCAATCACAATGCAGCAGGGATAGAGCGCTCACCTGGCTTGCATTGGATAGACGCTGACAAAATATAAAGAACAAGATATCTTTTGCGCCACACAGATGGCGTGATTTACTACTTTTCTTTTAATTTTACACTTTTCACCAGCTTACATTAATCATATATTCTGGCTAACGTGTTATAAATTAATTATTACCACCCAATTATTATTAGGCTCTCTAAACACAGAGTTTTCTTCACCTATTTCTTTTTCTACTACTCTGAATTCGTGAGCCGTGAATAGGATTTTTGGTTGGGGGGGGTGCAGGGGGTGGACATGAATGAAGGCAGCAATGTGGAAGAATCTGCCTATTGAGGAGTGTGTGAATGTACACCTCGAGCCCAGGGGAAGCTTCATTGGGAGCCAGCCGACTGCTAAATACACCCATTTTTGGGATGTGTAGGGGCTGGACAGGTGATTAGCATAATCAGGGGCGAGGGGGATCCATACATATGGTAATGCTGAAGTTTGGGGGTGTAGCCGGTGTGTCATATTTGTGTCATGGGTCAGGTTGCTCAGAGGTGCCCCGCGCAAGGATGCACTCCACCTCAGAGCACCTCCGCTATCTGCTTCTTTTTTTCTTCTTCTATTTTCAGTTACCCGCTCACTTTTTTTCTCCTCCTACCCCTCCACCTTGTTTATTAGAGCCTTTCTCTGTGTGGCAGCCCCCTCCTCCCTGCTCGCTGAAAGCTGAAAGGAAATAGGGAGAGAGAGAGCAAGGGAGAGAGTGAGCAAGAGAGCGCGGGAGGGTTGTGGGCCTCGCTATGGGTCAGATAGGGTCTCAGCTCTCAGTGAGGCCTTTCATCACATATTTGTGGCTGTGTGCACACCTGCATCGCAGAACCCACATTCAAAACTACTATGACTGCTACTCAAAGTGATACTGATAGTTCTTCATGCAGCATGGCGCTGATGGTAAATGAGTTTAGAATTAGTCACATGACTAAATATGTAGTATTTCTGGAAAACTCTCCGGAAAGGCCTAGTTCAGAGTGTTGCCAAACTATTTATTTAATGTGTATTTCCATTGTAATTTTCTTCAGACTGTAGCATTTATGATGTAAAAGAACAGATTTTACCTGGTTGGAAAATCCAGAAAGCAAAGATAGAGAAAGAAGATAGAAGAAGGGACGAGTGTCAGAAGGTGGATTATCTTCAGGGATCAAATTTGTGGCAGCTGACTGACAACAGGAGCTGAGAGGAAGATGAACCGGAAGGAACATCAACCAAGAGTTGCTAAAGACAATAATTCATATAGAGGCCAATGGCAGGATTCAGGGATTCAGGGATTCAAGGAACTTTATTGTCACACATTTACGTATGCGATGGTACAAAATTTGCTTCACGTCTTGGAAGAGTCTCCTGGATGTTCTAATGTGATATGACGGGAGGTGGACATAAACACTGGACAAACAAAACGACTGAACTGTTTTGAACTTTCTTTCCTTGTTTTTGCGTCTGATTTATTACTCTAAGCCTAGAGTAATAAATGCTAGTGCTATGGGAGGTCGCCGGAGACTTGGTGGCAGAGAGGTGACCTGTTTCGGGGGGTTTCCTACTCACCACAGGGGGTCCCTGCTCATAGAGAGCCTAATCCAGCTAATCCTATCTCCTCACACATATGCACACACACAAAGATATGTTTAGGAGCATGCACGTACATACTGTATACATGAGAAAGCCATCTACAGAATCCTGACTGGTCACGCCAAGAATATCTACAAGATCTATTGTGATTTTTTTTGGTTTTTTTTTGTCTTAATAAATGCATACATTTTCCTTTTTGTCCTATCAGTGTTGCAGTGTGGGTGCTGTTTTCTTTTTCTGAAAGTGTGAGATGCTGCAGTCGATGGGTGTGAGAGACATGCTTGTGTGTAGGGGGGAGTTGTGTGCTGGAGGATGGAGAAGAGAGTCAAAGTTGGCAAAAGGGGACAGATCTCTACGGTGGGCTGTCTTTGACAGAGGGGCCGGGCTGAATGCCACCATGATCTGGCCAATCACAAACTAGAGCTGAACAGAGCGAAGAGGGAGAAAATGAGAGTATTAGGGGTGTGGGGTCGGAACTAAAAGGAAGGAGGGGCTGTTTTCAGTTCCTTAGAAACCTACTTTCTATCCTTTCGTCCCCCCCGTCCCCCATTCTCCTACCCTTAGAAAAGGGGGGACATGGGGTTAATGTTATGCAACACACTGAATACTCAAACTCAGCACTGATACAGTGATAGGCGTATATGTTCTACGCTCTTTGGCTCTCAAGTCTTGTGTCTCATTTAGAAAACCATACCCACGCTAGTAAAGCAATCCAAGAAATGGATTTTTAGGCAACTATACTTCTTAAGATACTGACTAATCAGCCACCACCTCAGATTGAAAGTTTATATAGTGATTTATTTACTGCTGATCAAACGTTTGACTGGTGATTTAAGTTAAATTGGAGTTTTCTCTTGTAAATATGAATGGACACTGCCCTCTATAGGTTGCATTGAATTCGATCATCGTGGCCAAGAAGTGTAGTTGTTAGCGTATTGTGTGTGTAGCGCAGTGTTTATTTGATTTAATAGTCCTGAGTCCTGTATTTATTATTTAGTATTTAGTATTTATTATTTGCAACATCAGATTGGTCTTTTTCTATAAATACCGAAACAGGAACTTTGACTCACAGTAACTACAGAGTGTGTGTGTGTGTGTGTGTGTGTTTTTTTTTTTTTTGTCACACAGCTAAGGCTGGAGTGGAGTGGAGTGTGCGACCTCCAAGATATTGACACATGTTGGGGTCAACCAGTTTTCCTAAAAGAAGGAATATGAGAATATGTGTCATTTAAGAAACACAGCTGTGTGTACACACATACACATGCTCACGTACACATGCTTGCCAGTGTGCTCACACACACTTTTTTTTTTGGTCCAGCTGGGGTGTTAATTTCAGCTCAGGGCTCTGGATGTTGACCCCAAAACATTGAAACCTTGTGAAGTGTGGAATTCTCTCATCTCAGGGCCACGATGTGCTGTTTCCTGTAGAAAAAGAGGGAGACTATCCATTCCCTGCTTATTGCTGTAAATTAAATTCAGTCTTTGGCAGTTGCCATCTTCAGATGTGTTTGTTACACGCAGTGAGTCATTTCCGAAAAATCACTGCCCGTTCTAATGTCTTTGCATAGTTAGGAACTTGAAGCTGGCCCACCTCTGCCTCCACACCCGTGCTGAAAAATTTCCCACACTTGCTGAGGTTTTAATTGCGCTTCCACTTCTTACTGTGCCGTCAGTGTCAAAGTCAGTTCAGTGCCTGCCGTGTCGTAACGTAGCTGCCCCAGGAGTGGAAAGCATGTCGCTGTAGGCCAAGCCTGCTATTAGTGATGAATATTACAAACCTGCTTTCAGACGGGATCAGATGGGAATGCTGTTCAGGTCCAGAAAAAAAGAAATCAAATGTGTTTTCCTAATGGTCCAGGACGTGGCCACCTCCCTCCCTGTTCCACTGGTCTGACTGGGTGGTCCGGCTCAGCTGAACAGACGCGCACTTATGTCCAACTTTAATGCTATTTCAATGGGCACAAAGTATTCTCTCTATGCCCGCTGTTGGAGCAGAATTGTTAAATTTGATTAGGGCATTATACAATGTTACACATTTTTCACACAGTCCCCTCTTTCACCTGGCATTTGTGTGTGTGTGTGTGTGTGTGTGTGTGTGTGTGTGCGTTTGTGCGTGTGTGAGTAAGTGAAAGAGGATGTCTATAAACTGGCTGAGCTTTCACCAAGCATTCAGTGGCTGATGATGGAAAGGTTCAAATCCTGCCTGTGTAAATCACACCGCAGTACGCAGAACCGTACAGGCTGCAGCTTCACAACACAAATTCAGAACCAAGCAGACTATTATCACAACATTGAGGATTTCGATAAAGAGTATTGAGTTTTTTCAATTGAGCGTTTCAGGCTTTGATGCTGGCACGTTCGCACTTTGCAGCATTTGTTCATTTGTTTGAGAGGGAGCCTTTGCCAGGCTTGCCTTGGCTATACAAGAGGGGAGCAGGGCGGCTAAAGGGCCTGAAAGGCTGCTTTTGTAGTTCGGGCTCGCTCAGGGCTCAGAGCGCACGCACAGGGCTTAGCCTCACCACGATACTGGGAGCAAAGCCTGGGTGAGAGCCTCCCTCTCTATATCCCAAACACACACACACACACACACACACACACACAGTCACAGACATGTGCTGTCAATGTGGTCTGGCCACACTTGGTAGCAAACTTGAGTAGAAACGGTGAGCTTGTTTGAGTGAGATGTGGATTTGTACGAGTGACATTGCTGAATTCACTGGTGTTGTCACTCTTGCTTCTGTTCAGGATACAAGCGTGTTGACGCTGTGGCCAGGCTGGGATGTCTTAAAATGATTTGTTACCTATATTTGAAGTGTGATGTTTTCTAAAGAAATTCTGTGCAAAAAGGCCTCAATTCAGGGTTTAATTAAAACACATGCACGACAGCGTGTCTGTAAACGTTACTGTCTTCCTGTTGTGCTGAGTCTCTTTGTTATGCCACCAGCAGCTCTGAGAGTGTTTGCGTGTGTGTGCAGATGTGCAGCATGTGTGTATGGCCACATGTGTGTGGTTTATGGACTATGAAGTCGCTGCACCACATGTCCAAACTAGCACTGAAATATTTGCGCAAACAAGCAACAAGCTGTGAATCAGAGAGGATTTTTCCACGTGAACAGTAATGCCATATCATCCTGCTTTTTCCATTTGAAACCAGACAAATTAATGTGAGAAAGAACTTTCTTCAGGCTTTTTGTAAGGAAATAGGAATTACAGCTTAATAATTAAAAAAAAAAATCACAGAATTATTCTAAATAGAACTTCTTTGCTGCTTTAATCTACTATAGGTCATTCTGAAATCAGTTTGAAAAGACTGTGATCAAAATAATCCTGTAGTTGCCGTTAAAATGTGTCAGATGTGTATCCCAGAGGCCTCTCTCTCAATTCATCAGCGAAATGCAGTCCAGAAGAGAAGATGTGCAGTTTAAAATTGCCCCAATTTTGCTTTGATCCTTAGAAAAGGACTGAAAATCAGCGTTTTCTCAAATCTACATGCTAAGATCAGGGCTGAAATCAGCTTTCCAGCTTGTAACATCATAACCTGCTCTGAATATTCAAGCAATCCTATTAACTGATTCCTAAATGTGTCTTAAAAATGAAACCTGCTTTTTCCTGTCCAGTTGGGGGGCGTGTGAACCAGGAACTGAAGTACACACGGCAAAAAATTGGTGAGGAGGCCATGTTTAACCCTCAGCTGATGATCCAGACGCCGCGGGAGGAGGGGGCCAATGTTCTAACAGTGGAGGCGCTCCTGCAGCACCTGGAGTCAGCTATCCGAGTCAGCAGAGTTCATGTTTACCTCTACAACAGGTAAGCAATGCGGCGCAAAGATCTTATTTTACAATTTTGACGTGAGCTGAGGGAAAACTGCTTTGTCCCTTGTTTTAGACAATGGAAATTAGAAGACTTATGCTACAAATCAGGAGACCTAGTCACAGAAATTTATTATATGAATCAGGTAAGTAGTCAGTTCTGAATTTTGCTGTCTTGGCTTTACTGTATTTCCGTGTTAACAAGTATGTGTGTGTGTGCGTGTGTGTGTGTGTGTGTCCCATTAGCTCATAGAAAAACTACAACCTTGCCTCATCATCACCCCTTTGGACTGTTTCTGGGAAGGGGCCAAGCTCCAAACTGGAATGGCCTACCTACAGTAAGTATAATGAATTTGCTTCTTTTTTTTTTTTTTTTAAATGGAAAAGCTAGGAATTTTTGATTTTCTCTGTACCCCATTTTTTTGGGCTGCATCTGATCTGATTTTTATAAACAAAACTCTAGATGCAGGCAGATGATTTTATGCGGAACACACTGATGCACAACTTCTTTGCGAGGCCATCTGTTTTTGGGGGATTCGGCTCTTTTATACTGGAATGCGATTACTGGTTTCACACCGATCAAAATGACCCTCACCAAGTGGAAAAACAAACCCGAATTCAGTTTTGGCTGCCCAAACATGCTGAACCCATCTAAAGAGACACCACAGAGGATGAGTGTGTGTACGTGTGTGTCCTGAACTCATTCCCTCTGAAGGCTCTATTGTAGTGGTTGCTGGCATGCGTATCGCTGGCGATAGTTTTTCGCCGGTCCTGGGCCTCACACCATTGTCCATCTCTTGTGTTGCTAATGGCCCGCTGCTACAGTAACACTCAGCAGACCTTTGCATCTGCATGTGTGTACACATGAATATAGTATGTGCCACTGCCATCAGGGCATGCATAGTATGGGTTTTGTCCATGTGTGAAAGTGTAACAGCCTTAGTTTGTAGCATCAGTGTGTGTGTGTGTGTGTTTTTTTACTATGTTCTGGTTGGGAGGTTGGGAATAATAATCCAAGCCTGGTTAAGCACATACAATGTGGTCTGAATGACACACAGAAAGCTTCAGAGAAAAAGAGACTGGAATGTGCGAGGCTTCCATAGACAAGAGCTGATTTGGAAATGGAATTCAGCACTTTACTGTTGCATTGTGGGAATTCTTCCCAATTTTTCTGTGATCTGCCCCCATAAAACATTTTAATGTATATCACACCAACAGCATGTGACAAATGTTCTGAGCCCTGAAGCCCTTGAAGAGTTTTGTTCTTGTACAAGAACCTATAATTCACACTTTATTAAAACATAATTACTGAGCTGTTTATAACACCATCTGAGAATCAACTGTCTTGTTTTGAGCCTAACCCTAACCCAGCACAAAGGTACGGTTAATCCTAATCACATTTCCTTTTACATTTTTAGTGGCAAATCTACTCTCAAGTGGACCAGCCTTGACCCCAAGGAGTTCCTGGAGGATCTGAAAAGGTCAAACATCCGTGTGGACGGTTTTGAGGAAATGTTGGAAAAGGCAGGCATCGGGCACGGCTACATGGACAGGCCCTGTCTGAACCCCACTGACCCCGACTGCCCCCTCACTGCGCCCAACAAGAACTCAACTAAGGTCTTGACGCACGTTTTCGGACCCCATCTTTACTAACGTGCTGTGGTAATATGTCATGTTTGAAAATAGCTGCTAAGTTCTTTTCTTTCCTTGCATCAGCCCTTTGACGTGGCCCGGGTCCTGACCGGCGGTTGCCACGGTCTGTCCAGGAAGTACATGCACTGGCAAGAGGAGCTGATCATTGGAGGGACCACCAAGAACAGCAGTGGATCCCTGCTCAGGTAACATAGGCGCGCGTACACACAAGCACAACCTCATAAACACTGCTGCAATCACTTCAGGGCTCTTTTCTGGAAAGAGCCAGCTTTTTTTTTTTTTTTTTCTGTTTTTTACGCTCCCTGAAGCGGCACATGCAAGTGTGCTGTAAATCTTGCAGCCATTAGCAGATTCCAGTGAAATCTTAGAGCTCCAGCTGTTCCTGCTCAGCTCTTACTGCTCTGCTTGGACATTAACTAAACACACCACATATACACACGTGCACAGTGATCTATAGCCTTTGTCTAAATATACAATGAGTCGAAGAACCTGGACTGAATACCAGCTTATATAGTTTTCCAGGAGACCATTTTTAGAGTCAACTGTATATTTATATATTTATAATAGACATTTAAATGATTTCAGTAATGAGCTGACATTACTATCTGTTATTTACTAGAACATTCAATTCAACCTTACTTATATAGGGTCTGCTTCAATCAAAATTAAACTAGACACGTTACAGAAACCCAGAGCCAGATCCAAATCAAGCAGCACTGGCCAGAAAAACTGCCCCTAACAGGAAGAAACCTTCAACAGGACCAAGCTGCTGTGTACAGGAAGAGGATAAGGAGAGATAAGACAGAAAGAGAAGCGGAATGACACAGTCATCATAATGCAAATGCAGTAATTAGACAGATCATACAACACATACTCTATGTCTACATTTATATTTTTAACCTTAATTTGAAACCTGTTCAATCTTTAAGTGCACGTGCACACTGTACAAGTGTTTGTTGTTTTTTCCTGGCAAAAGTTTTTGAATGTGGCACTCTGTTTCCACATTATGTTTACTATCTGCCGCCATTAAGTTAATCATGACCACATCTGGGTAACTCAGTTGTTAAATTATGAAAATGTTCAAGTTGGATTTTCATACTATTTGCTTGTTTTTACTTACACACATACATTTCAGGAGCTCTGAGTCCAGATCATCATACTTTAATGATAAAAATATATTGACTATATTTTTTTTAAATGCATCTCTATTGTTTCAATATGTCATGGGGACGGATATAAACCATGATAAAAAATAAAAACCTAGAGTAGACTAAATGGTTTTGAATGAATACACAAAAGTTGACTCCAGGTACATTTAAAGATGGCTAGGGTGACTGTTGCCCCTCTATCAGCACAAACCAATCCAGCCACTCTCTTACCTTCAATATCAACAAAGCATTTCCACTCAGAGAACTGCTTGATATTTACTTTTTTTCCAGTCCATTCTGTCTAAACCCCAGAGATGTTTGTGCTTGAAAATCAGCAGTTTGTGAAATGCTGAGACCAGCCTGTCTGGCACCAGCAACTGAACTTCAGCAGACCATATTGACCATGTCTACACGCCAAACTGCACTGAATGTCTGCTATGTGATTAACTGATTACAGAGCAGCTGGCCAGGTGTAGCTAATGAAGTGGCTGGTGGGTGAAACATATAAGTAACATAAATGTGAGCAATTATCTAGCTGATTGATAGAATATACACTGCAGGAATGTTATAAAGTTTTCCGAACCAAATGTCAGCCCAGTCTTGTTTGACAAATAGCAACTCTACCAAGGTGGTATTCGCAGTGGCGTTCATGTAAATACTTAAGAGCTGTTATAAACAGTTGGGGGTGGGCATCGATAACCTCCTGTGGCCACGTTCACTTTGGATGATTTGATCTTCTTTTGATGTTACGTACATATCCAGAACGCCATTCCTTGGCCTTGTGGATCTAATGCTATAAACATCATGCTGTCATCAAAGCTTACACCCTTACTGACCTCCTCCTTTCATTGCTCCCTCTTTCATCCCTCACATCGTTGCCTCCCTTTCTCCTCCTTGCACACCCGCTGGCTTCTCCTCCTCTCCTCTCCAGTGCCCAGGCCCTGCAGACCATGTTCCAGCTGATGACTCCCAAGCAGATGTTTGAGCACTTTCGAGGCTACGAGGAGGTTTCCCACATTAATTGGAATGAAGAAAAGGCAGCAGCTATCCTGGAGGCCTGGCAGAGGAGATACGCTGAGGTATGAAACCAAGCACTTAAGAGAGTAGGCAGGGAGACATCTAGCCAGAAAAGGGGGCATTGGAAGAGGAGAAGGAAAAAGACATTTTTCCTAAATCCTCCTCCACCACACTATAAATCACCAACAGGATACAGGTGAACATGGGAAGGCCCCAGAAGGTCCCTCTTAGACATGAGGGGCACTGTTGGTGTGTGGTAAATGGCTTATGTCCTCTGACTGCTCAATAGAAAGGAGCAATCTAGCATCAGGTCGAGCAAAGTCTGGAAAACATTAATGTAATGCTGGGTCTCTCTCTCTCTCACACACACACACACACACACACACAGTCTTGCACTCACATTTACAAACACACACACATTCTAACACATAGACGTTCACACACAATCACTTTTCCAGCTGTGGCCTCATTGGTGGCTCATGTGTGACATCATCTGGTTTTTGTTTTGGGGGCCTCAACTGTGTGTGTGTGTGTGTGTGTGTGTGTGTGTGTGTGTGTGTGTGTGTGAGAGAGAGAGAGAGACCCAGCATTACATTAATGTTTTCCAGACTTTGCTCGACCTGATGCTAGATTGCTCCTTTCTATTGAGCAGTCAGAGGACATAAGCCATTTACCACACACCAACAGTGCCCCTCATATCTAAGAGGGACCTTCTGGGGCCTTTCCATGTTCACCTGTATCCTGTTGGTGATTTATAGTGTGGTGGAGGAGGATTTGTGTGTATAAAACATTTATTTGAGGCTCATCAGTCACTGATAGGAAAAGAATGTGATTATTTAACAGAAATGTAGGTGTGTGTGTTTCTCCTTAAATAGCACCTGCATGCACACTGGTATGTGCCTGACTCACACACGGGGGCAAGCGCGTGTGATCTAGTGTATGTTTCCTAATGTATGTCAGCCAGCTCCCTGCCGAGCCACAACTGCAGTTAAGTGTTGAAGTCATCTGTCTGCACTGAGAGAGTGTGAGGGAGAGAAGATGGCTTATTGTGGTACTGCCACACATTCTGGAACTCGCGCATAAAATCAATAACAAATTCTATTTTATCTTATTCTCCAGGCACAGCTCCCCTTCCCTTGAGTAAATTTGCTTCCTCTCTGCCCCCAGGCTGTGCTGCAGAGTGTTGCCTTAAATTCGTCTCAGAAGGTCTTGACTTTCACCACCACCACCCTGGAAGATATTCTCAAGTCCTTCTCTGACGTCAGTGTCATCCGAGTGGCTAGTGGATACCTGCTGATGGTGAGGCCAAATGTACCTTTGGCATTAAACTGGAAAATTTGCATTTGGTACACATATGAAGCAAAGAAGAAAAAACAACAAGGCACAATCAGTTAAAGCAGAGCATCTGAGTATTGTTTTGTTCCGCCTGCAGCTGGCCTACGCATGTCTGACTATGCTTCGGTGGGACTGTGCCAAGTCTCAGGGGGCCGTAGGGCTGGCAGGCGTCCTGTTGGTGACATTGTCTGTTGCAGCTGGCCTAGGCCTCTGCTCTCTTCTGGGCATCACTTTCAATGCTGCAACCACACAGGTGGGCTTGTTTCTTTCATGACTTGTATTTTTGTAAAATTGTCTCATGATGGAGCCTGAAAATAGAAATCAAGAGCTACCAACCAAAGAATAAGCCAAAAGTTGTTGTTTTTTAAATACCAAAGAACAATTAATTAATCGTTTTGACATTCTGTATTGTGGCTAAAACTGCTAAACCTGCTATCCTGCCCGATCTCACGATGCGTGTTCAACAGGTGCTACCCTTCTTGGCTCTGGGTGTCGGAGTGGATGATGTCTTCCTCCTCGCTCATGCCTTCAGTGAAACTGGACAGAACAAGCGGATCCCGTTCGAGGTGAGCCAGACATCCTGCACTCACCCTGTGCCTGACCGCTTTGCTGCCTTATCAGCCCCTAAAGGAATGTGTGAAAGCCTGTCTGTGCCTGCGATGCAGCATTAAGCCAACTCTTATCAAAGCAGAGCTCCAAATTAAAAATATTCTTTGCCAGAAACGAGTGCACAGCAAGCCCCAGTTTATTCTCTGTACTGGACAATAAATCTATGTTTGTCTTTTTACCTGCAGAGTGGGAAACAACAGCCATGTGCTCTGTTAGCTTGTATTTGTTTTCCTCTGCTCTCCTCCTCTTTCTAGGCTTTATCTCTGTGCCTCCCTCATCTCCCAGCTTCCTTTGTGTGGCTGAGATGAAAACCAAACAGAGCTGAACCTGATCTCTCTCACACACACACGCAGACACAGACACACTCCATGTGTGGTCCTGCACGTCCTCAGTTCTTTACACAATTGCTGGCACCAAAAGTGAAAGAAAATTAATCAGCTAAATGACTGTATTTGCTTTGAGGGGCGGCATTCCAACTATTTCTAAGTTTGTTTTTGTTCTTTAAACATCAACCTACTTCAAAGCTTTAAGAAATGCTGCAATTAATGTCACTCATATCAGTGGTATGACAATTATAGTTATCCTCAAGAGTTACTTGTTTGCTTTCTGGCAAAAATCAGATAAGAAGTGTTTACTTTCAATGCTTGCAATGCTTCTCCCTCCATCCCAGGACCGTACGGGCGAGTGTTTGAAGAGGACAGGGGCCAGTGTAGCTCTCACTTCCATTAGTAATATCACAGCCTTCTTCATGGCGGCCCTTATCCCTATCCCAGCGCTGCGAGCCTTTTCCCTTCAGGTAAGTCTGCTTCTGAGTATGTGTGTGTGTGTGTGTGTGTGTGTGTGTGTGCGCGCGCGTGCGTGCGTGCGTGTGTGTGTGTGTACATGTTTGTGAGATAGCCTAACAAAAGGAGAAAGACAGAGAAGTATGTTTTGTTAAATCAATCCGGCCCTTCAGTGGCAGGCCCGGTGTCTGTCCAGATTGTGGCTGAGCTCTATGTAACTGAATCCTGCTGTGTGTGTGTGTGTGTGTGTGTGTGTGTGTGTGTGTGTGTGTGTGTGTAGAGTTGCACTATCTGTGTGGGAGGTTTGAAAATGAATGATCTTGATGTTTTTTGCGTGTGAAAGCGGTGGAGGTGGGGGTGGGGGTGGGGGTCCAGCTGAAGGGGGTTCTCGACACTGAAACATCTGTCAATAATTACATACATCACAAGAACGAATGGTCAAAAGTAGGACAGAACGAGATGTCTGTCCGTCTGAGAAAATACCCCCAAGAAGCAATGAATAGTTCATTCATACGAATTCAGTGATTCACAGTGCAAAGAAAAGACAAAGGTGTATAAAACAATGTGCAAAAGTATCAGAAATCAAAGAATAGCTCATAATAAATGCTTACATATCATATTTCTGACATACCTTCATAATACAACAACATTCCAGATAAGTAATTCTCTGGATTTAATTAATTAAATGAGGGCAGATGTATAGTTAAAGCACACTATTGTTACTATAGCCCAGCCTTTTTAACCAACTAGAGAATATATTCAATATGTTGCATACATACAGTTTGTGTTTTTAATTCATTTACTGTATAGCAAGGCTGGGGTTACGTCAGATTTCCCGTCTGTTATTGGCTGCTTTGTTGTGTGACACGTTTCTCCAGTTCTTCAGTCCATACACTGACTATGGCGCCATCTTTTATTCTTTGCTGTAAAGCTACAAAGATAAAGAATGTTTATTTGTTTTGGGTGTCACCATAATGATTCTTTGCATGGGTTAAATGAGGATTTGTCTCTAATGAATAACATCCACTACAGTGCCCTTGAGCAAGACTCAAATCCCAGCTAATTGCATCTCGAAATACTTTTTTTTTTTTCCAATATTTGGGATTTTGTTTCTGACTTTCTGACGACATTCTGGGGTAAATATTAAAGCCAAAAAGTAGCAGCCGGCTGCATCTGAAATGAATTCAGCATTATGAAACATGTTTAGGGACAAGAAAGTATGAAACCTAGGACTGTATAATACAATATTGATACATGCAAGTCCTATGGGTGATGGAAACAGTGATTTCACCTCCCACTTTCTAACTCTCACACACAAACACACATGCACATATTGAGGCAACATGTCTCCACAGTGAGTACAATATTAGCATGTGTGGATAGATGGCTTTAGTAGAGTGAGTCTGTCAAACATGATCCATTTACCCCATGGGTCTAATCCCTGCAGCCGTGTTTTATGCACACACACACACACACACACATACACGCACACACACACACACTGAATTCAACGCAGACACACACACAGATGGAAGCATAACACACAAAAGCACATTGCGTGCATACTTTACAAGTGTGGTTTTGCAATTGGTCGAAGGCAGATTTGTAGCAAGGTAGACGAGCACACAGATAGCCAACTTTTATTAGGGAAGACACACACACACACACACACACACCTCACACAGCTATGGCTGGTATTCATGCATGTGCACAACTCATCACCGTGCAGAGCTTCCTGTGGTCAACTCCTCCACGGCTACGTCTCCCTGGAAAATACACACGCACATTTATATGCGGACAGATGTGATGATAAATCTTCCCGCTCCGGGGTCAGCGTGCGGTCACTGTGCGTGTACGTCTGGACGTTCGAGGGCCAGCTGAGAATGAATTGTTTTATCCAACTTACAGAAGTTTTTCTTCATTTTCTCACATCATTTATCTCCCCTGTTGACTGAGTAGTGAGTTCAGGAATGAAGGAGGTGTGTGTGTGTGTGTCTGTTTGATTGTGCTTCATAAGATGTGGTTTAAATAAGGCACTTTAGTGTGTGTGTGTGTGTGTGTGTGTGTGTGTGTGTGTGTGCGCTTGCGCTCTTTTGTGTGTTGTCTGTACAGCCTCAGCGCTTGCTCATCACCTCAAACCCCGAAGGCCTCTACCTCTCTGGGTGGTCTGGCACAAACTGGAGTGTGTGTGTGTGTGTGTGAGTGTGTGTGTGTGTGTGTGTGTGTGTGTGTGTGTGTGTGTGCGTGCGTGTGCGTGTGTGTGTGTGTGGGTGGGTAGGTGTGAGAGAGAGAGAGAGAGTGCTAGTAACTACGCAAAATCCTGGAACACAGAATTTAAAAACTTTAGGTGGGGGCCCAAAACTAACCCCCACCCTCTGCTCCAGCACACCACCTTCAGATGCTTAACTACAACACAGTTCTGTCCACTAATACACACAATGACACATTTTTGTGTGTTTTTATCTGGAAAAGGACTTTTTTTTAAAACACAAATGTGTTAAAACACAAGGTCATTTCCTTGACGGTATCTTATTCAGACTGTATTATGTTAATTGTTTGTGGTGTTTTTGTTAAGGCCATTACACAACACCTTCCCAGTCATTGTGTAATCTGGAATTTGCACATTTGTCTTGATGTTGAGACATTTATCGGTCTTTTATTACCTTAACGTTAACCGCATGTTTTATAACCATCTGTTTCTTGCAGGCTGCTGTGGTGGTGGTGTTCAACTTTGCCATGGTGCTGCTCATCTTTCCTGCCATCCTGAGTATGGATCTGTACCGGCGAGAAGACAGACGTTTTGATATTTTTTGCTGCTTCTACAGGTGTGCACACATGAAAAGGAATTTTGTGGTAATGAAGTATCACAAAACGTAAAGTGTTTCTCTTTATGTTTCTTAATTCTCACATTGAAAACACGTAATTTCCAAACAGTCTCTGAGATTTCTCTGTATGTCAGTTTGTCAGAGTTTGTGTAAGTTGTATGACTTTGTCTTTCTGTTTTATTAAATTCTTAATGTCATAAATATTCTCCTCTGTATTCTGTCTTTAGCCCATGTGCCAATCACGTGATCCAGATCGAGCCACATATGTTCATGGACGGGGCGGATGGGAGTCGTTACCACCCTCCCCCATCCTATCACACTCCCCCTCCATCGTACCACGCGCCCCCACCGAGTTACAGCAGTCCCCCTCCATCCTACAGCAGCCACAGCTTTGCCCAGCAGACCCAAATCACCATGCAGTCTACTGTTCAGCTCAGAACCGAGTACGACCCAAGGACACAGGCCTTCTACACCACAGCCGAGCCCAGGTCCCAGATCTCTGTGCAGCCCATCAATCCTACCAATGACTTTTACGGCAGCAACACCGGCGGTGGCAGCAGCAATCATGACAATCTCAACAACAATAACAGTAGTCGGGCTAATGTGGGTTCGCGAAGTTCCGCCACCTACTCCCATCATCATCACGCACCTCCTCCTGCCAGTGTCAGCCCTGTTCATCAGGGCGACGGAGCTTCTTCGGCCAGCCAGTGCACAGAGAACAACAGCTCCACCCGAGACCTGTTGTCCCAGACTGGACAATGCTCCCCAGGCCTGCGCTGCATCGAGCCTCCCTGCTCCCGCTGGACCTTTGCCTCTTTTGCTGAGAGACACTATGCTCCTTTTCTTCTGCAGCCCACCGCCAAGGTAAGCTGATTTTCGTCGGTCCTAGTGTTTGTACAACGAGCTAAATATGAGAAAACCCCCAGCGTAACGTAAAACTGTGCTGGGCTGACTCACTGCCGAGATTATTTGAATTGGACGATGAGTCACTGGAGCAAATTTTCAGGAAATCTCAGTTGGAGGTTGTGGTAATTCACACACAAACACACAAACACACACACACATACACACACACAGGCACACACGCACACACACTGGGTGGCCTATCAACTCAAAGTCTACTACTGAAGTCATCTAGTGGCTTACAATTGGCATTACCAGGAAATCTTTTCTTCGCGCTGCCAGATGTTGTTTTTGTTTCCACATTCATGCACTGACTGATTTAAGCATTCCTTTTATTGCCTCATGACTCAGTATGTTTGATTTTTTTTTTCATATTTCTGGCAGAAAGAAAGACAAGAAGTCAGAAGTCACACCTATTTCTTTTATTAATGCCATCTTTCAGAGCAATATTTAAAATTAAGTAAAATTCAATTAATGCAATGTTATGTAATCTGTCTTATTTATGTGCAGAAAATTGAATATTTGCTTAATTTGAGTTGATCTGGAACTCATGTTCCTGTGCAGATGGAAGCCTGGAGTGATACCATTTAAACTGTAGACTTTATTGGTGATGGATGAGAGGAATGTCTGTTGTGTAACTTTTGGACAGTGTTGCTAAAGTCCATCTTAGATCATGCATGTGTTTCATATTTTTTGCATTCTTTTCATTCAGAATATGCAGCATGGTGTAAAACGGTAATTGATGCCAGCTGAAGCTGTCATGCCAGCACTCTGCAGGCAAATCTGTTGATTCCCAAATTCCCATCTTCTGTTCCCAGGTGGCTGTTATTGTCCTCTTCCTCTGCCTGCTGGGAGTGAGTTTATATGGGACCACCCAGGTGAGGGATGGACTGGAATTAACGGACATCGTGCCCAGAGACACCAGCGAGTACGACTTCATCGGCGCCCAGTTCAAATTCTTTTCCTTCTACAACATGTATGTGGTGACACAGCAGGCAGATTATGCCCAGAACCAACCTCTGCTACACCAGCTCTACCAGAGGTTCCACTCTGTCCGCTATGTGCTGAAGGAAGACAATGGAGAGCTGCCCCGCATGTGGCTGCACTACCTGAGGGACTGGCTGCAAGGTAAAGTCCAACTTTTTATACTTTGGAAGTAGAAGTTGGATTGTGTCACAAAGACAGATGAACATGGTGTGTATTAGTGGCTTGTCACAGTCGCCATAGCCACAGAAGCTAATCTGCAGCATTTGAAGTTTGCTAGGCGTTGAGAGCATCCTAAAAGCAGGATGGGGTTCTGCTCCACAGAGGAGTTCTCTGAATAGATTTTTTAGAAAACCCATATTATGACCCCAGGTAGTAAACCATGCCATGAAATAACGTCCTTCAGTTATTCAGGTCAGTTTAAAGGAAGGTCTTTTGTCAACTGACATTTAAGGATAAAACGCATTTTGCGAGTGTGTGTGTCTGTGTTTGAGCTGACTGGTAACCATATCGAGAGACCGAGGGTGTGAGAAAGAGAACTTTGCCTGATGTTGCTCACTGCGTTGGTGGGACAAATTGGAGCCAGGCAGGAACGAGACCCAAAACAACGTCTCCTGCAGTCCGACCACCACCACCGGACACGTGGCACTGATATATTCTCCAATGAAAGCACTGGATCAAAAGCAGAAGATTTTAGGCTTTAGACGCCTTGTTTTGTGGGGTTGTCATGTTCATCAGGTTTATTATACAGTTGGTGTTGTGTTTTAGCGTTGTTCTAATAATAATTTTGTCAGGATAAAGAAAGGTTTGCCTTGTGTTTTCTCACAGGTCTCCAGCAGGCTTTCGATAAGGACTGGGAGGCCGGCCGCATCACCCTCAACAATTACAAGAACGGATCCGATGCTGGTGTCATGGCGTACAAGCTGTTGGTGCAGACAGGACGAAGAGACAGGCCAATTAACCTTAAACAGGCAAGTTAACCATTCACGCTCTCCTTTCTTTGTTTCTTTTTCAGTGTTTTGTGTCCCTCAACATTTTGTGTCCCTGAAAGACTTGAAAGACTGCAAATGACAAAAGATACCAGGAGCATCTGTTGTATCAGACTGCGAAAAAAACAAACTTCTTTCTATTATTATTTCAATTATTAAAAAAAATAATAATAATAGCCAATATATATTAATATATAAAGAATGTTTGTAGGTCTATAATGGAAGCAGGGAAGGTTTCTTTTCTTCTTTGATCCTCTCCATTCACTGACAGGAAGCGCAGGCTGGCCTGATGTGCGGCCCTGTGACATCACTTCCTCCATCTGTGAGGGAGGTGCTTTTGCTGTGAGGTGTGGGGGCCGCCCGCAGAGCTGCTTGGGCTTCCATGACAGCTTGAAGACATACAGTTGTTGTGTTTCCCGCTGTTAAATTCAATCCAGATTCCCAAAAAATGGGCCCACTCCACAAACTCTTGCTCAAACTACTGTGTCTGTGCTCCCTCTGTGTTTCTCCTTCTCTCCCTTTTCCTTTTTCTCCATGCTGCTGTGTCCTCTTTCTTGGGAACTACATACACATGTTTGCATCATCATCTGTGTGTGGATATTTGCTTTGTGTTCAGGTGCTTTTATGGTCAAAAACACAGTTTTATTGCATAGATTTTTGCATGAATTTGTCTCTTCTGACGTTTTTTCGACATTGTCTGTAGAATAGTATGGGAACTGTTGTCTACTTGTGGAACGCGTGGTTTTTGGAAAACTTCAAATGTTTTGGTGGAGAAACAATTCCTTTCCAATAGTCTGAAGACCATTTTCCTTCTTAGGGTCCGGTTGATCTGTGGCGCCGGGCATTCTGGGTACCCGTAGGGGTTGGGAGAAGCAAGTGTGAGCAACATTTGTACAGATGTTGTGTTATTTTTATAGCTCTACTCCATTTGCTGGGTGGCATTTCCTTTAGTGTTAACAACCAGGTTAACTGCACACAGACGTGTTCAGGGACTCCAGCCAATTTTTTTTTTATTGTTACGCTAACTCAAGCAATTTTTTTCTCCCTCCCAACCCCCCATCACAAAATCTTTCCCCTTTTCTCCATCCATCTTATCCCATGAGTCCAGTTTCACCCCAAAACTCTTCCTGCCTCCATGAAGGAGGGATTTATGGATCCTCAAAGAAAAAGTGGCAGAGCGGTATGTAGTAATGGATTTACCTCTCAGGAGGTAACATTGCAAAGCTACATTCCTCTTTCCTGCACAGGAGCGTCAGGTAGCCATCTATGTGCCTTCCCAGCAGATAGGAAAAAAAATGCATGAAACAAAAATAAAGTTTGCATGCAGATAGAAATAAAAGCCTGACTTGATCTTAATCGTTCTGTGTTGCTGACAAAGATAGTTTTTAGGAATCACTTTTGGTTTTCTGAGGCTTTCAGTGCTTTTTCACGTGCACTGTAATCTTGAATGTATTAAAAAAATTAATCATTAAGAAAAACATTAAGAGGATGTGTGTCTGTGTCTTTGTACTCAAGCAGGGAAACCCTATAAATAACAGCACAGTCACAAGATGACTTCTGTAAAAATAAGCACAAATATATTCATATATTTTGCTCTGAGTCTTAGAATTAAGAAACTTTGGCATCGTTTTCATCTTGGGCTGCTGATGTACATACGCATAATGTCTCTGAAACGTCTTTATCCTGAATGGCTGTGACTGAGGCTGGCTAGTGTCTTCTGTATGTAAAAGTAGAAGCTGATTCAACGTTTTCCATGTTTTACTGCGGTGTGATCATTCTGGGAATCTGTGATGAACATTTTCAGACAAGCAGCCAGTGTTTGAATTGTTGATTTTTCTTTGGTTGGAAAGAAAGAGGCACTAGAATTTGACTCTTATTTTGAAAGCTGCTCCACTCATGCATGTGCATAAATAAGCATTTCTGTGGTCGGCTCACCTGTACAATGTTTTCGTTAAACACTTCCTGTTTCCACAATAGGTTCTGGGTCCAATGTATACTTAATAGCAGCAGAAAGAGTTCATCTATTAATTTTTTTCTCATCCATTTCATTAATTTTACTAACTAATGAAAGTAATGGCCAAAAGACACATGAGATTATAACCAATGAAAAACAAAGAATAAAAACATATATGTCACATATCTGTTAATTTATATTATACCATTGTGTCTGTGTTTTATAGCTGACTCGTCAGAGGCTTGTGGATGCAGATGGCATCATTAACCCAGGCGCTTTCTACATATACCTAACGGCCTGGGTGAGCAACGACCCTGTGGCATATGCTGCCTCGCAGGCCAACATTCGCCCACTTCCTCCAGAGTGGCTCCACGACAGTACTGACTCCCACTTTGGTAATATTATCATTCTTTTATTTACAAAAGTCTTGAAATTAGCTAAAAGGTTATTTTGATTTTTAGACTGATCAGTGTTTTTTAATTGTAAAGTTGTTAACTTTATTTTAGTAATATATTGTAGTCATTACCTTGTGTTTGTGGTGTAGGGGTGCCACAGTGCTGTCGCAGAAATGTATTTAATTCTTACAGAAATGTAAAGAGAGTCTTTTGTGGACATTTTGGTGGACATTTTAGTCTTTTTGTTCTGTAGGTTCCATAAAGCGTCTGCTACGACCACTGTTTACTTCTTGTGGTTTGAGTTATTACGTCTTGTCTGCCCCTTATTTTAAGTGCAGAAAGAGAATTTACTGTAGTGCAGTGGTGGCATTGTGTGTGTGTGTGTGTGTGTGTGTGTGTGTGTGTGTGCATGTGTACATGCACATATGTGCGTGAGCTCAGGTTGCAAGGCTTAGGTCCAAGACTCGGCTCACTGTGGTTCTTCAAATGGTGCCTGTGGTGAATGCTATAATCCCGACTACTATGGGGCCCTAGCATTACACACACACATTATTAAAACCCAGTGACCCCAAACACTACACACACCCTGTTCTCATTTCCTTGCCACACACACACGGACTGTAAATCACATAAAAACTACAGCCATGTTGTTGTTTGATTGCAGCCTGTGATTTGGAACAGGTTAAGAAGCGCTCCACAGGGGAGAGCAATGATTGGGTATGGAGGAAGAGACCAAGGTTACGGTGGGAAATGCAATTGGACAACAAGCAGGAAGTGCGCTGCCGTGGGAATGTGATTGGATAAGCAGCGTGAAATGTTTGCCTTTGTGGGAGGCACCCTCCAGCAGATCTTGTTTGGCTTGAAGCCAACTGGTGTCCTAATCGAAAATTTATAGTTGAGATTATTCTGCGAACCATGTTAGCAAGTGCTCCCGTTTGCCCCTGCA
This sequence comes from Pao palembangensis, assembly GCA_015343265.1. NCBI lineage: Eukaryota > Metazoa > Chordata > Actinopteri > Tetraodontiformes > Tetraodontidae > Pao > Pao palembangensis. The sequence goes on along the minus strand of CM027081.1, from coordinate 30,472,243 downwards.
GGCGGCAACTTTTCTTTTTTTTTTCTTTCTTCTTTTGTAAGAAAAGTGAGTAATATAAATGAAGAGAAGCAGAAGAGTTTTTATCTGTCTCTGCAGTATGATGTTGATAATTCCTCTGGAAATGAAAATATATACGAGTACAGTTTTACTCAGCGCCAAACATGACTTCACCCTTGAGTGACAGGCAGGTATACGTGCGTGTGCATCTATATTACACTTTATGCGGCAGAGCTGACTTCAGGGTGTGGTAATGGCAGCGATTCTGACATTGTAATTACCAGGAATCAAGTTAGCCATGACACTCTGCTGTGTCTGGAACTGATAGGAGCCTCATTAGCCAAGCTTGGCTGTAGACAGGCTACATTTCAGTCAAAGGAGCTCTGTTCCACGACACCACCCTCCCCTCCCCAAACACACGCACATACTCATCCACAGATGTAGCTGCTCGTGGGTGCAGAGGGCAAGTGGTTTGTCAATTAGATATTTGTGGTTTGGCTGAAGAATGTAAATTACTTTGTAAATATGCTTTTGGATTGCATGTTTTTAAATCCTCATTTATCAATAAATGTGGATTTCATGGTTGGCACTTTGGTTTATTCTGATGCCTTTCTTGAGGCTATACAGTAATCTCTTACTCAGATTTGTATAAGTACTTTTGTATAAGTATGGTTGTCCTTGTATCTCCATCCAGTTCCAGCTGCTGAGCCCATTGAATACGCACAGTTCCCCTTCTACCTCAACGGGCTCCGGGAGACGCCACAGTTCGTGGAAGCCATCGAGAGCGTGAGGGCAATCTGCAATAACTACAGCCGGCAAGGCCTACCCTCCTACCCTAACGGGTACCCGTTCCTGTTCTGGGAACAGTATGTTAGTCTGCGCCATTGGCTGTTGCTGTCCATCAGCGTCGTGCTCGCCTGCACCTTTCTCGTCTGTGCCCTCTTCCTACTTAACCCTTGGACTGCTGGCATCATCGTGAGTGTAATATCAATATTTAGCAAATACAGACAATACTCTACAAGGCACACATGACCCCGATTTCATTTTTAATGCTTACATATTATAGTAGTACCAGCTTTTCCTGCTCTACTCTTTCACTTCCTGTGTATTATATGTGGTCCAGACGGGATCTCAAAGGTGAGACAGAAGGAGAGGAGAAGTGGCTGTGCTGTGTGTTATTGTAGCCCCAGTCACCAGTGTTTATCTTCTGCTGTTTTGTTAGGGCTGGAGTGTTTAGTCTAGTCCGACACGTCCAGACACCGAGGCTGAAATAAATGGCGTGAGGACGCAAAGTGGCTCAGGCATCTCGCTCTCCCTTTTAAACCTACATAAAGTTAGATTTTATTTCTACCCTCCCCCTTATCTCCCCTCTACTTGCAAAAGCAGTTTCCAGGGATACACACAAAACACACACCACAAGCTCACAGACACCTTGATATGTTTGCATACGTACAGTACAGAACATGTAAACAGGCAGCTACATAATTCACGCTGAAACCCATACACAGAAGGGCCTGTTTTTTCTCTCTGGTGGGTTCTGTTGTAGAACAGGCAGGGGCCAGGCCGCCCGAGCTATAAAATAGAGGAGTCCTCCTGTTCATCATTCAGGGCTTTACCAGTGAGATGAAAAGACTAGTTATGGTGAGAGGTCAAGTTTACCAGACATCAAAACAGACATGCAATTGTTGCAGCTTCACTGAGGTTGAACTACTATCTCACCCAAATATTTTTTGTCCGGGTTATGCATGAATTAACATACTCTAGTTGTTCACCATCACTGGCTGAATATGTGTATAAGTGCTGGTGCACATAGGTACAGCCCGTTTGGGTTCTCTTCAAAGCGTTTGGGCCCCATGCAACCTGACACCGTCAGCTGATAATGGCATTTACTCCCAGCCCTTGTCCTAGGAGGCACTGAAGGGGCACACACAGATTTCAATCACATGCAACATTAATACAGTACATTTAGCATAGAAAGGTACTCACAAAAACCTACTTGCTGACCTATATGTGAATATTAACAGTCCCGGTCAATAGTAAATTCACAGTTGCACATGCAATATTGTATGTAAATCCAATAAAATCAAAGATTGTTTCCTTTAATAGCCATTTTATTCACTATTCTTACTCAGCTCTGTCATGTGGGACTCATGATCTGCTTACTTACATGTTTTTGTCTCACTGCTGTCCTCACTTTCAGGTGTTGGTGCTTTCTCTTATGACGGTGGAGCTCTTTGGTTTCATGGGGCTAATGGGAATTAAGCTGAGTGCTGTTCCCGTGGTCATTCTCATTGCCTCTGTGGGCATTGGAGTAGAGTTTACTGTCCATGTGGCTCTGGTAGGTACCCATGATGAAATAATAAATGCGTGGCTGACCTTTTCACCTCTCAGTGGGGAATATTCACCATTTTATTTTTGAAGATAAGTTTGACTTTGAAGCCTATGATCCCCTGGAGAAGGAGACATGAATGAGGTTTTTGTGTGTGTGTTGTAGGCGTTCCTGACTGCCATAGGGGATCGCCACAAGCGGGCAGTGCTGGCACTAGAGCACATGTTTGCACCGGTGCTCGATGGAGCCTTTTCCACCTTATTAGGGGTCCTCATGCTCGCGGGCTCTGAGTTTGACTTCATTGTCAGGTGAGACCAAAAAGTAAACATTGAAAAATAAATTGCAGCATTTATCTCAGCAGAATTCCTACAGGTGAACGCGCAGGGTGCTCAAAGGTTATGGTATGGCGTCTTTGTGGCGTCACTAGACCGTTAAGTCCATGCCTCAACCTGTATGTCACACAGGAATCTACCTGAGACACCAGTCATGCATGAAAGGTCTTCTCTTTCTTCCTTCATTCCCCCCTCAGTCTTTCTTGTCTTCCACCCACATCTCCTTTTTGTTTTCCCTCTCTTTTTTCAGCTCCAACTGACAGTAACCTGACTTTGTTTTTTTTTTGTTTGTTCTCTAAAAAAACCTTGGAAAACTTTTTTTTTCCGAACTGTCCCTCTTGTCTTTTCTTTCATCCTGCTAAGTATTTCTCGTGCATGACATTTTAGAGGAAACCAGGGGAAGGGTAGTGGGTTGAAGGTCAGAGGAACGAGGAAAAGGAGGAGGTGGGGGGCTATAGGATGAAGTAGGCTGAGATGGGGGGAGAGAGAAGGCACGAAAGGCTCCTGGCTTTTGTAACGTCCTTCAGCTACTTTAACTGCCCTCACAAGACATTTATAAGTATGGGAAAGAGTAATGGGGTGGGGGCTGACTGTTGCGGAAAGACAAGTGGAAATGAAGGCAGACACAGTGTGGGGGCTCTGTGTCAGTGGCTCTGTTAGCGTGGGCCAGGCAGTGAGCTGCTTCCATACAAGGAAGAAAAAAATAATGATTCTGTACATTCTGTACAAGCTTCCAGTCAGCTCAGGGATGAGCTTAAAGTCACGGAGGTATAATTTGCTTGACCTTCCACACTCGTGCCTACGCACCAAGGCAAACACAGAGCTGCTCCACGACCCTGCAATCAAAAGGGTCAACAACTGTGCGCCTGCCAGCGAGGGCTCGCGCAGAACCACACTGAGAAAGATTTCCAAACAGACCCAGATACACACACGAACACGGGGAGGCCTCACAGACCTTCTCTCCTCACCTCCAGTGGTGTGCTCTGGTGTCTGGCTCAGTCCCAGGCTTCCATTTAAAGGTTCTGCTGTTGTTTGAACCAACAACGCTGTGGCCTAAGACCATGCAATAACAACAGACCCTGCTCGTATTTTTCTGCTTGCACTGAAAGAAATGTTTCCCTGACTTTCTCCTGTCAGCCTTGCAAATGTTTTCTATCTAAACAGCTCAGCGGGGGCACACAACCTGGTATGTGGGCCGCACGCATTCATGCTGTATGCACATAGAACACTCGGGTCCAAAAGTGACATGGCCTCCTGGTATGTGGACAGTTCGTTTGCTCACACGTCTCACAATTTAATAGAAGTATGTGGATGATAGATGGGCTCTGTAGGGTTTTTAACAGAAATAACCGCTTGGAGAATAAATATTCCTGAATTATCATCACTTTCTTTCAAATACCTATGAGATACACCGACATAGGGATGATTTTTGACGTAGGCCCATCTGCAGAACATATCACTTTATCAGCTTTTTAGATAACCTAGTGCAGCACAAGCTGAAATGGTCCATCACTTTGTCCAAGAGAGAGAGGGAAAAAAAGGTAACCAAGTGAGAGAAGAGGGAGGCTTACCTGATACATTGCAGATTTAATTAGATGGGGGAGATTGTGGAGTGGCCGGGAATTTCATAGGGGGCTTAGCAGGAAAGAACGGAGAGAAGTGAGGCAGAGAAGAGAGAAAGAAATAAAAGAGAACAGGGAGCGGTGGCGCTCTGAGGGTCCCCTTCTCTTTTTCCTAGACTAAATTGTTTAAATTCTATACCTTTCACTTCATTTGTTGCCTCTCCCTCTCTCTTTTTAAGAGCGGGAGAGGAGAGGGAGGCCCCTGTCCTCTTGTGCCCCCCACCCTCAAATGTTCCCTTCCTCTCCTCCCCCTTTTTACCCTCCTTTACCCCCTCTCCCCTCCTCGCACATTCCTCACCGCTTTGTTTTCTTCATGTTTGCTTATACACCACACACCCAAGAGAGAATACCCTCACCCTTAATACCCCCCTCTCCCCCCATTATTTTTCTCTTTCCTTCAGTGCCTTTGAATTAACCAGCCCTGGCTAATTATGCTCCCCATTTCTTTTCTCCTTTGTGGCTTCTTTAAGACTAACCTTCTTTGGCACGACACAAGGTACCTTTCTGCTTCACTCCTCACAACCGTGGCGCATGCCTGCCTGTCTGTGGGGGGGTTCTATACTGCGTATGCATGTGTGTTTGTTTTCAGGGAGTGTCTTTATGCAAGTATAATTTCAGGCATGCGTTGTGATTAATTTTGCATGTCTCCCCACGCCTAAACTCTGTGGCATTGTGCAGGTATTATCTTTCTGTTAAAACTGTTTTTCGTTTTGGTCTGTCTGTCGTCAGTCTGTTTTGGTTTTGGAAGAAAGAAATGCTGTGCTGCTGAAACCTTTTTTTAATATATGTTTGCATTTATGTGTTACAGGTATTTCTTTGCAGTGTTGGCAATCCTAACAATTCTTGGAGTACTTAATGGATTAGTCCTTCTTCCAGTATTGCTGTCATACTTTGGACCCTACCCAGAGGTAAAGAAATGCTGATTGTGTTAGGACAAGTTGCGTAGCTGATAAGTAGAGGAATTATTCATTCAGAGCTGCCTTCTTTCTTCTTCTGTCTTAGGTATTGCCAGTCGATGGCCGTAGCCGGCTACCAACCCCATCCTCCGAGGCCCCGCCGAGCACCGTCCACTTTTCAGTCCGTCCTCGCCACCCTAACACAACCGCCAATGCCTCTGGTGCAGTCTCAGACTCATCCGACTCTGAGTACAGCTCAAACACCACTGTTTCTGGGATCAGCCGTGAGGTGCAGAACTACAACCTGCCTCCTCACAGAGGCCGAGGAAGAGCGGAGGAGCAGCAGTACCACCTCCGCACCAGCAGGGGAAGAACAGCCAGGACAGGGGAGGAAAGGAGATCAGGAGCAGGGCACACGCGCTCTGCCAGGCAGCCTGACCCACCCGCCTATATGTCTTCTGTAAGAAAATAAAATCTGTTATTTATTACCTCTGCCAAGGAGGTTATGTTTTTGCTGTCTTTTATCTGCCTGTTTGTTTGATTTTTAGCAAGATAACTCAAAAAGTTATAAGCAGATTTTAATGACGTTTTCAGGAAATGCTGATAATGGGACAAGGACCAGATGATTAACTTTTAGTGCTGTTCTGGGTTAGTTTTGGATGTAGTCACAATATGTGGGGAAATGAGCTGCTAAGAGTGCTTTTCTTGTTTATTTATCCTTCAACTGTACCATATCATATCCTAACCAGCTGTCTTGTTCTGCAGTCTGTCCCCTCCCAGGGTTGCAATTCTGGGCTACAGCCCAGGGCTACACAACGTACCAGCAGGGATTCCACCCAGCTGCACTGGCACGTCCCGCCCCCGGCCCGCCCGCGCATAGACGCTTTTGAAACTGCTACTGAGGCTGGGGGCCACTATGGCTCACACGGACACAGAGAACACTTAGCAGGCAACAGAGCCCGCTCTTCCCACAACTCCCAGCACCTTCCACATCACCACCCCAACCTCCCTCCATTCTGCCAGCCCATCACCACAGTAACAGCATCAGCCTCTGTCACTGTCGCCGTCCACCCTGCCCCCTTGGCCAGCCAGAACCCCCCTGCCTCTTACCCGGGCTACACTGCAACGGACAGTTACAGCCCGTCATCACCACCATCAGAGCAGCCTGAACCTGCCTTCCAGGACCCACATGTGCCACAAGACACTGAAACGGGGGCCAGAGGAGTGAAGGTGGAAGTCATGGAACTTCAAGATTTGGAGTTTGAGGCAGCTGACAGCAACAGTGGCAGACGGGCAAGCTGAGGTGAGCCTGTGAAGCACTGCATTTAATGTGTATTTTATTTATTTGTTTTGTATTTTTGATAGATCCAGTAATAATATACTGACATTAGAACTGTCTTTTTTGGGTCTAGGTGGAGATGGAAATATAATGGCCAAAGATGGACTTCTCCATGTTAAAAAGCAGCTGGCCGTGCCTGGTGATGCTCAGCCCTGCATAGTCCAGCCCAGTTTGCCTCTGGCCTTAAGCGGCAAGAAACCTTCCAGTGTTGCCTTCCTGGTGCTCATTCTTACTGTAACCCAGTGGACTATTCTCACAGATATCTCTATGTGTATTTAAAAGATGTATACATATGTAAATATGAACAAAAAGTAGCTATAATGTTAGGAGCGATTCAACTCCTCATGTTAACAGACTGGGGCTGCCATTTCATATGGTGTGCCTGTGTGTGTATGTGTGTGTGTGTGTGTGTGTGTGTGTGTGCGTGCGTGCGTGCATGTCTGTGAGAGACAGAGTAAGAGAGAGATCTCATTACTGTTCATCTGTGGATCTGTGCCATTAGAAATCTTCATTTAAATCTAAAAAAACATGACAGCATTCACTGTTGCTGCTCAAATGGTACATTTATAACTCTATGCAAAGATCTCGTCAAGCATAAGTGATCTGTCTACACCTTCAAACGTGTGTGTGTGTGTGTGTGTGTGTGTGTGTGAGAGACCTGTATTATATGAAAAAACCTGTTACTTTCTGGCTTGTACATCAGAACAGACATTCTCAGAACAGACTAATATTTAGACTAATTGAAAATGGGAAAATGTTATCAAACAAAGGCTATTTGTGTGTGTGTGTGTGTGTGTGTGTGTGTGTGTGTGTGTGTGTGCGCACGCACGTGTGTGCATGTGCTATTGTATAGAGGTACGCACGATTATTTTTTTTATCACAAACCTGTGGTAGTTATCAAACAGTTACTGTTTAACTTGACACGCTATGCGTGCTATTTAAGATGAGCAGATATGAAGAATTTTAAAGGTTGTTTTCTTTTTTGTTGTTTTCTTCTTTTAGTTATTGCCTCTACATTGGAACCTGTTTCTGTTCCCAGCTTTGTATCACTGTCAGGCTGCTCTTCAGGCGTATTTTACTGTAAAAGGTTTGATTTGTTTTTTTAACCCTAACAAGCTCAAAAACAGGTTCTGTGTTGTATACTGATATACGAGCAGTAAATCCATCTCAGAAACTCACTTTTTTATTACAGGGACGTTTAAGTTACTGATTCTGGAACAGGGTCAACTTGGGGCACAAACTCTGTACCCTAAATGGCTGTGTTTAGTAGATAAGCTAAATCCCAAACTGTATACTGTACCGTGTACACTACATACTGTACTGTGTATGTACTCAATTCACCATAGCACTTGATTCAATTTCAAATTAATTTACAGGAATATCTCACCTCCAGAAGCTCTTTATTTATATCCAACCAATAAGCTAGTCCACCGTTCCTATATTAGTCTATATGGCCTAACCATGTGCTCTACAGTATATTTGGCTCAGTGCGTGTGTTGTACGACATTCTTTTACTCTCAGCTCACATTTAGTGACAGTAAGGACAACATAATTTGGCCTCAGATGTCACCACTGACCTCAGCTAATGAACATCCACAACACAACACTGATGCTAATTGGTCATATCGCCGTGATGACTCTACTCTCAATGAATGGCACAGCCCATAGCCTCAGGGGTCAGAGTTTACACTGCCAGGCCCTCCCTCTCTCTCTCTTTCTCTTTCTTTCTCTCTCTCTGCCACTCTGAAAACAGCCAGTTTTCATACTGACGATCCCAGACCCACGCCCTCTTGACCCCATCACTCACCAAGTCTACACCTCAATTTACCGTCACACTCTCACTTCCTGTTCAACACATGTAGCTCAGCGCATTTTCCTCCGTTTGTCCACCATGTTATGTCAGCTGCTTGCGTTGAATAGGTATTTTGTTGTCTCCCGATGTCACATTGGCAGTAGTGGAGAGGATCATAGCTGGCAACTTATTCTTTTTGTTGTTGTTGTTATTTTTGTTGGTTTGTGTGTATGTTTTTTGTGATATTTATATTTTTGTAATATAAAATATGGTATTTTCTTTCAATATTGTGATGCCAGTGGATAACAAATGCAGGGATTTTTATGTCTATTGAAAAAAAAAACACTATTACAGTTTAATGTTTTTACATTAATGGAGTTTGATCTGTATAAAGTGCTTACTAATGTTAAATAGGAAGAAAAGAGTATATAACTTTTTACACTACAGGTCTCATCATAGCTCTTAGAGGATTTTAAAAGGAAAAAAATTGGTTCTTCCAGACTGCCATTTCCTTCTCAGTTGGCATGGATGTATGCTGTTTTCAGTTACAAAGATAAATGTATGCCATATAATTTATTTATATGAAAATTTATTTTTGTAGTGTACATAGTAGTTGTCAAGGTATTTGACAGAAGTATATTTTTAAAGAGTTTATATGTAATGATATAACACAACAGGAAAAAAAAAACAATAAGGTGCACATTTTCACTGCTAACTGTCTTGTGAGACAACGTGGACACCTCCCCTTCAGTATTATGTTTCCGATCCTCGGAGAGAGACCGCTGTTTCTGTGGGTTCGTCAAAGGCTAGCCATGAGAGTAGAAAATTGTACTAGCTCTCTAAATATTAATGTTCAAACACTGATAGAATTCTAACAAATAAACATATTATAACTTATTTGTCTTTTTGTTCATAACTTTAATAAATGGAAAATGTTAAAGTTTTGATTTGGTCTGAGTGACTTCTTGACAAAAATGCTGCACACAAAACACAAACTATAAAAATGTCCCTGTTCCAAATGCCAACTATTCAGCACATCCACCAACTAATTGAGTCTTTACTTCAAAAAATGTTTGTAATACTGACTGTTTTCAGGTGACTACTGATAAGAGCCTCTTCTCCTCCTTCCATCCTTTTCCCTCTTTCTTTCATGACATCTGGTCTGGAGCCCTGCAGCCCACCCAGCTCCGCCCCTGCACCACCCCCCTTCCTCCACTCCTTGTTCTGTATGATTTTGATTGACAGCTTTATAGACTGCAAGGAAATTGGTTGTAGTTACAATACAGCTGGCCTGGTCGGAGTAATGAAAAAGGGCATATGGCTTTAAGCTCGCAGCACCAATGCTGAAAGAGGCGGAGTGGCTTTTCAGCCACATGGGTGGCAGCGATTTATTCCCTACTTTTTAACGGAGCACGTTGGAAAACTGTGGCATAAAAATGCTCGGGAACTCACTGACCCTGAGTCAGTGGGTAGTGTCTGTAAGCATGTCATTATCTTTTAAAGGCAATAAAGGCGGCGACTCTGCTGTGTGCTGTCCAAATTCGGCCAAGATTTATGATGACATCTTACAAACTGTGCGGTGTGTTTGCAAAGCTGGGTGGCAGGGTGTTGTGTGTCACGTTTTGAACATTCCTAACTTGATTTGACATCTTTGAACATTTTTCGCTGTTCTTTAATGAGAAAGTCTCAAACTCTTGCATGGTTTCCCCTCAACAAATAGCAATGCCGTACTTTAAAAGAAAACGCAGAAAATATGCACGACCACGCTGCGGTGGCTGATGGGTAACATTCAACGGTTCGTTGACTTATATTTGGTCTCTCACCAGAATCCCTCTAATTTGCTGGGATGTCCAGGGTCACTGAACCAACATAAACCATTTCCCTGGCCCTGGTTTTACGCTCCGCTCTTCTAAGTCTTTTTTAAAATATATATAAAAAGTACATATATGCAAACACATATACGTAAAGAAATATAGTTATCACAACAAAATAGTTTATTTTATGGAAGACAAATATTAAATGGGAGATAAGAGAAGAAGAAGACAATCAATAAAGGAGGAGGTTAATTGCTCATCACTCCCTTACCATTCAATCCCCAGAAATTATATCTTATAATTTACAGGTGATACTGCTAGTACTCATGTTTTACTACATTCTGATTACAAGTTGCATCTGATTAAATAATGCTTTTTTTACTTTTGGATAATGTTTTTATTATATATTATATCTTTAACCCTGTCTCTCACCCCAAGCTAACTGGAATAGGCCCCAGTGAGGGGCAGATGGATTCTACAAGATAGATAGATTCTATCTTTAGGATTGTTATTTTATAACTCTTAACTACACTTGCAAATATACACACACTGTAATTACTTTTTCCTTGACAGTATGAAGGACTTTTATATTTAACAAATTCCTTTTTCATGACAATATCTAAGCCCCATTAATCAATGAGGCCAAACCCTACATTATGTAAGGCATGTAGAGACTGGAGTACATGGTCGACTGCTCCCCGGAATATGGAGGCTGTGCATAAGTGCTGTATATTCTTCCATACCATTCCTTCTTTTCTAGCCATCTATCCCTTCATCCTCCTCTTTCCATTCCTCCCTCATTGTATGAAAGGCTTGTCTATCGTCACCTGTCTGCACAGCAAAGACCTGTGAGTGCATTTGCTCCTCTTCATGAATGATTGCTCTGTTGACATGACTGCTAACTGCATGGGGGATATACACACACAGACAAATGTGCACGCACACACACATACAGAAATATATATATACATCCTTGTACTTCTATCTTTGTGAGAACTTTTATAGGCATAATGTATTACATTTCATTTCTCGCTTTAAAACACCCACATTCTGAAGTGGAAACTCTTGAAAAATTGCTGCTCCAATAATAACCCATTCTTTTTCTGATTGCGCTGCTTCTCTCAGTGCTCCTAAGGTTGTGGGTTCAGCATGGGTGTTAGTGCTTATGTTCAGTCCCACCCAGAGCCCAGTTTAACTTGGCTGGCTTTATCTCCCAGAGAGTGCATCTTCTTCCTTCGCCTTAGGATTAGGAGCTAGGGGCTAACACTAACTTCAGTCTGATTCATACACTTTGTTTCCATTTTTGGTTTTTCTACAGATGATTTTTTGCTAACTTACATATTCTTTTTCAGTGATTACCGTTGCCGTTGAAGGCCCCCTTGATTGCCCCAGAAAGCCTTCCGCTATTATCTTACAGGTGTCCCTAAATGGATATACCACATTTCGGAACAGAACATTTACAACACATTCTTTCATTCATACATGACGTGAGTAACTGTGGGCGACTATAGCTGAAAGCATTTTCCACCACACTGCAGTTGCTATCCAAGATTCATCTGTGAAAAAAATGTATATGAAAAGGGGAAAGAATAAGAGTGAGGTAGCTAGAGCAGCCTGGAGGCCCAAGACAACAAGAGAACCACATCCAATTCCTGGAGACAGTTGACATGATTGACCATGAGTTCTACGGTGTTCACAGCCTTCTACTGCATACGCGGTCTTGCAACTACAGCCAAAGATTGTATCTTACTCATAGTTTACAGTGAAACAAGCTGAAGAAATTGGACACAATTATTATTGGCAGCCTCTGCATTCAGAAAACGCTCTAAATGAAATGCTAATATGCCGTCAGCTGTAGTGTCATAGTTTCCTTCTTTGTTGCGCAGAACCAGACCAACCCACTAAACCTAAATTGTGAAACAAGTAGTCCACTTTTAGTGGTACAGTTCCTGAAATGTGCCCAAATGAAATAATAGAAAGATAATAATAAAAATCTGTAATGAAGCCATGAAGAAGTGGGGTTGCTGATGAATGGGAGTTGCTGTATGAGAGTAATTATAATGACTGATGTTGTTTACTGCCTTTTCCCCTCACATCATTTATTCTGCGGAGGTGGAGAACTCACCCACTCTCATTTGTGCTACAGATGATCGCTAAGGAGCCATGCCAAGCCATGTAATAATCTGTCCTTCTTCTACAAGCATTTATCCTGCCCTCATCTTCTCTCTTTCCTCCCTCTTTTACTTTTAATCTGGCTTCTCTCTTCATTGTCAGCTCTTTCCCTTGCTTCCCAAGTCCATTCCTTTTGTTTGCATTGGTGATGTGTTGAGATTGTTTGCAAAGCCGCCGTGGTTGGACACAGGTGAGATGTTTGCGTGATGCACAACTTTTTACATGGATGGTGAACAATGGGTTGGATGCTGTCATCCTGTCCTCCTTTCGCTTAAAGGCCTGGTGCTACTCATACATACAGGCGCAGACATGTGCATCAGGCGAACACACACTACACAGCTCTTCGTTTCAAAGCATCTGTTTGTAGAAATCATGCAGCAGTGTTTGAAAACAGATGCATAATTTGTGTGTGTGTGTGTGTGTGTGGGTAGGTGGGTGTGTGGGGGGGCTAGGGAAAGAAACTCTCAGCTAAATATTTTCATCTGTTTCTGGGAGTGTTGAGAATTCTGAAGAGCCAAACTAAACGGTCTCAACACTTTATATTAAATCAAAGGTCACAGAGGAAATTACAACAGTAGAAATAACGAAAAGTACAGTACAGCCCAGAAGAGAAATGTCTTTCCTGTGTGATAATGGTAAACACTTTGGAATTTGCTAATGATCTGCCCATTCATAAAGAGTGGAGCGGAGCGTAGGACAGATGTTTTTTTTTTTCCTTTCACCCATCTGTGCTTATTGATTCTGGCACCAGGAAAGATGCTTAATGAGAAACAGGACTGGAAGAGAGCTCAGAGGGAGGATCGGTCTGAATTAGCACACAAACACGTGCACAGTAGTCCTGGTGATTTGTGCAAAATAGAGGTGTAACACATTGTTTTAAATTTTGTTGGAGTAGAGAACAGTTTATACTGCAACATCATTTTTAGCTGTTTGGTTGAGGCATTATTTTGGATGTCTCTGATTACAAAAGTTAATCTGGATCCCCAAAGTATTCAAACCCGTCAAACCTCTAATAGTCAAGAATTCATTTAATTCAGTTTGTTTAAGGTTGTGCACATGCTGTACTTTTTTTAAATAAAGTTTAATAGTCCAAACTAATTTTGAAAAACTTAAATGGATTTGATAATCTTATGGCACAATTGTTTAAATCTTACATTTGGGACACTTTTTAATTAATCAAAAAAGCAAACAAAAAGAAGAATAAGTCAAAAACATTCATGACCTTTAAATGGTCAGTCTTGTCAATAATGACCTTTGCTTTGTCTTCACCTTTAAGCATTTATTAGCCAACTTCTGCAAAAACACTTCAAATCATGGTGGGAGGATGAAGATCTGACTGAAGAATTTTGAAATAGGTCCTTCTAAAAGGAACACAAAGATGTGGAGGGTGGGGGGTGTTAATTCAGTCACTTTTGATTCAGCAGTAAATCAGAAGACTTAACAGCTGTTATCGAGGCACACTTGTGGATCAAAATGTTTATTACGAGTTAGTAACCCTCTACATTCACAAACCCAGAACAGACTGCAAGGAAGTGATTACCAATGAATGCTACTACCAGCCTATCTTTCATTCAGTTGCTAATAAAAGGTCTAATTTCAAGTTATAGAATAGCTGTAACAGCTGGAGTTTTATTAGCACTGGCTTTCTCAATGATGTTGAGTGTCAGCTGGTTCTCCTCTTACTGGTTGATTACCAGACAGCTGTGTTATACAGTAAACATCTGTAATCAAAGGCCACAGCACATTAGTCTGTGGAATGCATTCACACACAGACAGAAAGCATATGATTTTGTGATTACTTTTATGTGGCAAAATAAACCCCAAAGATACTTAAATTTCCAAGCCAATCCTGTGACTGGTGTTAGTCTGTGTGTCTGTATGTTGGGGTGTACATATCAGTTTTGTTTTTTTTCTTTTTGTATGTGCTGCTGTTTCACATTGGTCACAGAAACTCTCTCCATCTCAGGGCAAATCCCCAAATTCCTCTTTAGGCAGTAAAAAAGTGTCCTTAAAAAATGTGTGGAATCACCATAAAAGCTGCATCCAGCGAACAAAAATAGTTGTCAATGAGAAAAATAAAGCAGGGTGCAGTCACTCATACATACTTGAGTTGCATCTTGATGTAAAAACATGGGTTATATAAGGTAAGATGGGTTCCTCTAAGGCAGGATTTGACACATCTTTTGTGACTGCTCACGCAGACATTATACAGCAGCTGAGGCAGGGAAGGTTCTGATTTCCTTTTAAGGCTTCCCTGTGTTGCGTTTGTATTTTGCAACTTATATTTTTTCTGTCATCCTGATTAAATGTGAAAGCCCAGCAGAACTGAGTGGGACGGGGTGGAAGGTATGGAACCCTACAAAATTCTGAATAGTAACAAAAATGTAATTCTATAATCAACTTTATGCATTGGCCTGTTAGAATCACCCATATAAATGCTAATTGATTCCAGTTCAATAGTTGAAAATAGGGTATTTTGTAACGATAGAAACTGGTGACTGTCCACTTATTACAGCAGATTGACAAGAAATTATTTTTTTTAATGATTTGTTTGTTTTCACAAATTATTTGTTTCAGTAAAAGGCAGTTTCAGTGTAAGGCAGAGCTGGCTGGGAGCAACCATTCCTGGGAGCAAGGATATAAACTTAAGAGTTGGTATAAGAAGATATACTCAACCCTAAATCCCACCAAAAGGCATACATATATGTAAATAATGACTTAAAACTCCCTTTCTCAATCAATTATTTTGTCTTTTGTACCAGCCAAAATATCCTTTCTTCCCAAAAAAAATCTTCATGTTGGTAGGTGAATGTGGATTTTGGTACTCAGTAGCAATATCAGTGTGTGGTGAACTAAGACAGACATTGGGCCACACAAGAGCCACAGCTTTGGTGTTGACCTGAACTGGTAATAAGATTGGTCTGGATCAGTAATAACTAATTTGTCAGCAGCTGTGCAGCTCCTGGGTTTTGAGAGGCTGGGATAAATTCCAAAGCCTGATACCCAAGCTCTGCTCTCAGCTTAATCTCTGTCTGCCAAACCACAAGGCTGAAAAACCTTGAAAAAGAACAAATAATCAAATGCTTTGTACCTTTTCCCAAGTCCATTACGTGTACATTGTTGTTTTTTATTATTATTTTTTAAACCACTTTTTCATTTCTCTCAGTTACATTAATTTAATAAAGGATTTTGTACCTTGCAATTAATCTTATTGCTGTGTTTAAACCTGTAATCTCAATGTTACCTTTGCCAAACTGGCAGTCTCCATTTCTGGCTTTAAAATGGGGCCTCAACCCAATCATGAAAGCACACACACACACACACACGCACACGAATTGTTGCCTTACTGCGTGACAATCTATCTTCTGTCTTTGTAATAATCACAGACTAGCAGTGCAGTAAAAAATGCCTGTGGTTTTCACTAAATTCTCCAAGGATCCATATGTGTGCCCATGCAAGCATAGGCATAGCCACGCACAAACAGAGCCAAGATAACACACACATGCACAACCATGTGAACGCAAAAACAACACAGTGTGGGTTTCTACTTTGGGCATCAAAATCCACTTTCTCAAAATGATGTGGTGGTTCCAAACCTCATTTGCTGATGGTTTTACTAAAGAGACAGACAGACAGTCAGACAGACGATAATAGATAATCCACTGTCTCTGCCTCTTTCTATGCCCTTGCCGTCTATGAATCGGCGACTCAATTTCCCAGCAAGCATTGCAGGGGGAGGGGTATGTTGTTCTGTGTCTGTCAGCCAATGACCACCCTCCTTACTCGAAGAGTCCAGAGAAGGGGGAAATTTGTTTTATTGCTATGTTGGGACAAAAAAATGTGTGCAAGTCTAAAGACAGTTTCAGTTAATGCATAAAAATGAAGTCTGCTCCATGAAGGATTCCAGCTGAAAACTGTAAGTCTACATTCGAAGTTGTCATTAGCAGACGTATATATAGTTTTAGCTATTAGCACGCTAATCAGCTAACTAATGAAATATGGGCAATGAAGATATGACACAGGTGTTGTAATGAGATCGAGACGATATTGTTTAACGTACAGGTGTTGTATCCGTACATGTAACCGTTTTCACGATATGTGACATAGTGTGGCGTGATGTAGTGCTGGAAACATACGTTAGCGTAAATGGGGAATTGGTTTTGTAGTGACGCATAATAAAAAGCATCTTTTGATGCTAAACAGTGTTAATTATTGACCTTTCTAGTTTGAAACTGTTTATGACCACTTCGCTCAGTTGAACTGCTCTGATGCAAAAATCCCGAGTCTCTACATTTTTGTGTAAGTTGATTTTGTTTTGTTGACGTAAGCGTCATCTGACGCGACGATCTACTTGCGTTCACTCCGTTACAGTAAGATCAGGCACAGCATCTCACGAAAGATAAAGAAAGTATATGATTAACATTATTCATATACTTAATCCAGTCTTGGCTCTGCAACCAGTATGAAGTTATGTGTTTATCAATCATTTGTTTTTTTTTTTCTTTTTACTAAATGACGCTGTTGTGGGATTAATTTGAGTTATTTCACTTTATTCTACAGTAATTTAATCCAAGTTCTTTCAAGAATAAGCAAAAGTAAACATATAGTGACGTTTAGCTGATTTGATATTGCAGAAATAATGTCAACAATCTCATAATTGGTACAGCAAACTCAACATACCCAAAATCCACAACCTTAATTCATAAATGTTCAGAGTTAATATTTGACCAGTCACATCTCATTCCTGCTCCAGCAACAGGGCTGCTGTTGACTATGTTGCTTTAACGACATGTGTTTATATTAAAAGGTTTATATAACTAAAGGATTGACACACATCTGAATTTGATAGAGATTAGGGATTGGATGTTTGTATTTAGCTTGTGGTTTATTTTTCTCCTAAATTGTATTGATAACCAAGCTTCCATCACATCTTGGGAAGTCATTTGTTCCTAATTTAGCTGGGCTTTTCTTCCGTCCTGAAAATGAGCATTTTGTAAATTTGCATCAGCAAGACATATAGGGGCATGCCTGCAGAGATGATGGCAAGACATTAAACAAATTGTGTGCAACAGGGTGATCGTAAAGCTTTACGGCATCTCACGCACGCTTTTTCATTACAGCACAACACACATGCGCTCACCATTCTCAGGTTTACAGACAGAACACATACGCACGCTGCTGTGATCCCCATGTTTTCCCCTCATCATAAAACACATACGCTCTATTTCCTAAGTGTGTGAGAGACCTAGATCATTGTTGTAAATAATTAAATAAATAATTTTGTTCACTATAGCAAAAGAAACCTCTGATATAACAATTTTAGGAAATATTGGAAAATGTTCTAATTGTGCAACCATAGCAATAATTAGAGAATTTATAAACTTAATGATTGTCTTTGACTTTTTCTCACTTTTCAAGATACAATCTCATCAAGCAGCAGGATGCTGCAGCAGCAGCCCCAGACTGAAGACACCGCAGATCCTCTGTTAACTGTCCAGGAGATGCAGTTTTGGCTGGACAAAGCAGTGGCTTGGGGACAGGCTGAAACTGTAGAAAGTCAGAGGGACACTTGCCAACACCTGAGCAGACTGAGGGATTTTATCCAGCAACTCCTCAAACACATCAACAGTATGGTGAGCTACCATGAAAAAAGATTTATGTGATTAAAAAGTTTAGGTAGACTTTGATCTACACTGAGTTACGATGCTGAATGAACTTCATTTACACTTAACCAGTTAGGTCAGGCAGCCTTTTGATGTATAAGATGAAAACGAATTCACACTCACACTCTTATCCCAACCATGGCATGAACAGAGTCCAGGGCCCGTAGGCTCCGGGTAACAGAGGCTGCTCTGTGCTTTGCAGGAACTGTGTATGTCTGGCTGGCAGTTCTGCAGTGTTGAGTTAGTCAGGCAATAGCCGCAGTGGGACCCGCAGCGCTAACCTAATGTATCCCTATATCAGTTCCAGCAAATTTGGTAACCACGCAGACGACAGCAGGGGAGCACAACTGGGATTTCTGTGTAATTTTTTTTCCCTTTTCCTCCCAGGTCATAACTTCTTCATTTACACCCTAGCACTTTCTGTTTTGCTGCTTTCTTTTGACAGATTTTCACAGGTCTTTTTCATGTACTGCGTCTCACTGAAGAAATCTTGTTTTGACACTCGTGGATTTTAATTTAACTGTTTTTCTCCAGTAATTCCCAGTAAATAACGTATTTTAGTACATATTCTTTTTTAAAATCTCTACATCTTGTTCAATATTTTTTATACATTAAATTGGGAGGATTATTGACCAACACAATGAAGAGCAAAATCTGTTTTGGGTTATAATTTAATTAAATAGCTACATACTCATACTAACAACAGTAGAGAATCATCATCACTATATTTACCCTTGCCTATTTTTTACAGTTCTTTACTGGTTACATCCCCAACATGCGTTTGTGTCTTACTACATGTTGGATTGTTACCAGTTGAGTGTGATGTCCAGGTCAGGGTATGGGTAGGGCATTTGGACAAACTCTACTTAGTCTGTTACTATCCTGCTTCCCATTATTGTGATCTGATCTCATTCATAAAAGAGTCAGTCTGTCTGACATTCTCATATTTGTCTTAAAGACTTCCTTTCCTGCAAAACCCTTAATTTTCAGTTGTTTAAAACTTAACCAGGATCTCATGGTGATTATAAAACACCCGGTGGAATTACAACCACCTCACACTGCTCAAAGATGGTATATGTCAGCTTCTCTCTGGGCTTTGCCATTAGCTCCAAGGTGTAAAACATAGCCTCTGAGTATGCGCTTAATACAAAGATTACACATATGCATATGTGCACCGGCTTGTAAAGATCAAACATCACCTCTCATGTATTTTCTGTGAGTTCCATGGTATTTCTCAGCTTGTAAAATGGTGTACTTTATGTTGTATTCCGGCAAAATGAGACAAATGATGTAATGGAAATAAAGGTGTACTATCTAGTCTTTTTTTTTTTAGTTTTTAGGAAGCAATCCATATTTAAAAAAAAAAAAAAAAAACATCAAATCATGATTTGACAAATTTTCTTTTTTTACTGACTTGGTTCCTGCCTGCTTATTAGAGTAAGTATTTGAAAGAGTTAGGAGTAATTAGTGTGATTGTCTCTCTTCTCCCCAAGATCTCCACAACAGAAGCCATGAAGAAGCTGCCCCTCACTGGCCAGTTTCTGGGTCGATTGTGCTGGAACCCTTGTGTCACTGCTAATGGTGAGTGTGTGTTTGGAACTAGACGGTTCATAAGGCCAGGATTAAAGGCTCTTGACACCTATACTCTGCCGAAAATGTGTTTATAGTATAGTAAAAGTTGTAATTCGGAGTGGTCTCCACCCATTTTACCTTTGGCTCACATGTACTCAGCCTTGGCCCTGATGATGCTTTTCCATTGCAAATAGTGATGCAGAATACTCAGTGCTTGACTGTACTGACAGTTTGTGTTGCTATAGAAAAAAAGCAGTTCCAGAAGGTTCCATTTTAAAAGCGGAATATGGAGAATGTTGATCTCATTTAAGCTGCTGTTATAATTGCTGCTTTCTGTCTGCAGCTTCTAGCAGAAGCCTGTTGCTTCAGTGTCTGTGGGGTCTGTTCTCGGAGCACCCAGGCAGTGCCGTGGAAAGAAAAGCAAACCAATGGATACGGGTATGGAATGGATTATTCAAAATATTTTTACTCACTTGCTACATTTTCGATTCTGTTTTTTCTTCTTTATATAGAGGAGTTCAAAAAAGGTATTTATTTTTGTTTTAGTGCCAGTGTCTCCTTAAGATTCAGGGGAAAACAAAACAAAAAAAAAAACAAACCAGAAAATGAAAATACAGATGTCCCAGTTTATTTCGAGTATGATGTGCTGGTTGGATCGAGTTTTAGTTTTTGGTTATGTAGTGCATATTTCTAGATCATCTTTGTTATAAGCATTTTCTAATTTATCTGCTTGTCTAAAGGTCTCTAATTAAGATCTGACGTAGTGAACACTATTAAAGTATTTTCTCCTTTGGTTTCACATAGAGCAGTAAGCACAGTAACAAGTTAATGCAGACTTTGAATTACAACAAAATCCCTATTTCAACATGCTTTTATATATTTCTATGTTCACCGTAATACAGAGGTTAAGTTTAATTTAACAAAGGTGGAAAATGGAACATTTGAACTTTGAGAGGGTTCTTACAGATGGTCTAATGTGGAGTTACAGCATATTTGTGTTTTTCTAATTAATTTCTCTTCTAATAAAAGGTCTTGCTCATTAAAACAGTGCCTTGGAGGTAACTGCTGTATTTGCCAGATGGCATTTGACCCATAGGAGGGGATATGTGCATGGCTGTGAGTGTTTCCATTATTTTAAAAAGCACTCTAAAAGTGAATATAAGTAATAAAGAAGTATTACTAATAGATGGCAAGATTAACTAGCAGATGAAGCATAGATTTTTATTGGATCACCAACACATGGAAGCACTGGCCACTGATGGCTGTTTCTGTACTTTTGAAAATTAATTGGAAGTGTTTACACACCACTGATAAAGAATTAAAGTTCATGCAGTATGGGTTCAACTGTATGGGTTGAATTTCTTCAGTCAGTACAAACATGTGTGGTCTTCTCCTCATTCTGCCGCCCCTTCTTTTCTAAAGAAGATTTGACTTTCCATAAATAATAAATGTTATTCACCACAGCCCAAACCATCTGGATAGGTTGTGGTGAATGGTTCTAAACTTGCTGAAAACGTGTCTCTCTGTCTTGTGTTAAATTATAAGTCTTGGAATGCAAAATGCAGCCTGTTTTCTGTTAGTCTTGTCTGAACTTGTGCCCAAACATTTGTTTTCTTGTTGCCTCCATGATATAATACTCAAAGAAATAAAGGGCACACATAATCATCACAGTGTACCATAAAAGGAGGCACAACTCCAGGATATAAGCCTGTCCAGTTAGGAAACAAGAATGATGTGACCAGCAGGACCATTCCCCTCCCCTGATCCTTTTTGTTAAGATGTAGCTTTCCATGTATTGTTCTTGTATTATCTTTTTGTCAACTCATTACGCTATGTAAACGATAAGAATTTTCAACTAGAATATTTCATATATGACAATCTCATACTAAATGTCATAAGAATAACTTCATTTCAGTTCGTTCATGTTACTGCTGGGTAGCAACACCTGCATTTTTGTAAACAGTGATATAACTTAGAATACTCTTGTCTTTCTGGCATCCCCCATTTATCTATCCTTTGTTCTCCACATCTGATTGTGGGATCAAATGAATGCAGGTACAGTCACAAAGCTGCTGGACTGTCAGGTAGTCATTAGCTCCAACAGCCTGTTTCTCTCTGTTCCGTGTTAGAAACGCAACCACACAGTGCTGCAGCAACATGTCATGCTCTTTGGCGCAGTGATGCAAAGCATGAGAATGCAGCGTTAAAGGAGCAGAATGATGGACAAATTGATTCTTAATGTTTGAAGTATAACTGAATCAAGGCAACAACTGCCCGCCCCAGAGAATGTGGAAAGTTTATCGTTTCCAGACATGTTTTGGACTTTTTGCTCGCATTCTTTTTAGATTTATTAGATGTTATTTTGTTGAAATTATAGATGTTCCAGACAATTTTTTTTTTAAATCGTTCTATTGGGCCGTGTTAGCGCTGCATCTCTGGACTAACTGCAACTTTTATACATTAAAAGCATAACCTGTAGTAGACAGTGGTTTTTTGATGACTTATGTTCTTTAGTAGATAAACTTTTTTATATTTGTGCAGAAGTCGTGCTTATTACAATACACAACCTTTTACAATGTCATATTTCAGCTAAACAATCTCTTTAATGCTTTCTTTGGGTATATTGGACCAGCGGTTATAGTTATATAGCACACTTAATAATTTCTTGTTTTCCCCTTCATTTTCTTTTTTTATCTGTTGTTTTGAGCATCTGAGGCTATACTTCACTCTGTCATTGGTTTTGCAAGAGCTTAATCATGGGTTTGTAATTGTTAACAGGCACCCATCAAAACCAGCCAAAGTCTTTGCTTTTTGCATTTTTCTACATCCTCTGTTTTAATTTTAGTTTTATAGAGGGTTCACTTTTATGGCAGTAGCATATCCAAGCCCCCAAAGCCAGTGTGGTTGCTGCTTTTTTTTCTTGTAAGGGACAGTTTGAGTTATTTGCCATCCTGCTTTCCATTTTCCCTTTGTTGAGTTCCACTGCAGACCAATAGAACCTTTTTATCTCTGCTCCAAATGTAGCTGTAGCCATGGGTTCCAGTCGCTGCCATTCCTTCTAACCATATTTTTCCTCTCTGCCCCCCCAATACTACCGTGTCTCCGTACCATGAACGGGATATGTGATCGGTTTTGTATGCGTGTGGGGTTTGAGGGTGCTCAGATGGTAGTAATTGGTGTTCTTTTGTGAGCCTACGTGGAGGGTAAGCGTCTCAAAGTGCTGAAGAGCCTGGCCAAGGAAACCACACAGCTCCATCAGCAGCACTACAGCCCTCTCCCCTCCTTCGCTTGTTGTTTTATTGATCTATTTCTCTCTTCATCTCCTTTTAATCTACAATTTAGAAAGGGTTTTGCAACCTCCGTGCTGTCTCTTTGGTGCGGATGGTTCAGAATTCAGGTTCATTGAAGTTGTAAAACCAGATGTTCCATGAGAATGTGAGGCCTTTGCCATTTCTGTTGGATAACTATTTCCAGCTTGTAACAGTAAAAGTACTCGTGGTAAAACAGAGGGAAGAATCAATACATAATTCAAAGTTATAATAATATAGTAATATAATCATTAAGTTCTAACATTGACATTTAATGTGAAATAACTCTTTCCCAGCTGTTTTTTTATGTCCTTATTTTCCGGCGTAGGCAGCAACTCATTTTATTTGAGAAATTCATGCAAGTTAAGCTCTTAAGGCAAGAAAAATAAAGAGTCCTTATATTCATTGTCTTTATTATCTTATAGGTTGTTCACAGCTTAGAAACAGTGGTTTTTATCACTGTATAAAGAAGACCCCTTCTGAAAACTGTAAAATACAGAGGCCCCTTATGACAAACTATGTTCATTTGCAGAGTTGCTCACATGCCCTCCATCCATTCTCTCCTGCTGGAATGCCTTGTTTACCTTCATGTGCTTCCAACAGTGTGACATATCTTGTAACAACAATGATGTCTTGTATTTCAGTAACTGATTAGCTTTGATCTGTTGTATCTGTGTTTGTGTTAAAGTCTCATCGGGTGTTATGGATGCATTGTATACGGGCCTAATCTGCTTGTGTTGCCTTCATGTGCCCCGATAGAAAGTGTTGTGTCAACTGGTTACAGAAGAAGATGCTGAAGTGGAGCCATTAATAAGACACATGGGTGTAGCACCTAAAGATTACCATTTAAGGGTTCTTAGTAAGGTATCGATCCGTAATAATTGCCTGCATTAAAACATAAAAGCTACGATTATGTCTGTAAAAACGTATAAGTTTACTCTCTCTTTGCACTGCAGAGGCTGGCGCTTTTGCAAAAAAACTTTGGAAACAGCTGCAGTTGTCTGGCTGACATAAATCAAAGGTATTCAGAAAATAATCCATACAGCTCTAGGATGTTTTTGTTGTTGTTGTTGTTGTTGCAAAGGTCTACCAAACCTTTTTTTTAATAAATGTATGTCTAATCATTTTTGGTGAATAAATTACAACCAGTCTGTGGTTTTGCAGGTGTTCATATGATGGTTCTCTGGCCGTATCTGAGGCCTGCGTCCCACTGGTCACATGTCAGGAAGCTGCTCCTCTCATTAGTACACTTCTTCAGCAGCCAGCGTCCTGCATCAGGGCAGCAGTCAGCGAGGACTTCCTGGATGCTCTCAACTCTGCCCACTCCAGGTACACTGCGGCACACGACTGCTGAGATAATTTAATCTTTTAACACGAGTTTAATAGTAACTTTTACTTTGTGTTCAGGCACAGACTTTACTCCTATCCTGGTGGGATGGGAATGTTAATGCTGTTTATTTGCAGACGGTGTTTGTTACTGGAGGAGCGGGGAATCATTTCACTGTGGTATCATAACCTGCCCAGTCTGGAGGAAGCAGTGCTCGGGTTGCTAGAATCTGTTCTCACCAACAAAGAGTCCTCACCACAGAAACTAGAGCAGCTACTGGAACAGGCACTGCTGGTGGGTCATTTTTATTGCAATGCAACCTCAAATGTCCAAAGCCTATCCTGAATTCATCATATGAACGGCGCAGTTCATCCACTCTGTTACAAATCTGAAATGAGGTGCATGCTCTGTGCGTTTTGTTCCACTTTGATCTTATTTGTATATGGTGAAACCAAGCATGTGGAATGCAAATTGTGTTCGTTTCGTTGAGGTAATGTCTTTGTGTACGCAATTCTTACATGTGTTTCAGTGCTTTTTCGGTGGTCTTTTATTTTTCGCCTGACTTTTTCACACCATTTGGCTTTGCTCCCCGTGTATCTCACATCATTTGGCTAACCCTGCCGTCCATCGCACATCATTTGGCTTACATGGTACATGGTCTTTGTGTAACTGTTTAACTATGATATTTGCTGTGGCGGTTCGTCAATCTGTAAACCCTAGTTCAGACATCTGCAGTGATATTTGTTTTTGGTCTAATACTTTTATGCATAGTTAAAGAAAAGTTAAAAACTGATTTCTCAAAACAAAAAGAGCAAACGCTGACATTGAGTTGTGTGCTATGTACTTGTGTTCACTGAGAAATCCATGTGTAGAATTTGAAAGTACAATTGCAGCACAAACTGTTATAAATTCCACCCCTGACCCAGGTTTCTAGCTGCTTTGCTCTTTTGAGCCACAGTTTTGCCTGCCTGAGTGTGAGCCTAAGGTTAATATTTTATTTCACTTTTGTCTTCCAAGAGTGATGGTCCAACTGAGTCTTGAATGGTAATAGTAAGTTGCATTACATTTTTAGGATTTTCCCTCACATTTAATACCAGCTAGGAGAAGCTGAAAAACCAGCTGATTTGATTTTTATGTGTGTGAAAGAGTGCAACCAATTATTGATCGTTTCTGTTTCCTGTCAAACGTCTGCTTGTTTATTCCCACCCGTCTGTGCCTGGTATTTGTTTTTATCACCTTGCTAGCTCACATGCACATGCATAAAAACCATGACAGACATGCCTCAGGTCACCATGCTTTGTTTATGATATTGCATCTGGAATAACGTGTCTGTTGATGGAAGGAGGGAGGGATTGATTTCAGGCTTCACTTAGCCTTCAACGTTTTTGGATATCAGATATACTTGTCAAACACATCTACAGTATATGTGAGGAGGTCTGAACATGCATGTGTGCATATATGAGAGGCGAAGGGGCCAAATGGGATGTTTCTCTCCTCACCACCCTTTAACGCTGCAACTGCAATCAAAAATGGGAAACACGAAATTAGGTCCACATTCCTAATTTCGGCTCGCTGCCCACCCCCCCATGAAGGTCCAACAATAAACATTCACTTCCTGGGATTTTCTGCCAAAAACAGGATGTTTGCTGTGTGCTGTAATTGACCCTCCTTGAAGTGTAAGTGGTAAGGTATGAAGAAAGACAATCAAAAAATCCCCAAACATCTGTTTTCATTAGGGCAGAAATGAGTTTTGCACACACGTATGGATCCTAGTGACAGAAAAGAGTGTGATCTCCCAGACTACTGATAGAGTTGAACATGTACACCTTGTTATATTGAATAAATTCATTCAGATAATGGAAATAATGCTTATCAATGCTAAAAAAAAAAAAAAAAAAAAATTGTACAATTTTTAATTGGAAACATTGTAGGAACCAGATATTAACAAAATTTGCTGTTTGACATTTTCCATTCATTTTAAATGACAGATTTTAGGATTTTTCATATGGTTTTAACATTCATAATAAAAATGCGTTAAAATTATAACATGAATCAAAAGTTATCGTGCATAGCTGCATAGCTCTCGACCTAATGTAAAATTGTAATACACATCGGTGTTAAAATCTGCATGGGAGACAGCATGTGGTCCTCTTTTAGTGAAACATATGTCCCCATATAAGAGTGTGGGAGGGTCAGACGTAAATAATTAGGGACTACAAGAAATAAACATGTAGAGAGGAGCGGTCATGAGCGGCACAGCTGTAAAAGGTTTGTGTTGGGGGGGTTTTAGGATGGTAAATCTAAAACACATGAAAGGTGTATATTTGGCTGCTGTAAGTTTGTGTGTGCGTGCATGCGTGCGAGACTAGTTGATGAAGATTGAGATCAGGAAATAAGTCCATGACGTGGACGTTGTTAGAGCAACAGTGACACCCAGTGGTCAGTAACGGATCAACCTTTGTGCTGTCTTGTCGGATTTGTTGGGGAACTGACCTTTTACTCCTTTGCCATTTTTTTGTGTTTCAGCCTAAAGCCTGTGCTCAGCACTACTCTATGTTTTTGGTGGTTAATGACATCTTCAGGTGAGAGCTGCTGTTTTATCTTTTTGGTCCGCTTTTCCAAAAGTACAGTCTTGGATTTTCACTCAGTGTGTGTGTGTGTTTGCACTTGTGTCACAGGTATTTCCTCAAGCAAGCTGAAGGGACAGAGTCTGTTCATTCTCTTATTCACACATTTACCAGATGTTTCCTGAGGGAACTGGCCCTGGTGCCGCATCAGGTAGTTCTTGATTTCCTATTTATTTATTTATTTATTTTTTATATCAAGCCATATTTACTAGTAATATAATAATATACAATATATTGCTATACTCTTTTAATGGGCTGCTTTAGTCTTGCTGATACTGATCTCAGTGCCATAGAAGGCACAACAGCACAGCTGTGCGTAACATGCACATTTGGGATTATTACAGTTTATATGTTTTAACCACTAGATGGCAGTATTTTAGCGTATACTATTTCAGCAGACCCAGCTTTAATGGCTGTCATGCTGGACTACACGCTATGCACCATTAAACTTTAGGGCCCACTGTAAAGCTATTACTCAACCCCCACATTTATGATAGCATTTTTCATGCTTTTAGAACACTGTGTTCCGTGGATTCAAGATAGTTGTGATTTGCATTTAGGAAGCTCAGTAATAATTGTCTCATTTCAGAACAGCGTACCTTTGAAAGCCTTGTTCCCACAGTCCCCACAGAGCCTGCTGATTCCTCTCTTGACCCTGCCATCAGGTCAGTGTGTGTCTGTGCGTGTAGGTGTCTCGCTGGTACATTTCACACTGTCACAAAGCACAAAGCATTGAGGAGAAATAATTTCCTTCAGGTATTCTTTAACAGTATGTCAACATGCTTTTCCTGCTACAGACTGACTGGCTGATTTTGTGTCTTGGGTTTTCTCATCAACTGTAGTTAATGTTTTTTCAGTGCCCAATGTAAAACCTGACATCTTGTGCAACAGTGGTATATCATTAAAAAGGCTCTGTTAACTATAGAACTAACAAAATCCTACAAGTGCGGATGTATGGGAATCATTACCGATGAAGGGTTGCACAGCAGGTCAGTGCAGGGGCAAAGTGGAGTGGCGCTTAT
Source organism: Pao palembangensis (assembly GCA_015343265.1). Taxonomy (NCBI): domain Eukaryota; kingdom Metazoa; phylum Chordata; class Actinopteri; order Tetraodontiformes; family Tetraodontidae; genus Pao; species Pao palembangensis. The sequence goes on along the minus strand of CM027081.1, from coordinate 30,444,431 downwards.
CACTGTGCCCAGACTCGACTGTAGACAGAAAAGATTTATGGAAAGGGGATGTTTGAAGACATACTTGAGCCATGGCAGAATGTTGAGTTTATTGTTGTGATGTTGGTGCGCTGAAAGGCATTTTTGAAAGGAAATGTGGGAAGTTCCCTCACTGTATATAGTGTGATGTTAAAATTTGCTTTGAAGGGAAATTTGTATCAGGATATGAAACATTTTGAAATACTGCAGTTGTTCCACTTGACGTGTCAGGTACTGTGCTTTGGATTGAAACATTACATTTGTATTCTGTGGGGAAAGTTAATAATGATTTAACAATCTCTTACTTAACACCGCTTTGGCCCTTTAGTACAGTTAACCAATTTTAACAACAACAAGTTTGGATATCTAATTGCATTCCAACTAACAGTAGTTAATCCAGTTATGGATGGATATACAGTAATAGTCCTCTATGAGGAACATTGGCTTCATTTAGAACATCACAGTGGTACCCCAGAAAGTCAAAATGTGTATGTTAATGCAGTCTGACATTAAGGAAAAGAGGTATTGATGAGAAAACTCTTTCAGAGGCTAATTATCATAGCAACGGAAGAAAACTAACTTGCTGCTCATTTGTGTTTTTGCCACCAAGATTGCAGTAGGTCTTTATAGATTTTTCCATTGTTTGGATGGAAATCAGTAAAATTTCTACTGTTGTCTGTTGAATTCCTGGTCTGTGTCAGGCTTTTGCCTGCTGTTTATCATAACTGTCATGCCGTTAATGTGATGTGTACTGATACATGCTCCAAATAGTCACTTTATAACTGAATCTGTCATTGCAGAGATGCATCAGGAGGTGTGGAGACATCACCTGAAGTGGCTCAGTGACTCATTAAAGAGAGTGACAGAGGAAGACGAGGAGGCTGACAGAGACGGGAGCAGAAGCAGCTGCTTAAAGTGAGAAAAGCTTGCAGAAAGAATGTGTTAATGTGTGGATGCTTCTATCAGCATAATGCCTGTGGTGATGTATCCAGAGTGGGGCTGCTTTGTCAGACATTTCCTACCTGCATCCCTGCAGAGAGGTCCTGGTGCACCTCATTGCTCCTGTAAGAGCTCATTAAAAGCTATTAGCTGAGGAAAGAGAAAAGTGCAGTGGAAACGAAGGAAAGCCCAGTTAGAGGGGAAAAAGAAAACTGCCCAAAAAAGCGCAGAAACAGAGAGGAAGTGGACTGTGGAAGAGGTCAAATTAGCATGACCATTACATTCAGAGAAGTTTGGAGATCTGGTCAAATAGCCGCCGATGTCCCACAGGTGGAGATGGCTGACTTGATACCATCCAGCTGTGATCGTAAAGGGGTCCATTATCCCCACTACTGCTCCATGCAGCCCCCCCCCCCCCACAAACATTCCTCCAAGCTCAGTGGTGGTAACGTCGGATGTTGTGTTGCTGCGGGTGAAGCTGAAGCTGCAGTTTGCATGTGAGCCTGCAGGCCTGGGGAAAAGAGGGAAAGCAGAGCTCTAATGATGGTATTAGGATAATTTGAGGAAGAGATCTTTATCTGCTGTCTAACTGCAGGTCACAGTGTCATTGCAGGTCTCTTCTGTTTCACTTATCAACATGCGAATGCAATATTTGCCAAGAAACAGTTGAATATGGAAAAGATATCTAATAAAAGTCGTAGCAGGTGTTAAATGACTAATATCTCAGTTGTATTCAATTTTTCCACTTTGCTGTCTCACTTAATGTGATTTCTCATCCCACACGTAATTCTGCCAGACTGCTTCCTGGTATTTCTCTCCAGGACTGAATAAATAGAGATAACTTGTCTGAATGCAAATGGGCATGGATTATTAGCAACTTCATTTTATAGAACATTTAGAGGCTTAGTTTAAGTCCTAATTTATAGTACAACAAGATAACTGGTTGTCTTTTTTGTTTTATTTATTATGAGATGAGTGTGGCGTGGCAAATGGCTAGAGTCAGGGATATGAGTCAGATCCGCGGAAAGCCTCTCATCTTTGGTTCATCCGCCGCTGCTGCAGCCAATGGGGCGAGACTAATCTCACTGCCAAAACGCTCGCATTCGTGGGCAAACACCCGTAATTTCACTGTTTCCAAATGAGTTAAATGCTGTTTTATGACCAAGTTTTTTTTTTCTAAATCATTTGGAAAGACTGTAGTGGAGAATGAGGACGTAAAGCATGTCATCCATAGCATGGAAAATTTGAGGCTGCCAGTGACTCAATGTGGGGCGACTGAGGGACTAAAACCATACAGATTATCCGGCTCGTCATGCTCGTAAATATGCCAGTTGGGAGCACGCTGACTATGAGGAAACGGTTTATTTGACAAAAAAAAGTCCATCTTTTTTCCCCTCCTTTTCTTTTTTCTTACATGTTTTCCTGTCCTTTAGGGGGCACCACAGAGTCTTTGAAGCCTGGTTTCTGCTGGTTCAGTGTGTCCACTGGGTACAGGTGGCTGCCCAGGTGCTGGTGACCTTAGAACCCCAGGACTGCGGACCCCTCCTTTGGCTGTTGACCTTCTATTACCACCCAACCAACAGAGGGCATCACAGAGCGTTGCAGCTGGTCAGATGAAACTTTTTATTTTTGGCTCTTGGTGGGAATATTAGTTTGGAGAGACACCCAAAATATCCCAGTAACTACTTGATGGATTTTTATTAAATTTCCATTGATTTCTTGGTCTCCAGGAGATAAATGGCAAAAAAAAAAAAAAAAAACCCCGCACAAGTTTAGCCTGCCTACCAAAACCAACCAAGCTCAGATTACAACACAGAAAGGCAATAAGACACTAGTCTATTAAGAGTTCAATGCCACTGTAATACTGTACTGTTTCTGAAAATTGTAGATTTGGTCAGGTGATATTAGCATCGTTTCTCAGTAGTCTATTGTCCAGCATTGTTCTCGGGTTCTGTTTTATTTGAACGTAATGAAGGTACACTGTCATCAGCTGGTATCTTTTGGAAGGTGGCTTGTCATTTGAAGCCTCAGAACAAACAGAGAGAAAGTAGAATAACACATTAAGGTTTAAATTATTAATGAACACTTTCTAAAGGGGAGAGAATGAGACAGTAGCGTGGCAAGAGAGATGGGAGTGGTGTAGGGTAAAAAGGGTGATGTAGTATTGATTTTCCCAGCGAGTGTCTGGCCAGCCGGTCTGAGTTTCATCTCACTGTCTCCTCCGTGTCCGCCTCTTCCCGTAAACCCCATCATCGCTGCCTTCTCTCCCATCGTGCACTTACATCACACTAGGTCGTGTTCAACATCTGCAGATTACAAGTCTGCCATTTTTTTTATTTGCGGGGAAGAAAGCTGCAGCAGTCATTCCGGTGAGGTCTGTCAATTAACCTCTCTCTTAATTTGTCTCGTGTGTTTCCAGGTGCATGCCAAAGAAGCACTGGACCACCTACGCGCCCTGTTCACGGCCTTAAATCCTCCTCTTCCTGTTGGCTCTTTGCAGTCTGTGATGACTCTGCTGTCACCACAACAGCAGCAACAACAGTCATTATCGACTTTACTGATCATCAACATCTTGGTCAACTTTGCCGTTTTTTCCCGGCAGGCACTGAGTGGATCAGCAGAGATTTTACAGATGGTGAGGAAATACTCTTTTAACAAATTGACTGAATGACTAGAAACATTCATGAATGTGTGTTTTCAGGTGCTGGACCAGTCTGGGCTGGTTAACGAAGCAGCTCGCGTTCTCCGCTCACTGGAGCTTTCACAAAACGGAGGAAGCTGCTTATCGAGCGAAGCTAACAGAGTCCAACTCAGGATCCAGAAGCTGCAGCACACGCTGACCCACATGAGTGTCACAGGCCCATTTACAGGTGGGAGTGCACACCCTCACGCACACAGACGCCAGTCACCTACACAGCAGTGTGGGTGACCGGCCCCAGTTTCCCCGCAGCACCGTAGAAAAATGGCAGTATAATGACTAACTGTAATAAAATGTGATGTCACTCAAGTTTCTGTGGTATATATTTTCATTTAAGTGCTGAACATGTGACAGGTGTTTCAGAGAAACTCCCACACATCGATTGTCACTCTGCTGATGCATTTATTAAATCATTTCAGTCTAAACCCCCATTCACACATGCAGCCGTTTCCAGCAGTGTTCCAGTATTTCCCTGGGAGGGGTTGAGGGATATTTTGGAGCCAAAACAGATTTTGTTGGAAATCTGCACAGGCTACCCAAGACCTCATAAAGTTGCATGGAATTTACTGGAAAGGCTGTGTTAAAAAAGAAACCAGAACATCACTTGGAAGCCTCGAATAGACTTATTTTCAAATCAGTCTTCAAAAGGATTTGGAGACCTTCCGTGCCCTTCTTAATGTTTTTATTTCATTAAGCTTAAAAAAATGAAGCGGACCATACAGATACAGTCTGCTATATAAACAGATTTGAGATTGATGTGAATCTACTGGACTAGAGCTGCAAGTGTGAGTAAACTGAGAGTAACTAGTGATGCTAGGAATCCTGGGAATTTATTGGCAACTAAAAGATTCAACCTTCCTCTTGTAGAAACGGCACCAAAATCACATTTATATAAACAGGCACTGCCCAGTTTTTCCTCTGCCAAGATCACTTTTTACTGGCAGAACTGTAGTTTATGCTATGGAATATGTGTTGTGACCATTTACCATCATTTGGGGCCATGTATGAAGAGCAATGATGGAACAGATTTGGGAAATATGGAGTCCTGCATTTGAGATTTGTGTGTTTGCTTGATGATGCACAAAGTTGTATGGAGTTCTCTGACTGGATAAAAAGTCGACATTTTCTTAATTGGTCATGAGAAGTTGCGCAACACAGATGTTCAAGCAACTTCACCAAAACTCTGAACATTCAAAAGGAAACTTTATTTAAATATGATCACATGAAATGTTTTTACTCAACATTAGAAATGAACATGAAAACATGCCCAGGCAGCTGCTGCTAGCCAGGGGGAACTCACTTGTGATGTAGAAAAACAAGTCCAATGTAAGAATTTCCAGTCTAAACTCTTGAACCAGTTCTCAGCTCCAGACTAAACAGACACCCCGTAAACTCCGTCTGACACGGACACGTATTTCTCCAGAAAAATATACCCCCCCGTGATTTATTTATGTCTAACAGAGCTTCTCTGACGTGGTCAACGTTTGGTCTGACCACAAACGGCGAACCGCCCGTATTTATTCACGCGCCAGCGGCTCGTGCACACCTGACGAGACCGCTTTCCTCACTTTAGTTTAAAGCGCAAGCTCTTCTGCTGAGTGACTGCAGCGTCCCCTCTGCTGCACCGGAAGAGGAAGGGATTGCTGGACATCCGTACACTGTTGGGTGCCAAATTCCTGTCATCTCTGTCTGTAGCCAGCAACCTGGAACAGAAAGATAAATGTAGGCTGGAACATTACAGAGCTTTTGATTTGGGTTGAGCAGACCGTATCCAACTGATGTGCAGGCAAGAACTGAGAACCTTCTTTTTATCTTAATACATTTCCTTAAATTGCTGGTTGTTCCAACAATGCTGCCACCTGTTGAGAGCGGTCCAGTGTGTTCTGCTTTGCTGGTGAGCGGACTGGACTCCTGTTCCTGCTGAACTGAGCCAGTGGTTCTGTACAACTGCATATCAGCTCAGTAGGCACAGGAAGCCGAGCCCAGAACTCTCTCTGTCACTGATTCTCAGCACTTTTTCCTTTTATCCGGCCAGTAGCTGTAAAATCACACTACACCTACTCTGACCTAATGTCAGGTCGTATTACACTTTAGCACCCCCACAACGACGTTAAACACTGGCCCGTCCTCTGCAGAGTGGTGGTGCAGCTGCTTTATTTTCGATGATGCTTTTTGCTTCTGCAAAGATGCTTCTGCAGAGCTTAATTTCCATCCCATTATGATGTCATAAATCACACGCTGCCAGCAATTCTTCGCATTGACAGACTTTTGATGGTCATTACTCTTTTACCAAGGCCTATATATAGGTTAAAAAATGGCCAGCTCCACATGGCCCTCATTGTTAATTCACACATCCGTCCTCATTTAGCTGCTGTTTTATGAAGAAAGAAGGCTGGAGACTGTTTAGTATGGCTTGGAATTGGAATCTGTGCCCAGTTAGTGTTAAAGGTCAATGGTTATGTTATACTTGACATTTAATCAGGCTGCAGTTATTGACTGTTTGGGTGTAAACTGAGATTAATAGTTCCAAAACATCTCTATTGCCGGATCATGCATGAAAAGTGAAATGAGCTGTTCGCAGTTAGTATCGCCTTTGTGTTTTAGATGTATCTGGACTAATTTGGAAATTTGCAGCAGAATTCTTAGGAAAGCTTGAAACTATGTGTGTTCAAGCCAGCTGACAAACCCAGCCCCTCCAGTTGTCAGGGGGTCTTTTACAGCATCAGAGCTGTTATTCTGAGAAAAAACCAGAGAAAATCCGCGACGGAAGCACTAAATTGACCAACTAAATAGAAACTGACATCCATAAGTGAATGTAAGATCTGAAGATCATTAAAGATTTTCATCTTTGCATGCTTGTGTTTTGTTTTCCTCCACTGTTGAACTGTGTTCCGTGAGAATCTGTCTGCTTTGTGGATCTGTGCATCTCAGCTTCCTTGGGTTGAGATTAGAGCTGAAATCAATACACATCAGCCAGGGATGCACAGATGGCACACTTTACTGACAAAGAGGGATGCAGTTTAAAACCCAAAGAGCTCTAAATGCTGACAGGATGATTTTGAGCCCTGATTTGCTGTTCTGTCAATCATTGAAGGGTCAGCCATTAGACAATAACTTGTATCTGCACAGATTCAACAGATCACTTAATTGGACTTGATAAATTATTTAAACACTGTTAATTTACTGTAGATCTATAAATGATATTTTAAGTTTCGAAAGGACAGCTGTGCATTGAAATACCAGCAAGAAACGGCTCCCCCTGCTGGTAGATATAAAAATTCTAACTGTAGTTTCACAGAATAGAAAATAATGTGCGGCTAGAATCATGGTCCAAATTAGCTTTTATGATACACGACTAAAGCAGACAGAAGCAGAGGGCTGGAGGTCATTCATTAGAACTGTTGTTCTAGTGTTTTGGATGTTATTCCTGAGTGGGAGGCTGTCAGTGGAATGTTTGATGAACATGCAAGTGAAGCCATGCGATGTGTTAGATTCTTAGATTAGAGCGAACTGAAAAAAAAATGCAGAAGCAAAGGGGAAAAAATTAGATAAGTGAGGGCGGGGAAAGGAGTGTGCTCACAATGAAATAGGCACAACACCTACTGCAAAGATCTAAAAAGAAGATTTCTTTTATCTCCCTTCTTTTACGGCAAGTCATTGTCCCGCTTTGTCCACTCGTCTGGGTCATGCTCTCCTCAGGTGCAGAACTTAGCCACTGTGAACAAAGAGGAAATCAATCACTGTTCACCAATCAGCTAAGCTCTGTGCCTGGCTGGAGAGAGAGGAGACAAACCCAGTCCCGTCCCCTCTCGCACAAAACACTCTGACACCCTCCAGCTCCCTCTTCATTCTTTTTTCCACCCTTATCAAGGCACCGATCCTCCTAACAACATCGAGCACACTCCTTAGAAAAAACACGTCTTCTTTGGTTTGGAATATTTGTGTGGGAGGCTGTGGTTTTTAATAGCAGCTGACTGGGTCTGGGCTGTGTGGTAATCCCTGGCAATGTGATTTTATCATAAGTCACAAATCAGCACGCCAGGAACCCTCACAGCCCAGACATGAAAGAACAGGCTTTGACTGCAGTCTGCAGTCCAGTCCAACACCTGCAGCACCTTTCAAATTAAAGCAACGCCAACTTTTTTTCCCCCTCTCTCTCCTTGGCTAACATACGCCATCAGAGCCCACTCCTAGGATGAGACCTGTAGATCCTTGCTCCCTCTCGTCTCCACACGTCTTTTATTTTACCTTGGATAACCCTCTCCTCCTCTCCCATTCGCCACGCTTGGCTAACCCAGCGATATGCCCCTCATTAAGCGGATCAAGAGGGATTCCAGAGGCATGTACCAGGGAAAGAAAAGAATGAGGGAGAGAGCAAGAAAACGGGGAGGAAAAAAGACAGGGAGAGACCGGTGTTCTCACCCGAAAGGGTTGTACTTTTCAGGATTGAAACCACCAGGCGGGGTGTGTCCCATGACAGACTTGTTTTCGTCTCCCACTGTCCTGTAGGTCTGTGTGAGGGTGTAAAAGAACAAGGTGTGTGTGTGTGTGTGTGTGTGAAAAGGCAGCCGAGGTCGCTTCATCCATCATTTTAATTGGAAGGAGACCATCACTCCACTGACCAACACTGATGTTTACAGATGTTATCTCCTTAAATTCTATAAAATTCATTCGCCCTGTACTTCTACCAGGAGGAGATGTGAGGAAGTGCTGACAAAAGAAGTGCAGGAAGGTGTTTACATAAATGTGTGTGTTATAGGCGTGTGCCTGATTTATCAGGGCTGAACCAGATGCTGAGCACTCATCCAGAAAGCCTTTCACGTCCTGTACGAACGGATAAAACGCCTGCATGTCAAGAGATAAAAGCCTGTCTTGAAGATACTTTAGAGCTGAAAACGATTTAATGCTGTCAGTTGCTCAGGTTGACATGGAACGGTGTTTATCAGCACCTCTTACAGCTCGTGCTGACCATGGTCGCAGACACCGTGTTTCTGATCTCCTACTTGGTGGATTCTGTGACATAAAATGTTGATGCACAGCCAAGAGCTGATTCTGACCGACCCGTGTCAGCAGGAATATTTACAGAAATAAATGATCCCACATTCCAGGTTTAGGTTAACATCAACTGCTAATGGAATGACTTGGTTAGTAAAAATCCAAGTCAGTGAGGACACACACACAGTTTCCGTGACCTCTGGGGTCAGAGGCACAGTTGCTCAACTACATCTAGCGTGATCATTGTTGTTTGAGTCCAAATCTGTTTAATTGCTTGTTGTTGCTATCTTGTCATTAGATAAAGGTTTGTGAGTAAAAGCAGCACTAGAGGATCGGTGGCTTCAGGGAGACCTGCCTTGAGTCCAGTCCTCCCTTTCGCTTGGACTTCCTGTATGTCTAAACTTTCAGTTTATCTTTACTGCATTTGGTGTCAGGCCAATAAATCCTTCACTGCTCTGCACTGTCTAAATGCTCTGGGTTCTACTGCAGTTATAAATGCAGGAACAGGAGGAATTTCAGGGCAGTTTAAACACAGCACCGAAAGGCCTGAGCCCCTCAAAGTTCTCGCTGACCCCTTCTCTTCCTTTCTCCCTCTTGTTTGTTTAAGAAACACATTCCCAAATTCCTTCTCTGACAAACACATTCTGACGAAGCTGCTGTGCGGGCACGGAAAAGGCCCCTTTCTGGGTCTACAACCCCACACCGTCAATGAGCTGAGACAGGAATGTGAAGCACATGTAACAGAGTCGTTTGAGCGTGGACTGTCCCCCTGACCGGGACTCACTCGCCACCATCCCTACGCAAAGCTGTTACATTCAAAATCAGAACAAAGGAAACGTGATGAAATTCTCCCAGTTAACTGCTCACTGGAGCAGCTGGAAATACATTTTCAGGTGTCAGTCAGATTCGTCGGACTCACTGATGTCATTTCTACTCCTTGTTTACTTTTTGTGAAAATGAGACTTCACCTTCGATGTCACAGAACCATCTCCTCCACCACTCTGCGTGCTGATTGGTCCATTTCTTCTTGGACCAATGAGAGACAGCGACAAGCCAGGGCTTGCTGCTGAGGGTCTTCCTGAACCATCAGCTCTCCGTACAGATAGACACCCATGGCCTTCAAAAAAAAAAACAGATGTAACACTAATTAGTCCATTTTTTTCTGAGAAATTAACATGAGGCACTCTATCGTCTAGTTAGAGGTGCGTATTTACTTGGTCGTGAACCAGAAAGTTTTCCACGTCTCTGTACGCCTTTGTGTGCACGTGTTTGACCACCAGCTCACACCAGCGATGTCGCACCTGAGCGCAGAAGAACCAGAGAGATGACCTTGAGGTTAAAAATAATTGAGGCTGCACAATTGGTTTAAAGAATTTGAAGTTCTAAAGGTGAGAAACTCAGAGTTCTGTTTTCCTCTTTGTGTTTTCACTGTATGTGTGCATGTGTGTGGACACTAATGCATGGTCTCCCCCCCCAGAGGATCAATAGGAGCTGTGTTGCCGTTGCGATTAGCGGACAGATGAGAGGCGGGCGCTGTCCTCGCCTCAGCCATCATCCTTCTTCATCTGCTACGAGTGCACAGGTCTGGCCGTGCACAGGTGAGGATTTACTGCACATGTGAACGTTCTCAGGGAAGAGTGATAAAAACAACCAGAAGGATAAATCAGATCTTAAGATTAACCAAATTTAAAGTGCCGTCGCTCCAGCAGCCAAGCTTGAAAGTTTTGGTGATTGATTCTGTTCGAAGAGGCTGTTCTACAGCAGCGCTAGACCAGAACAAAGTCGACTGGATTTACCCGGGGGAATGTTTTCCTCTGGGTTTTATGCTCAAAAACAAAGCGTCTGTTTACAGACATGCACATGAGTGTGTACATTAGTGCCCTGTGGTGGCAGCGGCCTGCCCTCTGGTCCGTCCAGCCCCTGCGGCTGTTCCCTGTGTGGGTCACATTCCTTGGGAGAGCCCTGGAGCAGAGCAGCTGTCTGCTCCAGCTCTTCTTCCTACCGCTGGGCCCCTCTCTCTCTGAAAACACATGCAATAACGCAGTGACATTCCTCCATTTATTACCCACCCCTCCATCAACGTCGACTTTGATAACGCCTACAGCTTATTCTACCATCTACTGTGGGGAAAAAACAGGACCAGTGTGGAATACCAGAAGTGACTACTTGACTATTTTAGCAGAATGACCATACATCAATAAAATCATTCTAACAAATACTGCTGCCTTTTATGTGAAAAGTTAAAAAAAAGGATCACCTGAACTATTTTCATCTGGTAACAAGTTTAAACTAGCACAGACGGACAGGAGTTTTTTCCTGAACGATAGTGGACTGCACATTTCTACATTTTTATTTCTTTCCTCCAGCTCAGACATGTTTTTATCATTATCTTCAAGTAGGGCAATGAAAACCTTAACATACCAATTTAGGATGTTATTCTTCCCAAAAAAAAGCCTCTGCTGTGCTGCTGCTGAAAATCAGTGTCACAAACATGATCTTATTAATCCCTTTTTTGCAACATATTGAACATTTGCATGGATTGAATTCGTCTTCCAGCATGGACTCATCATCTTAAGTCGATTATGGCTGAACAATTTTAGCTGAAATGAAACAGATTTCTTGTAGCATTTCTGGAGGAAATTAATAAAATTGAATCTTTATTTTCTTTCACATTTCCTCTTTTGGCAGCAATTTTTGTCTCCTTGCAGGATGTTGAAAAGCCCCCCAAGATTGACTTCTTTGATTTTGCAGACTCTCTTTGATTTAGCCTCAGTATTTTTTCCCTCTTTGCATCGCATCCTGCTCCACATGTGTAAATAGATGCGCTGTGGTCCAGGGAAAGTCTCCAGTCACTGGAGGGGCAAAGCTAACCTGTGCGCAAGCGGACAATGCGTCCAGTGTTTTTCCAGATGGCCTGCGAAGCACAGACGCATGCGTATACGTTCTCACACGCACAAGAGATGTGCTCGTAAAGCACACGTGCAGATGTGTATACGGAGACGCACCGCGTCGCACATCACATGAGGCTCACGGGAAAAGTCAGGCATTCCATCTCACACATGCAGACCCATGCTTCAGCTCAGAGACGTGTTCAGGGTCACTCGTGCTGAATGCATACTTATGGCCAGCCCCAGGTTTCCTTTCACTAAATTGCACATCACACACACTTTAATCTGTAGGCCAGTCCTCACTGCAACCTTGTAACATCCACTACTCTGTATGCCAGACTGCTTTAAGTGATAAACGTAATCCAGAGGCAAATAGGACACACACACACACACACACAAAAAAAAATCTATATCAGGATTTCCAGGTGATGCAGCGGGTTACAAACAGACGGGACTAGAGCGCTCAGGCGCGTGCATACGAGTGTGTGTTTGTGGATGAGTGCTCATAATGTGCTGCCCTGTGCTATTTTTAGCAAACACTAAAAGTTTTTCCAGGAAACTGCAGATGAGAATCTGCTTTCTGCCGGGAAGTTGGACCAGAGGTCCAAAGATTGACCCCAGATCAAAGCGCTTCTATTAGAGTAAAAAACAGAAATGCAACTGCAGATGACAAACATGACTGCCTCACCAAAAGTCCATGTTAAAATAAATAAATAAATAAGTTGTGTTAACAACAGAGTATTGTGCCGCAGCTGTGTTTTCACACTCGCGCGCCTGTAAAGAGCCTCTGTACAGTAAAGAGGCCTTCAGCTGCCAACATACACAGCTGCAGAGAACAGACAAGAAAACACGCACGCATGTACTCGCAGAAACCTTCAGTAGTGCCATTAAGCAATGTGCTGTCCCTAACACCTTTGGGATGTAGCCAGTGATGGAGGCTGTAAAGAAGCGAGCTGCTGAGCCGTGCATCTCGGGGAGATGAAAGAAACTTTTTTTTTTTTTTATTATTATTATTGTTAGAGAGGATTACGGAGCTGGAACGTAGATGCTTGCCTGTCTCGACGGGTGTGTGTAGTGTGTGTGTGTGTGTGTGTGTGTGTGTGTGTGGTCTAACCTCGGCGTCTTGGCTTTGGAGGTTGTAAGCTCGCTGGAGAGCTTCCATGGCTTCTTTATTCAGCTCCTCTTCCTCCAGCAGAAGCTCCAAAAGCATCACTAGCTGCTCCGACGTCACCTGAGGGGATGAAATTAAACCAAAACCAGTGATGAAATTCATAATGATACCTCCCAATATGTACCAGGACATGTTATTAGTTATTATGAGAAAAAAAACATCACACTGTGACACAGCTATTAAAAGAGCAAAATTACAGCCTTATTGCCTACGGACTGTTTCAACATATTAATCCTTTCACAGAAATGAAACTAATAAAAATAATAAAAAAAAAAACAAAAAAAAAAAACTGGGCTGTAATGTGGAGCTTTTCAAGGATTCTGTTCTCTGAGATGGGAATTGAATAAAAATGAAACAGTACAACTGGAATATTAACAAACATGTAAAAGAAGACAGATGCAGGGAAATAATGAAAAATCATGGATGGAGAAACAAAGTAATGAAGTTATCTTTCACAGGTAGACAGACAGCAGCAATGTTCACAGGGGACAACAGATTTTAAAAAAATGACTCTTCCATCCTTATTCTCATAGGCTGCAAGAAGGCAGAGAAATCCCTGATTGAAGCAATAACGGAGCCATAAAATTGAGGGAGGAGACAGATGCCTCCCTGGTGCTTTTTAACAGAAGCTGACTGATTGTGCCCTCCTGAGGTTAACCTTAAAGGAAACAAGCCATTTCATTCTAATGACTAACATCTACAGGGACGCACAGGCTCAGACGATCATTCTGAAGATGGATGTGGGCAGCGATATGAGAGAGCAACTTCCTCCTCCGAGACGCTTGTGCCCGGCCTTGCCTCTCTCCCTCATCCGTACACCCAGAAATCCCAGTCCCTGTTTCTCTCCAGTCCCAGTCTGGGACACAATAAATGGTTTAAATCCCCACAGAGAGTGGAGCGAAAAGAGGTACGAAGCGCGTGTGAGGGTGAGAGAGAAAACTCAGATAAACACCAGCAAAGAGTAAATAGCTGTATTTTTGCAAAGTGAAGTATTTAAAGTAGTGTTTGGTAAATGGCCTCCTCAGCACTGCTGGGAAAAACCCGAACTAAAACCAGGAAGTATTTTAGCATGTAGCTAAAGGCAGCTGAGGGAATAACACCCAGATTCTGGCTGACAACTTAAACACTGGCACACACACACACACACACACAGATGATCGTCGAACCCCGTGGAAAATCTGACATCCTGTCTTTCCCTTCACCCTATTTCAACTATTCCCTCTCTCCAGACCTCCTTCCATTTCCAAGTGTTTCCTGAAGCGGCGTCTTCTTCTCTTGGGGGGCCCACCCATGAGTTTGCCTGCTCTCCCACCCTTTGAAAAGTGAGGAATCTGCAGCAATAAAACACAGCTCCCACCAACACACACACACACACAGACGGGCAGATGCCAGTGTGTGTGTTCGCCGGGCCTGCGTACACCGGAATGTACTTCTGTTGCTATGGATGTAATCAATAAGCCAACCATCGCTTCAAAATCAGATTTCAAATCAATAATTGGACATCACACAGTACTCCCCGCTGTTCTGGCACCTTCTGGATGTGTCTGGCTTTTCTGTGACTCCCTTTTTCAGTTCACCCCAGATTTAATTGTTTTTCATGGTGGCTTGGTTACAGATATGCGTCTGTGCTAGTGTGTGTGTGTGTGTGTGTGAAAGAGAGAGAGACAGAGCAATTAAAGGGGAAAGGTGAACTCCATGGATGACTACTCCCTTATTATTAGGTAGAGTCCTAAAATGACACTTATAGTCGTTACAAAGACACACACACACACACACGACCAGGTCATGGTTACCTTGAACAATAGGCCTTAATAGTATAGTGGTGAAAGCGCTTTATGACTGAAGGGGGAAATGTATCCTGCTCTGTCTCAACAATCATGTGAAAGGACCTTCTCACAGGCCTGCACACACCAACACACAGAAGTGGTCACATGAAAGAGGCATTTCATTCCCGTGCTGTCTATCAAGGCTCTGGAATGCAAAATGGCCAAAAAGGAAGAAAACAGAATGTCTTTCTCTACACACACGTTTGTGAGGACCTTCATGCATTCCTTTACTCTAATCCCAACCATCACAGCTAAACTCATCACCCTGACCCTGGCGCTCATCCTGACCTTAACCTTGAAATCAATTCTTAACACCTCACACAGTCCTTTGAAGTTGTGAGGCCAAAAATGTCCTCACTTTGCTGGTTAAAATGTGTGTGCTGGTCCCACACTATGCTGTATGCACAAGAACACAAACACACGGACATTATGTATTAACACACACCAAAACACACCCTGCACTTCTGTTGACACAGTTGAATTTGAGCGTGCAGGAACCTCTGGGAAACGAACTGCTCAAATATCCGCTTCACACACTGACCGCTAGAACAATGGGGCTCACACACATCTATGAACGCCTGCACCATACAGGAGAACTGACCGGAAATGCGAGTGGTAGTAAACACGAGGGACAATGCTCACGTCGCTGAATGTGTAAAAAGCTGCACGTGGCGTTTCTGCTAGACGTAAAGAAAATGAGCGAGAAGGAGTCAACGGCAGGTAGAAGCTGCATTTCTGAAAAGTATGTCAGCGTATATGTGTGGGCGTCTGGGACTAAGCAGCATTCGCTGTGCTCCTGCTGCTGCTGCTGCTGCTGCATAACGTTGAACAACAGCAAAATGAAGCAAAAACCGTCAGCTGCTCCGAAGAAAAGGCGGTTAAACGGCAACATCGGAGGTCCTGTGATGTTTCAGAGCCTGTGACTTAAAAAAGAAAGAATGAAAGGTTTGTCCAAATATGCAAGAAGAAAACTGTAAACATCTCCCAAACACTCGTCACTGTCTAACCATTTCCATGGCAACACTATTGGGTTCCATGCTGCGATCTGTACAGTCAACAGGAGACTCGTTTGAGAGGCTGAGGCTGGTATGTATCAACAGAATGGACCCAAAATGTTTTCATTTTCTCCTTCAATCACTCACGATGTGCACAGTCATGCTCTGAACTCTGCTTCAGGAAAAAAGAATAGAACAGAATGCCTTTTATTGTCATACATCTTTTTTTACATGCACGAGATGGAAAAATAATGATATAATTCAGTTTTGTGGCCTTTTAGCACTTTTCTTCTTTACAGTTGACTTGGTCTGAATCGTACTTGTAAAGATAATCAGAGAAGCTTCTATGAAGAGGCTTCAAAAGACAGATGGGACCTTGAAGGAAACTCTTGAATATGCCTCTGGCACCACTGAAAGGAACGCAGAGGTGCTCCTGAGGCTTTCCTAACCTCCCTCTACTCCCCTCTCTTCTCTTTCTCACTGCCTTCCTCTGAACTGGGAGAGTGCGTGCTGCTTGTTCAGTCACACTGCATTATGGGAGGTTTGCAGAGAGCGAGAGGCTGTGACATTATAAAACCAATCTGCGAGAGGCCATCCAATCACGCGTACGCATGCATGTGCGTGTGCTGCCATTCAGTCGCTCCTGCGCCTTTTATTTTTGTCTGACCGCAGGCTCGTAAAACTGAATTCTGGCACCAGCGGCCACAGGCCTCAGCCCACGCTCCAGGTACTAAGGTTTCACTCATTCTTCCCCTTAGTTCCCCCCCTTTCTCTCTGTCTCTGTCGCCATGGCTGTCTGCTCACCGTCTCCATACCAACCCCTTTTTTACAGGACCATACTGCGTGTCTGGCTCCTCCAATTATAAGCCCCGCCTCGCATCCTTTATTTCTCTCCGCCCTGCTTTATTATACAATTGATTTAAGGACTTGAGCATTCATCTGCTCAGACTGTAGTGAGAGGCTTGCGTTTTGAGACAAACAGTACGCCAAGCAGCTTTCAAGATTCTTTAAACAGCCATGGCAGCGGTAAATATTGAAGCTTCTTACGCACTTATACCTTCAGTTTCCTTTTACAGGCATAAGTGCTAGATGGGGAATATTACAGCAAATCTCCTTCCAACCAGTGAACCCTTGACATCTTTCTCTTTGCAGAATTGCTTTTTTACTTTGTGCCATCTTGCACCTCCCCTCTGCTTCTCACCTACTGTACATCTGGGGTCTGGCTGCTCTGTCAAGACCCAAGTTGTTACACAGTTCTGTACACAATATCAAGTGCTTACAGAGGAGTGATTCAGCCAACCGAGGCACGCAGGCTTCCGAGAAGACGAGGAACCGCTAATCACACATGCTTTGATGCATCGGAGAGATTTTCTGGCTTACGTTCATCTTCACACTGGATTGCTCCAAAAGTAACCTTACATCATTCTCCCTGACCCTGGACCCTCTGAGACAATATACTGTTTACAGAATTGGTCAAATCTATGTGTAGGGACCACGTAGCCGGTTAGTGTCCTAACTGGCGGCAACCCGGAGCCCCTGCACGCACAGAGATGGTGATGGCGCACAGAGATTACGGCATAAATCTACATCCAGTACGTTGCAGGCGGCTAGGCAAAGGTAATTCCATTCACTGTAGTGATATACTGCAATCCTGTAGCTCTGCAAGGTCTAAAAAGACATTCTGTCGGCTGACGTCACAGGTTTTATAAACCAATTCCAGGTAATAGGTTGACACACACAAACAGGAAGCACTCAAAGGTTATCCAAGAGTCACCTTGTGGAACTTAGCACAGTGAGGGCCTCACAGACAGCTGTGGCCACAGACCGATGACCTTGCAGATGACCTGCAGCGACAGACCATCATGTCCCCAATGGGTTAATTCCGTCTTTGCTTATTTGCTGCTTTAATCAACAGGCATAACATTTACGGAGAGCAGGATGGGGATTTACGCCGCTGTGTTTGATTTTGGATGCCGCAAATTATAATCAGTCCGGAACCTAATCACAAAGCAAAACAAACAACGTTTGAGGGAGACGGAGGTGCCAGAGCGAAAGAGTGAAAGAGAGGGAAAGGTCCTTGAGTATGATGGCGACGGTCGGCAAGCATCGGTTGTCTCAGCAATGTGCTCGCTAACGCAAACGTGAAAACTGACAAGCAAATACTGAAGCTGAAGAGAATAACTGACAATTCCGAGCACAAATACAACTAGAAAAGCACTCAGAGCGCAGACCTCTGCCAAGCAGCTCATTTCCCCGGGTATTCTGACCCACACCTGTAGTACAGTATTTATATAGGCAGAAGTAATGCAAGGTTACGTAACATAGTTGGTTGCTCGATGATCAAAGCCCCTTAGCCTTTAATCTTTGGAAAGTCATAGTCCCCTGAGTAATGCAGACCTTCCCCAAATGTAATCATCTGTGCCTTTGCCTATTATCAACATTTCCTAAAAATTTGATTAAAATCTGTTTAGAACTTTTCGAGTCACTTGGCTGACCATCAAACAGACACGCAAACGCTGGTTGTCACTGACCTCCTCCCTTGCCAGAAGTAATAAAATACATAGTCTTTTCAGAAGAATACATCTAAATGCTTCATTTATGCCCCTCTTTTAAAGTAAAAACATCTGCCCAGATCAGATCTGATTGACCTGGTCTGCACTCGAGGATGTTTGCATGTGTTTTTAACCCGAGTTTGGTCAGCTGCTCGTTGTTAGGACGGAAACCACCTTTCAGCTACACTTTATATTCATTTATTTAGACAGTTATATATAATTAAATCATTTTCCTTCCATGTTTGTTTTAATTAGTTTGAAATGATGAACTCCAGCATTGCCAGAACAGCCTTGGTCCAGGTTCTTCACACTTGATCACACTGGAAAACTTTGGCTATAAACAGACGGTAATCTGACAACAGGTCTCCTACGCAGGATATTTATGTTTCATTACTGCACAGTAGGGACGTGTTGACCATCACGTACTGACGGTGGAATGCTTATTACTCCGGCAATTTGGCAGTGGTCATGAAGACAATTATCATATTTTCTCTCCTACACGTCGCTACACTGGCTCGTTCTCACGTTCACACCTACAAACAGTGGAAGGTGGAGTTTAATTAAGCTCATGCGCTTGATGCTTTCGGGCACAAATTTAAGCGTCTCTGGTGGATACCTCCCTTGCCTCCCTCTATCTAATCCTCCTCCTCCTCCTCCTCCTCCTCCTCCAGAAAATCACTCTTTCCTAATGGAGTAACAAACAACGCACGACCACACTTCAGGCTTCTTTTTTTTTTTCTCAAGTACTTCTTCACTCACAGTTTTGTCACAGAAACTGTTCTTTTTTTAGTGAATATAAAAACATTGATGTTTAAATTCAAACCCTGATGCGCAACGCTGAGATGGCATATTCAGTCATCTCGCACAAATTTGCTCTCACCCTGTAGACATAAGGCACAGGAGTATGAAGAGTGACTGGCTGAAAATAGCGGAGCGTCCAGGTTTAGTTTCCTCCTGTCATTTGTTCTGGGAAGGAGAGAGCAGTATAGGGGGGTCATATTTAAATATTATTCCTTGGGGGGGGTTTTGCTGTGGATAAATATTATCGGTGGAGTGTGCTGCTCTTGATTAAAACATTTCTGAAGGTTAATAGCGCGCAGACACCCTGACATGCACAAATACGGCCGCAGCGAAAGGTCAAAAACGCTCATGCGATTGCAGTTTAACGACCACTCTGTTTCATAGCAGTTGGGTTCCTGAACCTCAGTGACAACAGAGTGAAGCAAAAAACAAGTGCACACATGCACATTCATCCCTCCACACACGCAGGTGCTATTCATCCTGTTAAATCAGGTTTAAAGGGATGAAAACAATTATAGGGGCAAAACACAAACATGCACCGGTGATGACCTCCGCTGCGGCGCGATAGCATCTACCGCTGTTGAAATATATACTCCGAGAAATAGAGAGGCAGGCCACTCCTCACTGGCTGGCTTTAAGCATTCTGAGCTGATGGAGGTATGCGGTGTGGACTAAGCCCAGATATCTATTGCTCAGACAGACACAAACACACAGCTGTTGAGTCATGCACTACCACAAAGACGCACACAAGGAAAGGAAAAAAAAGATTGAGGTATTTGATAATGGTAGAAGAAAGAACCACCCATGGGAAAAAAAAAAGCTGAAACGCCAGCATTTAGTTCAGGCTTGTAGCAGGAAACAGAACGCTGCATTTAGAATGTGAAACTGGTCAAACGGCATAAAGATAATCTAACTGTGACCTTGTGAATGAGAAGACAAAGACGGTTAGATTCACTCAGTCTGGATATCCACACATGCACCACACAGGAGAACTTGTACTTCTAGTCCAGCATGTTGCATTTCTTCACATATGCAGCCCCTGCTCACATCATGTGTGAAAGGCCGCACTATCTAGTTTCATTTGCAGGGATTTCTGTAATCCCGTATGCAGAGGCTCGTATTACATGCACACACTTGTTTGTGTCACACTTGTTTGCCTATTTGTTCCTGAGAAGGCTAGAACATGATGTACGGTAAAGGCTGAAGCCTAAATCTGGATTTACAGACTGTAAAAAGCACTGATTCACTCCCCACCATGTAAAGGCAACCTCCAAACTACAGCCCATGCAGAGAGTGCACACTAGTCTGCATTAAACATCTCAAGCGTCACATGCCTGAACAAAATGCGACCGTCCTACAGTGAGATGCCTACGTTTTTGCTTGAATTGACTCCAGATTGAACAATGCACATTTGTGTGACACAGTGCTGCACTTGTGCTGCACACAATGTGGCAGCCACATTTCAGCAGGCTGCGTTCGCGCTCTCACTGTCCCTGATGCGTTTTCCATGTGCGCTGGAAAGACAAACACAGCTGCAATGTAATGACACTCCAATGCTTCTGGGATTCCAAATGCATGTGCACGCACATACATACGCGTGCTGTGTGTGTGTTCTTTTGTGTGAGACTGTGTTCACGTCAGTGCATACCTGTTGAAGCTCTTAATAACGACTACACAGCTTCACATGCACGTGTGTGACCAGAGAAGTGCCAAGTGGCAGTCATGCCTGCCATTAAATGGCTCATCATCGCCCTGCGTGTTGATCGCTTTACACTCCGTCCTTTTACTTCAGGCCCCCACTCCTGTCTGCAAAAACATGGCGCACATAAACACACAACACAACACATGCAGATAAAAGCACACACGTAGCCAGCGAGGAGCCCCTCCCACCAGAAGGGATGAGACCAACTGTGAACTTCAAATGAAGCTGAAAACAGAAGTGTTGCTGAGTGATAAACGAGACAAATACACACACGGCCTCTCTCTCCTTCTCACTTTCACTCGGTGTACCTCGTTAGCGCCACACAAATGGAGCTATCTCCTCTCTCCGGGCATAAATCTTCCCATCTAATCACCTAATATCTGTGGAGTTTTTCTTCTATCACCTTTTAAAAGATAAAGCTTTTTTTTTTTGTTTCAACTTAGTAAAGACAGATGTAAAAAAAAACCAAAAAACGATTAAATAACTGAGTTTAAACGGACCCGCAGAGCTGCAGTGGCACGACAAACTGGCCTCAACACACTTCTGTATGTATGTCACAGACTTTTCCAGTTATACCCTTTTTTTATTTTTAATGGGACACACTCCGAGTCACATAACAGGGAAGCCCGTTACAGACGCAATTAAGCATGCGGACGTACAGCTGCGTTTAATATTCCTGAGTCCCGAGGCACAGATGTAAACATTTACGCTGAGAAGCGAACTGAAAAGTTTCATTGGCGTTTACTGCTGGATCGAGAGCTTTCATTGATGAAAATGTAAGCAACAGAAGGATGGATCGAACAGCAGTTGTTTGCCACAACGATCTCCTGTTTCCCACACAACCTATCACACAATCCTCGTTGTCAGCACTTTCCAGCAACGGCTGCAGCAGATGACAGCAGACAGTGGGAAACTTAAGTTGACTTGCTGCTTAACAGCGCTTTTCTATACTCTCTTTCCTTTTTTTTGGTTTTGACAGTAACACTCTCTGGAGTTGCTGTGATAATTCCCTCAAAGGCAGTTTTTACACTTTCATCTTTCTCCTCTTTAGAGAAATCTGATCTAAGTCAATTATCTAGAGAAAGGAAAGTGAAATCTGACCCACTCTTCTTTGCAGTGATATACATATCACATACATCTGTACATTACCTCTTTTGTTTTTAAATACTTATTAGGTTCTGAACACACAATTGAACCCAGAGATCCAAATCATCCTGCTCTGCATAATAGCTTCTGGCAGCACTGCTTCCAGTGTGATGGTGCACATAAGCCCGCCCATAAAAATGAACTGGACCCGTAAAACTGGACCATACAGCCACAGATGATCAACTCTCTGTGACAACATTTGTAAACTTCTGCAGGTAGTCAGTAAATGTCCTGCTACAACACCAGGGGGATTCTTTCTGAGGCTAAACTCTCCGTCAGCTCCAACTTTGTTTTCACTTAAAGACAATTAATGGCTTGTGTCCCACAGCAGCAGACTGAACTACAGATGCCCTGATAATGGAAAAACAACAGGAGCACGTACACACGCACAAACACTTCCGACCATTTCCCACCCTGGCATGATGAAGTCTGGCCGGAAACAGCCATTTCCCCGAACGTTCCCGTCTCTCCTCTGACATACTCCCTCATCCCTGATTCATTGGCCATAAATCACAGAAGAAGAGAGAAACCAGGACAGCGCAATTTGGAGAGCGAGCAGTAGAGAAAGGTGAGGCAAGGATGATAAACAGAGACGGTGTGGAGATTGTGCAAACAGCAACAAAGGAAAAACCAGAGATATGACACGTTTTTAGCTCAAACTTAAAGTAAAAAGCTGCAATAACTGCAGAACCAAACTGAAATAACTTTGTAAAAATATGTTCTAATTACAACTAGTAGTTGATTACACACTACACCCACCGAGTTTCCAAAACATGGATTAACTGGAGACTGTCTGTGATGTCTGACAGACTGAAAAAACTGGAATAGTGCTCCTCTGCTTTTCCAGTTTTAACAAATGGGCACGGTCCACCGCCTGGAAACTCCAAACACCAGAAAAGACACTTTGATCGCACCCTTCTACCCCACCACCAAGTCTCCAGTTACCACAGGTACCTCACCTGTCGTACCGTCAACACTGTTCAAAGCGCATCACAAAGGAGACTTGGATCAGTTCTCCTGTCTGTGGTTCCCACTGTCTCTTACCTTAATGGTTAAATGGCAAAGAAACTGGATATTTTGTTAAACAATAACATGTGATCATGTGATCATTGTTCTCTACACAAGTCCTGAACTCTGATGTAAGTCCAACATGACATCTCAGTGTCAAATTTCTCCACAAAACCTCTGGCTTCCCTGGATTACAACCGAACACGCCTTTTGGATTAGGCGACTGCCTCCTTCAAGAACTGAAATCAGATCTACCGCCATCGCCTGCGACTTCTCCTCGGTCAGGCTTTTGGTTGACATTTCCAAAAGGCTGAACTGATCTTCGCGAGACTGTGTAAATGTCAAATGTCCCACAAACTTTTTGTTGTTTCAATCTGCTTCTCAGTGTGGCATCTTTTAAAGGTGTGTTTGGTGCCATAACATCGTCATTCCAACTTAATCCGTGAAAACATACTGCTGGACAGAGATGTCTTATACGTTTATCCTCACGTAGATCAGCACTATCATGTCAGAGGAATTTAGATACAACACAAAAATACAGTATAAATCACACTTTGTCAATGTGTAATTAGAAAGACATTACATATGAAAATAAGTAGATTAGGGAAATATATAACGAGAACAGATAATCGCAATTAGTTTGTTGAATCATCTTTAGAATGTTGAGCACTGTACATTTAATAAAGGGTTGTTGCTGCAATAACAATTTCGACAGGAATGTCAAGCATGTAGGCTGACATCATTTCCTGGAGTTCCAGGGGAAAAGTTACATAAACATGCATCTGCCATAACGGCACTACAGTGCATCAGAACAAATCACATGAGATATTCCAGTGCAGATGCAGTAAGTACAGTGAAATGGTGCCATTTCAAAAGCAGTAAAAACTCCTTCACTCACAAGTTGAAACTACCATCATGCAAGCCTGTGAGAATGGAAGCGTCTACATAAAATGGCACGCAGGGGTTTGGATTGTTCACGTCAGGTAGGGTTGTGTTACGGCAACTACTGATCATCTTTGGGACAATTTATGATTGCACTTCATCTGTAGAGCCACACTGATCTTAAATGAGGGCAGTACAGTATTCTTCAAAGAACATGTTATTCCAAAGAAAGTTGGCTAAAGGTCCTGCTATTTCCCAGCTCCTTTTCCCCTACAGGGTTTCCTGTCGTGATCAGCAGGGGTAGACAAACCCTCTCATTAGAGAGACCGCAGATGAAAACGAAAGCAAAATGAGGCCCATTACCATGCAGGCATGACTAATATCCTTCTACAGATGTCTGTGTGCGCACGCGCACACACACACACACAGGACTCTCCCATCAGGCATACTGAGCTACACGTGTACACAAAGTCAGACACGTACACAAAGATCTGAGCGAGAAATAAGTGGACAAGAACATAGCTGAAAGAAAAGCTGGTAATAAAGCTTGTCTCAAACTGGACCAGGCCGTCAAGGTGGGGAGGGGACCTGAGAGTGTGTGTATGCTCCCTAATCATCCATGATGTCATTAGCGCTAAATTGTGACCCAACCTCTTCCTAATTCCTGCCCAACACTAAAGTCCTTCTTCTTCTTTGTGACCGTTTTCCACTGACCAGTCCTGCAATGCTTCGTATCTGGTGAGCTTCTCTCATCACTTCATCCATTCTGGTGCTAGGGGAACCAGACATCCACAAAAGGACTGATCACGTTACTTGAATTCATAATTATGATCTTATAATTCATCGCAGTGTCAGTCTTATCTTTTGCTCCAGCACATCTACGTCACTGATGTCTCAGCTCATCTGCACTATGCATTTCTTCATTTCTTTTTTTTTTATGCATCCAATTTATTAAATTTGCGTATGTGTGGAAACACCTTCTGTTCTGCTGCCCTGTCTGTTTTCAGCCTGTTGCACGCTGCCTACCTGTGGCATACCATGTGCCCCATAATTCATTTCCCAACAAATTTGGAGGTGGTGTGCAGAGCTATGCACCTCACCCAGCGCTTTTGTTCCACTTGTAACCCAGTCTCTCATTTGGTCCACCATTTTTTCCTCCTGTATTTTACCTGGATTGCCAGTTCCCTGCTGATCAGATTGACAGGCGAGTCGAGGGAGTGAAAAGGAAGGTGACGCAGATGAAAAGAGGAGGGGCTCGTAGAAATTTGATCGGTGTGGTGTTTGAAGTACATGAAGCAGTCATATAAAATACACCTGGTCCATCTATTGGCACTCTGTGTTTACAGAAACAAAGGGAGGGGATGGGGCTGAAGAGGAGGAGAAAAAAGAGAGGAGAAGGCTGGGCCAGAGGGGGAGAGAGGTGGATGGAAAAGGGGGGAGGGACCACTTCGTCTTTCCTTTCTGGATAGCTTTTACAGTGTTACTTCAAACGCTGACCTCCAACACCACCCAACCCCTAAACCCCCCAGCCGCCGGTCCGTCCAGTCGGCCCCTCCCTCCTCTTCTTCAGTATTGTGCGTGGCCAAGTGGACAGTAATTGGCTATAGGCTGATTTCAGCACTCTGCCCCCCCCCCCCCCCACCCACAGGAAGAGGCCCTTTTTGCTGCCCCTCAGAAGTAAGCGCATTTGTGCGTATGTCGTTAATATGCCAGACGGGAGGTATCAGGTGGTTGAAGCCCACCTGTGGACTTTAAAGGCATTTAATTTAAAGCCCGGTTTAAATTAGCAAACTAGAATTGGAGGTGATCCAGTTGAGAATTGTCATGTTCTTACATTGAAATAGTCAATGGACTGAATCCAAAACCTTGCTTAGGATTTTAAAAGCTCGCTGTTGAAAGCTGCAATATGAAGGGAAATTAAAAGTTTCAAAAGTGACTAAACATGTACAACATTCTTGGCACTGAATGACACTGATTTATTTTTTCTTTCTGAAATTATATTCAAAGACTCCCAGGGGCACTTGCCTAACTAATTCATGCATTAAAATATGCTGTACCAAAAAGATGAGAGGTTTGCCAATGTTTCCTACAGTCTGAGCATACTGAGAGTGATATACAATGTATTAAAGCTGCTCTCATCTTGCTAATGACTTCTGGCCCTCTGTGGCTAATAGATAGATCAGTGCGCAATCATTAATGATACAGGCGAACACGTGTGTGCGTGCATGTGTGTGCGTGTTCATGTGTCTCTGTGCCTGTGATTTATTTGGTGAAAGGGATTAGTCGCCTACAGAGAGCCCTAATTAACTCTGCAGAAGAAAAAAGTAAACAATTTTACATCTTTTGGTATTTTGTTTAAAAGAAAGCAAAATTTGTCTGCCACTGAAAGAAATATTGGTTTTAAGGAATAGAGGCAACAGGCCATATTCAAGCCAAGAAAGTCAAAGCTAAAGAGACATACTAATAAAAGCTACACATACACACACACACACACACACACACACACACACACAGTACCACACGTGCACAAATAATAGAGTGTATGTGATGTATACAAGTTCTTAAAAGGTTAAATATGTGCTCAGTGACATAAGATAAACACAGAATTAAACAAGAAAATGGCAGCCTTTCTTCCCAGACACAAAAAAGACAATATATAAACAAAGCCAGGAATAAGCATGTTGTCCGACAAACACCGACTGTTCAGCCGAACCTCAACCAAACAGCAGACTCATGGAGATTGGAACAGAAAGCTTCCGAGAGTTAGAAAATGTTCTTATGAGGACTGATAATACTACGGAGATTTTCTACCTGTTTGTAGTTCACCTTGACGTCTGTTCTCTTCCGCTTTCTGCTCTTCCCTCCGTGGCTCCGACTGAGGAGAATCCATTTTACAGCCTGCGAGGGGGGGGGGGGGGAGTGCAAAGGTGGGGGGATCAGAAAAGGTACAAGCAGAGACAGAATAGATAGAATGAAAGCGGGGGAAACATTTTTCTTAAAAACGGATGGAAGATCTAGATCAGAGTAAAGACAAGAAAAGGTTGAAGAAGAGTGAGCGGTTACACACAATGGGCCAAAGTAAATCCTTAAGGGGAACGCTCCATCGCTAGAGTGGAAAGGCACACAAGAACATGCACAGTCTCAGTGAGTCACTAGCGTGACAAATAGCCTTGGCAAATTGCAAATTAGACACACTAATATAAAACCATCTACAGCTTCTTTTCTCTGTCTCACACCAGCATCAGTTCCAACCTTTCAGCACTCATTCAGGCACAATCTATAGGCAACAGTAGCAGCACACGGATACAAAAGAGTTGTGAAAGTACGTGTGGTGTCTATGATTTCAGTGAGTAACAATCAAGGGCAAACTCTATCCCTTCTCCTTTTCTCTGTTTATCATAGGGTAAACATGCTGTCGCCATACACTTTGACGTGTTCAAAAAAGTGATAATTGTTTTAACGGCACAGCGTAAGTGCAAAAGAAAACTATAACAATAGTTTTTCTTCTTTTTTTGGAAAATGTATTCAAATATTTGGAAATAAATGCAACCTTATTAAGATCTGACAGGCAGCACAGAATGGCACGCAACAGATGTATGGCGCTGTGTGCCGCACTTCACTTGAAGACAGACAGAGGGAGAGAATGAAGCGAACAAGCTGAAGAGTGCACTGGATGGAGGGCAAGACGGTAACAAATATTCCAAAACAAAGCTTGTAAATAAGGCAAGAGCAGAGAAAAAGCTAGAACATGAGAAAGCAGAGGAACAGGGACAGGAAGCCGTTTGCAAAATCAATGGGACAATCTCAGTGGCAGGGAAAGGAAGTGATGAGAGTGGGATGACAATCATGTCCAGCAAACCCAGGTGTTATGTTTCAAATATGAGAACTGTCCCCAAGATCGTCTGCCACCCCCTGAAGACAAGAAGAGAAAAGACGAAGAGGACATATGGAGAAAGAGAGAGAGAGAGAAAGGAGAAGCACTTACCTCCGCTTTTACTTCTTCCACCAGTCGCGCCTGTGACCAAACGGCACTCTGTTCATACAGCCACTAAACGGCAGGGAAGAAAGGAAAGCGGTAAGCTGAGGCAAGTGAACGAGAGAGTGGAATGCTGTGCAGACGGAAAGAGAGAGAGCAAATCAGGAAGGGGAGGGAAAGAGGAGAGGTGGGAGGAGAGGGAGGACGTGGGAGCGTGATCACTTGTTCCTCTGATGGAAACTCGAGAATTGACTCAGGAGGATGAGAGAAGGGAGGAGGAAGGAAAAAACGCTTCAATAACTAGCACAGGACAGTCACCTCAGCCCCCCCCCCCCACACACACACACACACACACACACACACACACACGTAAACAGGGCCGTCATATTACTTCAGTTACAAATTACAGCAGCTGAGACTCAGCATGTTTACACAATCAATCATGCCTCAAGTTCAATACTTGAACTGCGTGACCGATCACTTCTGGTTTACGCAGGTACAGCAGGAGCAGCCCAAAGGGATTTGTTAGGCCAGAGAGGCAGACACGGAGAGGTAAGGCGAGAGGGAGGTTAGAGAGCGCTGTATAGGACACGGTAAGCGTTGAAGCAGTAAACAGGCATTGTGTAACAGGATACCACACATAGCTCTAATGGAGCCTTGATCCACACCACCATTCCCTGAATAACGAGTCTTTTGTCTGCCTCAGACTGTCGTCATACTGCTCCCCCGTCAGTGTAGTATCTCTTTGGAGAATAAATGCGCATCTAAGTTAAGAAGTTACACCTCACTCATCCACTCATGACAGCACACTGATTGATTTTAAAGGAGGAATTTGAGATGTGGGATCTCAGAGGATCTTTCTCTGTTTATATTTTCTGTATATAAATACAGAAAGATCCTGTAAGATCCCACAGAACAATGGCAGACAATGAGAAATTTTTATATGCATTAAATACTCATCTCTTTTAAACATCGCTTGAGATAAACTGAAATTTAATCTCTGGTCAGGGCAGTCTGGCATAATTAATAATAAAGCAGAGCAAACATACGAGCATAAAACATCGATATAAGGAGAAAGCACAGGGCTCGTAGCCCTGGTGAGTCAAGTACAGGCTTTATTTAAACAGAGTATCTCAGCTTAGATCCATCTGCGATTACTCATCTAAGCAGAGTCTAAAATAGGCTGGCAACAGCCTTCCCATTCCACGTCTCTTACTCTGGGATGGGTGAATGTCATTGTTTATTATTAGGCCGAAACCATTTCCTGCCTTTCTCCAATTCAAACACATTGTCGGGTGATAGATGCGAAGACGAGAGGAGAGAGACTGTTTGTGTCCAGTGTACATAATACAGACACCTGAATTAGTAAAAAGCTTCAATCGATCTGGCTGATCTTATTAGCTGCTGGCTGGCACATCAAACAAAAAACAGAGCCTCTGGAACAACACTCCAGCCATCATCCAATCGTGTGTGAAAGCTGCAGTCGCTCCATGCGGTCCTTCCCACCCTCAGAGACCCACTGAAAGGCTCCACTTACATCATCACCTAATCTATAAGGTGAAGGTTCTCAGACAGAAACACGGTCAGACTGAACAGACACACACACACACACACGGGTAATTAAGATTAGTTACCATAGAAATGGGAGAATTAAAGAAGCTGTATGTATTGCCTATATGTACAAGCGTCTAGGACTGTGGAGCTGAGACGCGACCGTCACTGACGCTCATCATATCATAATATTATAACATCACATTGTAAACTATAAAAAACAATAACAGTCAACTGGTAGAATATTCTGAACACCAAAAAAAAGCAGAACTCTTCATACCTTTGGAATTCCTGGTCGATCAAGCCAGTTAGCATAAATAGCACTGAGGGTGAGGCCTTTGCTGCAACACAATGGCACAAGTGTTAGTATTATTCCTATTATTAAAGCAAGGACTGTTATTGCCCAAGACGCCATGCTTCCTTGAAAATACAGTATGTTCATGGCCAGACACAAGGCTCAGACCAACACTTTAAACAAAAGATGGCCACACCCATCTTCCTATACATGTAAAGACAGCGGGAACTACATACGTATATGTGTACAGGTCATGTTGGAAAATTACAAGCATGCCAGGTGGAGTCGTTCCAACCTCATCTAAAGTTGCCATACATATTTCTGGGTGACAGGAATTGAAAGGCACTACATAAACAATGTGTAGACAAACTTCTGTCCCACTCAAAGAAATCATTCTGTCTGACCACAGCCATTGTAAAACACAACATTCACCCAAATGAAATGACAAGAATTGTGAAAAAATGAGTCACAATATATTTGTCCAAGGAGTTTATAATTTTCCCAACGTCAGCTCTTTCTACAATGGAGCTGAAATACAGGATTTTCGGTTAAATCTCACTTTATCACACAGAACAGCCATGCTTTGACAGAACTGACTTGTGGAGTCAAATGTGCAGACAAAGGCACTTTCAGAAGTGGCCCTGATACAGAGCATACGCAAACTAATGTTTAGAAAGTACGCATCAAGTCAAAGAGTAACTGAACAGCACTAAACATTCACTGATTTCCCACCTCTGCTGTCTGTCTATCAGAATGGGAATTATCCGATGGATGGTGACACTTTTTTGGAATCTCAGGTCAGGAGACTCAATTATCAGTCCTTTTTCAATAGCATTCCAGAATAAGCTGGTACCTAAGGTACATTTAATAGATCATTGCGGGAGTGGGGGCTCTGTAAATTTAACATCGTTCACATCTTTTTTACAGCCTGCAATTTTGGAGAATATTCCCCATAAAACGCCCATTAGCCAAGAAGCTACCCACTAAAAACATCATCAGTGACCTATACACGATAAAATAAGAGCTGTTGGAATGTGGGCTGGGATAGTGCATTACAGCTAATATCAGTTCAGGGACTGAACATCTGGTGCATCGTGGTGAAACAGCATAAAGTAAGATTACCTGGGATTATCCGAACATAGTTTTTTGTGTGTATAACTAAGAAAAAGTGAATGTAACTGTCAAATGCTCTTGGACAGAAACAAGATTCATGTGACACATGAGAGCAGCCAGGTCTTAAAACACATTTTCATGTTGAGCCTTGCATGTGACTACTGACTTCTGCCTGTCTGCAAATAATAGAGCTACTCATGGCTGCACAAGAGTGAATGTCCACTATATCATTTCATGTCACATAAAGCACATGCACGCACATGCATGCATGTTCTGGAGCAAAAATCACACTGATGTCATACTGGAGGTGTTGGTACAATATGCAAAATTAATTTGTTTTTAATGAGATTGTTTAATTTCATTTTCCTTACACTTTTATTGTACAGTATTTAACAAAAGAAACTGGTTTGATGCTCTTGATTCAAGCATTTATTATTATTTTATTGCATCAATGTCCATATTCCATACATGCAGTGCAGGAAAAGGTTCGAATGTCTGTCATCACATTACTGATTCTACAGGGTTTTTACACCAAGCTTTATGGGTTTCTGGTCGTAGGTGATTTTGAATTACTTCTGCTGTATCCATTTATTTCATTTTCATCCTGAGCACAACCATCACATTCCAGTGTCTCTTCCCTTCATAATAGCCCTGACAACAAGTGTTTACGTGGGGAAACCAGTTCATTTGCTTTGCTGATATGCAGAAATGACTGTAAATACACACCAAATTCGCTCTCGACTGAGGGCTGTTTACCGAGAGAGCCACTGACTGTCCGCCCACTCTCCCTGGTTTAATTGAATTAATTTGTGCTTGTCCGGCAGCACACTCTGCACGATAGAAAATGCAAAAAGACAGCAGGCAACTGAGAGGACGAACAAAAAAAGACGTGCTACAGGCCGGGTGGGGGAAAAAAGTGGAGACAGAGCTGAAGAAAAAGACAGAAAGAGGCAGGATGAGAGGTTAATGAGGCAATCAGGAGAAATAGAGAACTGAATGATTTAGTGGTTGCAGAGAGGCAGACAAAAATTAGAGAGGAGCAGAGCAGGAGGAGCAGTTATCCTTTTACACTTCAATTAACAACAGAGTGGATGAGACTGCTCTCATAATGGGACCAGTGTTGGAAGATTTAGTCGCGTGTGTTTCCATAGCAGGGCCGCGTTAACACATCACATTATATTCAACAGCAAAACTGTGAATAAATCACATCTGCCGAGAAGGAAAAATACCAGGCTAAGGTCAAAGTGAAACATTCTATAAATCATAGTTTATGTTGGCTGACTGGGGTGCCAATACTCCAGTAAAGACCAAACGTGTTTTTTTTATGCATCTTGGTATATTGTTGATTATTCACAAAAAACACTGCAGGTATTATTCACGGGCGCTTACATACCTCTCCATGTCGGGAAAGGTAATCAGCAGCATTCGCAAGAAATCCTGACCACAAAGGACAAGAGAGCACAGACAAAAAAATGAGGAATTCAACTGTAGTCATAAGTACAAGGTCAAAATTGATTTCCTTTTATCGGTTTTTAGTGAGGGGATTCAGGCTGCCAATGACACAGCTGGATGCCAGAGTCCACCCATCATGTATCACATGCAAACCCAGACCTGTGTGAGGACTCCACACATGCCTGTGCTGAAGTTTGAAAATAGCGCTGGTGCATTTTTAACTCACCAGTATGTGAGCTTTTTTCAGCCTGATTACAGACAGAAAACATTCATAGACTTGATTTTAAATTCTGGGAAGCTGTCGTTCATTTACTCACTAAAGGCAGTTTCCTATCGCAGCCCTACCTGAGACAAGACAAGTTGGCCGTGATATCGCTTCACAAATATTCTGAGGAAAGTGATGAACTGCTGTTCTCCAACTTGACTGGCCAAAAACCTGAGGAGGAAGTAGCCCTGAACAACAAAAACAATAACAGTACACAATCCATCAACGAGGAAAAGAAAACGCGGCATCAGTGCTCTTCAGTGGAGTTCTACTGAAAATAAGGAGGTAGCCATTTAAAAGAATAGAAAATATGCAGTTTAAACACTTTGATTCCTGCTCCCTTCATACGTTTCAGTTTTCATCCGTTAGATTGTTTTAAATATGTCTCACCTTGAGGTAGTGAACTTGCATGAAGGCCTTGTCAGGGTTTAGGGCATGTTTAACTGTTGAGGAGCCAGACTCGGTGACCTGACCAGTGTTCTCCATGTTTGGCCTGCGGAAAAACCGAGAACAGACCAAACACACACACACGCGCGCACACACACACACACACACACGCACGCGCAGAAAGAGAATGGGCTGTTCAGCTTAGTAAAGAGCTGGCTGCAGAATAAAAAGAGGAGCATGAAGTTAGGGATACTCCAGGGAGTTACTGTATTAATATAGGTACTGCAGTTTCAGGGACACTGCCACAGGAGAAGATAGTCAATGTTGTCACAGTCGGCAACAGGGCATGTCATTGTTGAACACATTGCAAAGATTCCAGTCAAATTCAACTGTAGATTTATACTGATATTAAGTCATTGTTTGTATGACCTTATCACAGCACCTGCTGTTATCAAGTTGTGATTTATTGAACAAAGTTAGAACATTTCCACAGAGAAGCACCTCCTTTCTGCCCACAAAAAGGCAGAAAGGTTTCACTTTCCTGTCACACAGATATAAATCATCCGCTCTTCCTCCACAAACACGCAAGCGCTGATAAAACCAATATAAGCCAAACAAACGGCCCGCTGACATGGGATGCTGGGCAACGATAGCTTCAGTTAGCCGGTATTGATCAGAATGAGCAGATTAACTCAGCGTGCCAATAGGAAGGCCTTGAAGAATCATCCTTCAGCTGAGTCGATATGCTAGGCGCCTGCCCCACCAATCAATACACCCTTCATCACCGGTGAGCTCTTTTCCACAGGAACGCCTCACGACTATGACTAGACACACATACACAGCTGCTCTGAGAGACAAAGACAGACATTAAGATATAACTTATTCACACTGATTAGGGTTGAACACAAAAAGAGCAGAGTGTGGGAAAAATCGAAGATGGAGGACTGACAGGAATGCTGGGCTTGCCCAGTCAAGAGGAAGTTGTCAATTTCCTGGAAAATGGAACAGCACACTATCAGTAAAAAAAGAAAAAAAAAAACAAAAAAAAAACTGTTTTGTCATTGTGTGAATATGTGCCTCACATCTAAACATACTCTATATGTAAAACAATCTCTTAGTGGCCTGATTCAGAAAGATACATTCTACAACATAAAGATGTTCAGTGTCACTTCATGACAAACTGCCTGGTGAATAAAAGTGTATAACACACTGTTTATCATGGTTGTTGGGGGGCAAAAAGAATCATATTCGCTCTGAACTGTAGCCACAACATTTGCCCTCCCATTTAATCTAGGCGTATTTTTGTTTTATAACTTGCTCTCCATCCAGCCCCTGACCAAGCCTGTTACTGCTGATAAGATGAAACAGACTTTTTAAGACAGCAGGACGTGATGTATCCCTGGGAAATTGTGTGTGTGTTTGTTGGTGTGTGTTTGTGAATGTGCCTGACAAAAAAAAAAGTACATAGACAAAGAGGGACAGGACCAAGAGACAAAAAGAATGACGAGTTTTTCCAGGAGTGAAAATGCATTGGCGTCATGCGTCATAGATACTGGTGGCAAAACGCTGAGAGGAAAAAACTTGATCCATCACTGCCATGTTGTACAAAGGAACTCCAGCCTTCTCACTGTCCTGACCAGGGATGTATGGATGTGTAAATCCTCGTCTTTCGCCCTCTCTCTTTGTCAGAGATGATTTACTATAGCTTTAAGAAGAATCGCTGCTTGCTGCCTTGGAGAATCACACAATAGCTCAATGTATTGCAGAATAAATGGTGCGCTTATCTGACTTTGTGGGCCATGTGTGTGATAGGAGGGTGTTTTTGTGTGTGTGTGTGTGTGTGTGTGTGTGTGTGTGTGTAGCCATGCATGCACCTGGGTGTGTCTGAGATTGTGATAGAGAAAAATAGCAGGAGGAAATCAGGAGCTATTACTGACAGAACCTAATGTAAAATGTGTGTGCACACACACACACACACACACACACACACACACACGCACGCGCACATGCAGACATACACACACACAGGTTTATAGCTCCATGAGCCATATCTTGACAAATTGCACTGGGTTGGCTGTGGAAACCGGATAAGGTAGAGCAGCAATCCCGGCAGCCCAGTGAATCAGCAGGGAGAATGGTGTCTGGCCCAGGCTGCCCTAAATATAACTCATCTGAAATGGGCCGATAAACACTGGCCACCAGGGCCCCTCCAGGATCAAGGGGTGTCAATTGTACCCTGTTGATCCTGAAAAGCACAATCTGCCATTTAGCCTGTGATTTTTTTTCTCTCTTTCTCTCTGTGTATGTGTGTGTGCATTTGCGTGTGACTGTGTGACACTGTCTCCCAGTAAGATTTTACATCCTTCTCTGGAAAAGTGGAGTTTGACAGTGATAAAGTCTTTCAGAAAAAGCTGTTTTTTTCTCCAAAATCTTAATCTTATTGTTCACCTTTTCACTCTACAGTTGCCAGCTATTTAAATTTTGTCTTAATGTGGACTGTATATTGTGTCTTTCGAAGTGTAATGATTATTTTCTCACGTCTACCTTTTAAATCACTTTTCCATCACATTTATGTTGACATGTGTACTTCTATCATTTGTGTGTGTATAAATCTAACAGCATAGAATAAAACAAGCTTGTACTGGAAGATAAACGCTCCATCTCCCTCCCAGTGGATCAGAGTGCAGCTTCTTCCATTCACCACATTCTTTCTACCATTTCTCTCTGCGTTGTGACATCCAGCATGTGTTTATTCATAGTTTGTTTTCCCACAGCTGTAATGTTAAACAATGGAACCACATCAGGACTTGGACATACAGACAGTCCAGCCCACATCAAACAGCAGCATGGCCCATTCCCAGCTCTGGAGAAAACCAAGATATTTGTTTTATCTGATCCTCCAAAGCCGGTGATATGTTCCAAATGCAACATCAATATATGTGTCTCAAAGACAAAGATTTGGTTTCCTCTAGTTTTTGTGTGATGCACTTTTCCACAATTGCAATTTAAAACGTATGTATTAAATTACAATATAATTTAATTACTTTATGTTAAATTGTATTTTTGCATGTTTAACCTGTTTAGCACAGACTCCCTCAGATATGACAGTGCTGAGGTTCTCTTTGGGAGTGACCAGGATGGACAGGATCAGGAATGAGTACAGGGACAGCACATGTCAGAGGTTTTGGAGGTAAAGTCAGAGAGGCCAGACTGAGATGGCTGGGACATGTCCAGAGGAGAGATAGTGAATATACTGGTAGAAGGATGCTGAGTGTTGAACTGCCAGGCAGGAGGCCTAGAGGAAGACCAAAGAGGAGGTTTATGGATGTAGTGAAAGAGGACATGAAGGTAGTTGGTGTGAGAGAAGAGGATGCAGAAGACAGGGTTAGACGGAGGCAACTGATTCGCTGTGGCGACCCCTGAAGGGAAAAGCCGAAAGAAAAAGAAGAAGCACAGACTCCCTGAGTCACATCAGCAATTAGATATGATTAACCTCCTTTTGGTTTTTAGAAACAGTACAATTAATGGAAATGATTGATACATCTTATCTCAGCATGCATATGCACTGTCACAATAAGCATTAAAATCTTATCTCTCAGTAATCACTAGGGAGAAATCAGTATTTCCCTGGACTCAATTTAGAGAACTGAATTTTTTCCAGTTGTGATTTTTCAAAACAAAC
Organism: Pao palembangensis; assembly: GCA_015343265.1. Lineage (NCBI taxonomy): Eukaryota > Metazoa > Chordata > Actinopteri > Tetraodontiformes > Tetraodontidae > Pao > Pao palembangensis. The sequence goes on along the minus strand of CM027081.1, from coordinate 30,408,089 downwards.
TAATGAATGAAATCACGTGCGTGCACGGGCATGCATGTGCTCAGATTAGTGTTTGTTTATTCATTTGCTGCTAATTTTGTGACGCTGATTTAAATACAAGAGGAGCAGAAAAGACATTATTCTGCTCCTCCGAGTCACCTGTGTGCTTTTTCCCAAGCTAGAATCTCCGTGAAACTAATACATTCCAACAGGTAAAGGCTTGCCAAACACTGAAAAATCACACCGCACAATACGCAAGTTATCCGCAGCTCAATCACTGAAACGAGAGCGACCCTTAAATCAGTGATTTATTGACTTTAACTCAGGTGTTAACATTGTGCTGTGACAACATCATTAGCAGAATGACAGATGGCGTTGAGTAATAAAGAGGAACTGCCACGTAATCAATTAAGCAAGGATTTGCTGTCACATTTCAAAATGGCAAAAAATGTTACAAGTATCATCTCTTACAAGTATGTTACAAGTATCATCTTTTTTTCCTTCTTTTTTTTCAGATGAAGAGCTACAATATGGCAGGTATAATGATAACAAGTGTTAATGTTTCCGGCCTTCAACGGATGACTGTTAACAAAGGTTTACACCTATAATCCCCAGATGACACTGGAGGATAAAACAAACAGGGTGTGGGTTCCACATTGTCAGAAACAGGACAGGGCTTGGTGTGTGTGTGTTTAACATTTTTATGTTCAGAGCCTTAGTCAGGACAGTACTGTACACCTGAACGTACTCGCTGCACCTGCCACACCTTTACCCATGGAATGCATATTACCCAAACACACGTGCACTCACACATTGTAGACACACACATTTGCATGCATCAAGCAGACTTAATCAAACATTTGCATCTGTGTGGAAACAGCAAATGTCTCATGGTGCACTGATGACCATTCAAACTGATATTAACCAACTTAACTCTGAACTCACCCCAAATTAGTGACAAGTGGGTTTCAAAATGATGTACTGTTTATGATTCTCATGACATTCGCCGCAGCTATCAGGCTATGGCATTGAATGATGACATGTATTAGTGAGGCAGTAGAACCCAAGTGGTGTAAGAAGTGTATCCTTAAGTGTTAATATGTGGGGGGAAAGCATCTTGTGCCATAGCAGAGCAGCACAACTATGTACAGTATTTAGCCAACTGCTGAATGACGCTCGTCTGCTCTGTACTTAATAAGCACAGACTGGTTCTGCTGTGACAGTTGAAAAAACAATAAGCAGTCAGCATTCGGAATAATTCGTGTAATTTCATGCAACGCTGCTCTCTGCTTCAAGCTTTAGATTGTTCTCGGATAAACACTCCCCCTGGAGCGGTAACAATAGTAAAATATTTTAAACAGACATACTTGTGGCGAAGACACACCTGAGAATCTGAAGTTCCTCCTGTGAGTTTTTCAGCTCATCAGACAGTCGTCTCCATCTCAGCAGTGCCTTCAAGTCAGAGTCCTCTTTTGTCTCTTCTAAGGAGAGCTAGAAGGAAAAATATATGATTTTAAAAATATTATATTAGGATATTTTAGGGCAGAGGCAGACATACAGTATTAAACATAGTAAATCTCGACATTGCCCACTCTCACTGTCATAAAGCCCTATTGATTCTGGCAGCAGTAGCCAAGTTCATGTATTAAAGACACACAAAAAAGTAATTCCAGAAAGGATGGCAAGTGTGTTCTGCTTCTGAAAACAGAATGTGTAGTAGAAGTACTTTTTTTTATAATTTTTATGTCGTTTAACATCTCGTTTTCAGTCGGTTGGGACATTTGGGTTTTATAGTTTATTTTGCGGCTGGCCCAGGAACTTCTTTAACCTTTCATTATGTTTGGCCAACTTCTCTGACATCTCAGTTTATCATTTCCTGTTTGTGCCGTTTGCACTGGAACTTGGGTTGGTGCCTCTATAAACTGTTCACTTTAGTGTTTGATTTGTGTATAATTTTACAAGACTAGTCCTCGACAACCGCCACAATAATCCTGGTTTTGTGGAATTTGGGGAAATGAAAAGCTAAAATATGAACTTATGTTGTTAGGTTATATCAATGAAATTAAATGTGCTGGATTCAAAGAACAATTAAATACTGTTAAGATTGGTTTTCTACGTGGGGCGACAAGAAGGCTATGTACCTGTCGCACTTCGGCCCAAATTATGTCCTCGAGGTAGGTGGCGAAGCCCTCGCTGATCCATTCCTCAGTCCAGTCTTTGGCTCCAATAACCAGACCAAACCAGGAGTGGGCGATCTCATGGCATATCCTGGACCCACACAGAGACAGATCGTTCTCCTCAGAGCCAGAACTCCCAGCATTCAACACACTCTGGGACAGGAAAATGATGTGGGGGCTGGGGAGAAATATGACAGAAATAATAGATGAGAAAGAGGGATAAAGTCAGAAGTAAAATAGAAAAGTAAGCAAGGGTTAAAAGTTGGGTGAGTGAAAATGTTATTGCAGAAGAAGCTATAAAAATAGAAAAAATATACAAATGACAAATGTGAGTAAAACCTTTAAAACAACACAGGGGCCTGAGCGCCGACTGCAGGGGCTTCTCTCAGCAGAAGACTGGACTTGACCTAACCTTCACTCCTGCTACTAGTTTATTTACTCTGCTTTTATTCTTTCTCATTTTATTATGATGATCCTACTGGTTGAGGAGCGATATCTCATTACATCTTGAATACAGCCTTAAATTTTAAACATAAAAACATTTAAAAAAAATGTCCTGGGAAACAGACTACGGTGGAAAGATAGCAAGAACACAAACTAATGAGTAGTAGGAGTCACTGACTGCCCATCCCTTCCTCCATACTCTATATTATGTTTAGCAAAGGGTAGGTTACACTCCTCGTGTTCATGCCAAACCCAACTACGGTACTCAGTGCAAACATTAAAGGCAGAACTTGATGTTCCCCAGACTAAAATTGACAGCTTGGAATGGGTTTAAAAGAAAAACAAAAATCAGGATGGGGGCATTTACATGTACAGTACATATACAGGTCAATGCTGCAAATTTTGCATTGATAGTATTGATAAGTAAAGATGATGAGCAACTAAGGTGAATCCAAAACCTTTTTTTGGCTTTTCAGACAGTAAGATGATTAGCACAGTTTTGAGCCAAGTGTTGAAAAGGCAGCAGATGAATTCCAAAATAAATGTGTGCACATGTGAGTTTATAAACAGTACTCTTTCCAGATAATGGCTTTACTTAACATCCAATTAAACTGACTTTTAAAAAAAGAAACCTTTGGAATGTGGCTCTCTCTCTAAACCTTTCCTTTCTCCTCAATCAAGAAATACATTTTGGTTTAAATTGGGTTTGGAAACTTTTCTAGAGCCTTGCCAAGAGAGAATAGTGTGTTGCTGAAAAATGGATTGGCACAGACACACATCTCATGCAGATGCAGGCAGAAGAATCTAGGGTTGGGTTTGTCGGTAATAACACAAATACTGTGGTGCAGTGAAAAGCATGCCTGTTTGTTTAAAAAAATAAAACAAAAAAAAAACCTGAACAACATGAGGTTTAGCTCTATGAGGCTCTGAGATAAATGCTAACATCATCACATTCACAATGACAATTACACCAGCCTGATATTTATGAACTATATTGCTTTCCACAATTCCATTTCTTCGGCAAGCTTACATTTGCTATAAAGCAATAAAATGGAGCACGGTAGAGGCTGATGAAGAGGCTGTTGAAATGAAACTGTGACCAGAGGACGCTCCTTAATGAAATGTGTATATAACACGTACGAAGGGAGGAAATAAATTTCACCCTGCAGTATGCCTGAATCACATTTTACATCATCTGTTTGATTACATTTTAAGTTCTAGGCCTGAACCTTGTAAGCAGTATTCAATTCAATTCAACTTTATTAATAATACCTTCTGTTATAATCAAGATTGTCTCTAGGCACTTTATAGAAACCCAGAGCAGGCAACAGTGGCAGAAAAACATCCCTCTAACAGGAAGAAACCTTGAGCAGGACAAGGCTAATATGTCAGGACCCTCCTGCTAATGGCTGGTCAGCTAAGGCGGAGAACAAGCGGAGAAAAACAGAAAGAGAAGAACCAATGCAGGCATTTACAAATAATATTATTATTATGGACATTACTGAGCAGAGTGGGAAGAATTCCTTAATGAATTCCGTGATGAAGAGCATCTTTCGAAAGTTCATACCTTTACCTGCTAGACAGTCTGCACCCACTGATAAGATAAATTGAAAATAATGATTGCCTTAAAGTCGTGTAGCTGTACCAATTCTGGTCAATCATAAACGTGATTATTTCAGTAAAAGGTATCATTTTGCCGAGTCCACCACACTGTTGCATTTGGAAAGCAAAGTTGGATGCCTGAACAACATAGATGCTATTCCCCTGAAGGTTGTTTTATCAGCCAAAAGACAAACTGGTTATTTAGGGAAATGTCAACATCATTCAATAGGGTCTTACGGGCATCATTTCCGAGACAGCATCTCAAATTCAATCCCACGTTTTTCCTGATTATACAAACAAAGCCTCTCACTGGAGCAGGAGATGCTAACATTAGCCTTATGAGTTTCTTTGTAGCCTAATCTTATCCCTGCACAATTGGATAAGCATGCCTTTGTTGTCAGCTCCAGCGGTGCGTTTTGTGCGACTCTGTGAGTAAGTAAGTGTGAAACACAAAGACAGCCTTTCAGAGACGGCGCTTGCACATGCTCCTTGGGGGGGAGGGAGGAATCCGTCACAACAGTGACAAATAGTGTCATCCCACCATAGTCGTGTTGAACAACAACAGCATCTTTCACGGTCACTGATACGCTAGCTGACAGTAGCTGGCGTCGGGGACATGTCAGGTACATACTCATACGGTAAGATGACACTGACATCCACACACATTCATACATACCGTATGTAGCAGCAGCAGCCCGTGTTAAATGGTTAAAAAAAAAAAAAAAAAACTTTAACCATCCAAACATGCTCAAATCTGTTGAGCATGTAAATGTTAGCCTTTGCAAACTTGAAATGTTGTCTTTGAAATAGCATTGATGACCAGTCTCTGAAAGATATTTTTTTTTACAATTAAACTCAGTGATCGCAGCCAGAATTCTAATCAATCAAGTCTGGAGTGCTGGGTTTTAAATCATAGACAGTCCACACATACTTACATCACACAAATGCTCCAACACTTTTCTAGAGTTTGAGGGATTAAAGTGAAACCATTAATTCAGTGACTGTCCTCAGAATGGATTACTTTTTTTTTAAAACTCTGAAGATTTGAACTAATGAAATAATCCTTGTAAATTTATGGTCTCACCATAAAACGTTGTTAGACGAAGATTTCACAAAATATACAAGAAACACAAAGAAACAAAACAGGTAGAGGTAGAAAAAATATACCATTTTTTGGACCTGATGAATTAAAGCCAGCCACTGACATCCCAAAATTCATTCATACTGTTTGGACATTCAGGATTTAATTTTAATAATCTAAAGCGCAAAGTTTTTTAAAAAAAAATGTCGTTAATGTAGTTAATTTCTTAAACAATCGCAGGTATGTTTTAGGGATGACAAGCAATAAATCATCAAGCAAAATAGGTGTGCTTATAGCCTGGGGGATAAAATAACCAATACTTCTGTTGAAATACAGTCTTGCACAGAGAGAATAGCTGTGTCGTACTGGGTTTTACTTGGAATCACGGTCGCTATAATCTGGTGATAATAATGATAATTGGCCCTTATATTAACAGGGAGAAACACTGCCATTTATCTACACATTTTTTGCTCATTAACTGCACAATAATGTTTATGAGCACAATTCTAAAGCTAACATGCTTATGAGCATTCGGATAAGTTCTCCTGATAGCAATTTGCTTGTTGTGGCATTCTCGTGTGGATTCTAGTAATCTTTCCTGATACCACCTATACTTGTCATTTCCAGAGCTGTAACAGGGAGAGGATCTCATAATACTTTTAAGGGAGTGATACCAGTAGGTCTAATTCAACAAATAAATTCTTGATGAAAAACCTGTTCTGCCGTCTTCTGACTGTGTTGCAGAGGGTGATTTGGCTCAAGCTTCAGGGGTGTGGATAGGGGCAAATCTTTAATTTGGTGAGACATGGATTGCAGTTGCGTTCCGCTCCTCCATCTCTCCATCCATTATTCATCTCTCCATACATCGGTCTCAGCTGTAGGCCATTTTTCCCCAATGGGACGTTTCCATGAATAATGCAGAAGGGACCCTATCATAGTCCTGTAATTGACATCCATGACCAGCTAAGCTCATGGCTTGGACACTAGTGAACGGTCCCATGAGACGGCGGAATGAGGTAATGTGCTGTAAGAGACACAGTGCTCATGACACTTGGTTATTCACACACCCTGTGTAAATAAATAATAAAAAAAGTCGTGACAAAAAGCAGAATCCACATGTCCGTCAACCTATTTGATGTGGTTGTGCTCTGTGTTGCGACACTGAAACACTCAACCTGTATTGCTGCTTATGTACGGCGTGGTATACATGTTTTATCTACCCTAATGTCAGTTTACAGGAAGAAGCTTTGTCTCATTCTCCGCCCTCTCGGAGAGTCAGTTGACCATTCCCAACACAGCAGCCTGTTTGACCAAACTCCTACCACCCTTCGTTCTTTTTTAACAAGTCTGACTTCAAATGTCTGGCATTCCAGACTGGCTGTAGATCAGCTCTGTACTCCCAGACAGGGCCCCATAGGGCCAGGCCAAATGCCACTCCATGTAGGGCCTGATCACATGAACGTGGGCCGAGACTAAGGCCCCTGGAGAGCCGCCCCACCCACATGTGCTGCATCACATCACAGCCTGAAAATAAATAGTAGAAAAGATATTAAAGGTCATCCAGATCAAAGAGGTGTCTCTTGTGCGTGAGTTTTGGAAACTGTAGGTTTGGGATGTCAAAAGCAGGTTTCAAGGTAAGATAATGAGTTTAAGTGTTTCATCTAAGAAAGACATACACAGATAGCTGGCTCTAAGCGGATTACGTTTGCATCACAGTGATGGGATCCATATGGGTCATTATTCGATGAGGTCAAGAACGCTTGTATAAACACACTGAGTTTTGCATGGAGGTGTAATAAATGCACATGGTGCAGAAATAACAGCTCACCCACATGCACTAGCAGAAAATCACAGGCACAGGCATGCAGACAAACACCCACCCACATACTTTAACAGAATCTACTTTCAATCCGTATCAGCTGGGAAGTGAGAGCAGATGTCTGATCCATCTTCTCCTAACAGTAAAACAATACCCGGTGCACTTTGTTCCCTGTTCAGTGCAGAGACCAAAGTCTGAGGTCAGTCCGGAAGAATGTTCTTGGATGTGTGATGCTGGAGTGCAGATACAAAACAACCTAGGCACTTATTTGTCTATAATAGTAACATCTCCTAACTGGGGATATTTAACACCTTCTGTATGTCACCTTCAGAGTTCATCTGAACAAAAACAAATCAGTGTGATTAAAAGGGTGGTATTAACATTGAAACTGCCTGGAAGAAAAGAGTCCTGCATCACAGCAGTTACAGTATTTGCATGCAAACCACATTATTCATCAAACAGCACTGAGAACCCTGTTATGGCTGCCGCATTAATGAAAGGAACAGGAAAAAAATCTACTCAGTAGATTAGAGGCTGAAATATTTTCTTGTCTGCACTGTAATAAATAGCCCCTTTTTCTCCCTTATGTAACATGAGAGAACAGGAAGAAGGAAATTGAGACTGTTCAGTACTAGAGGGCCGTATGAGAAGGGTTTGATGGTGTAACAAAAAAAAAGAATGAAGGTGAGTTGAAGTTGAAAATAACTAGTAAGCACAGTGGTCTTTTCAGGTGCCCACCTGGTCAGGATTTCTGCCAGACAAGCAGGAAGATGGTAAAGGTGAAACTTTTTTAGTTAATTTACAACAACCTTTGAGTAAAGGAGGAAAATGCTGGCCGACAGAGGTCATGCTACAGAAGGTCACCAGTTCGAATAACTGGACGGGCAGATTTGGGTGGGGAACGTGAAAATGACTACAGCAATTGTCCCCCACACAAAGTGTTATAACACAAAACACAATAAAGACAGATAATCCCTTAACAAAACCACATCTACATAAAGGGGCCACGTGAAATCATCCCATCGAGACTTGTTACAACAAACACGTGTATTAAAAAAGGCCTTATGAACTTGCTCATAGAAATGTCTCATGTATGGTGACAAATGTAATATTGTGAATATGGAGAGTCTGGTCACATGGTCCAAATAATGATGATTCCCCAGTCAGGAAATTGGAAAACTGTCAGGAAATTGATCTGACGATGACTAAATAAGATGACTGAAAGATTGTGCATTGATCAAAACATCAGCAGCTTCGTGAAGTTTTCATGAGTAAAGCAAAGATGTGGCTTTTAAAAAAAAATCAGCAGAAAAACAAGGTGGTCAGTTATTTATTTATTTTTTTGCTCATTTGAGTGTCCGGGAAATTATATATTGATTGATTGATAGACAGATAGATAGACAGATAGATAGATAGACAGATAGATAGATAGATAGATAGATAGATAGATAGATAGATAGATAGATAGATAGATAGATAGATAGACAGATAGACAGATAGATAGATAGATAGATAAGCAAACAAATAAACTGACCACCTTGTTTTTCTGCTGATTTTTTTTAAAGCCACATCTTTGCTTTACTCATGAAAACTTCACAAACATAGATAGAGAGAAAGAGAAAAAAGGCATGAAAAGGAGGCAAGACGAGCCTACATTTAAAGTAAATTTAAAGCATGGCTCTTTCCCCAAGGCTCAAAGCAAACCCAGACATCAGAAGCATTACCACTGAGCATTTCACAGAACTTTGTTAAAAAATATCTTATTTTGGCCAGTTCAGCTCAGAGATCCCACGGACACTAAGCTGTCTGGCTTTGCACACAAAAATGCAATTACCCAAAGCCTCTAGGTTTCAGAATCACACACACATGCCCAGGATACACTGTGAGCCCAGCGGCAGCATCCCCTACATCATGCAATGGACCCATCCATTACCCCAGGGGATGGGCTGCCATGGACTCATCCATTAGTTAATAGAATGGGTGTGCAGTGACAGGCCTGTCTTGCCAAAGCCCCTAATCCAGAATTATGAAGCAGTGTGTTTGTGTTACTGTTAATGTAGTTCTATATGCCAGCTGTTGCCAGCAGCTTCACACCTGGGGGCGGTTCACAGCAATACACTATCATTCACAAACTGGCCACAATGGACATATAAATGGCACCTTGGACAAAAACAGCACAAAGGCAGACACACCAGAAGCTATAATTATGAGCAATGTTTAAAGTTAACAAATCCTGCTATTGTGCTATCATAACTTTTTTGCGATTACTATATGGAAATACTTACATTCACCTAACAGCATATAACGCCCTTCTGGCTTGTTGTAAATTAGTTAAAATATGGAAGGGTCCTGGAGATCAGCCCGTAACAATGATAAAGAAGAAATGAGACAGGCCAGCAGGGAAGTGTTTGCAATAATAAAACCCTTGCACTTGGCTAGTTTATTATTATTGTTATGATGATGATGATGATGATGATGATGATTATTATTATAAGAAGAAGAACAGTGTCACATAACTTCCTCCCTTGGCGGAGGTAATAAAACAGTTGTCAACAGTGGGTACAGTGGGCTTTAGTGGATACAGTGGGCATAAAACCTGGGCGGTGTGCATTTAGGGCAAAGGCAATGGAAAGAAAAGAACGGAAATGAATAAAGCCCACCTAGAAATCTCAACTACATGCAATTGGTGAGCAGAAGACACTCCCTCTCCTTCTGTCCAGGTGCAGGCAAGCAGAGCCGCTTTATCTGCTCTTTTGTGCAGCTACAGGAGAGAGGGAAGTCCACTCAAGGTGGGAAGAAAGAAACACCTCATCCTTGACTATTTGATTAACAGTGGTCTCCCATGCCAAAAGGAGAATCTGACCCCCCACACACAATTACACCTCCCTACCCTGAAATCCTCAAATGCATGCTTAAAGAGCAGGTCTGTGTCACACAGTTCTAGAGTTACTTTACAGATCAGAGAGGAGAGTAGAAAGGCAAGAATTCTACTGAGATGTCAGACAGGAAGAAGGGAGGAGAGGCAGTGGGAGGACTGGGAAAGAAATAGAGTAGGGGAGGAGAAGTAAGGATTGAAACAGGTTAATAATGTGTGTACAACATCTAAATTCAAACTATTTAAAACTACTGATCTGCTCCCGCTAAACAAGGGAAAAAAAAAAAAGATTTACAATAAAGAGCTGAAGGGCAGGGTAGTTTTTTTTCTGCAGGGTAGTAATTCCCCTCGGCGCTCTAACGCTCAACTTTCTCCCAACAGGAAGCAATGGACGGTGTAACTTCCTGCTAGCCCATAAACAAACAATGCACTCAACTGAAGTCAGGCTGAAAATCCTCCAGTGCCACTTACAGAGGTCAAGAGGTGTACACCAGTCATAACTTTTGCCCAGTGTCTGTGACAGTTATATGGCTGCCTAGTTTGTCTGTACCGGAAAAAGGAACTAGCAGTTTAAGTACTCGAGCCCCCTCCTCCCCAATTCTGCAGGCACAATTCCTTTTCTTTGGTGAGCATTGTGCAAAACAGTTAACAATACGGGAGGACAACAAGTGTTTCATTGAGGAGAAGGAAAAAAATGTTTGGAAAGGAATGCGTCTGCAAGTAAGGGAAATAGAGGCCTGTCTGAGCAATGTGTCAGTGTTATTCTGCAGTACAACTGAACATGCAGGGAGACTGATGTGTGTGTGGTGCCACTCTTTTCTTTTTGGTCCCAAAAACTGTCAGAGTGCAAAGAAAGAATTCTGCAATTTCTCAAGCAATGAAATCCTTCTGAGGACATCATCCCATTTCACCAAATGCATCCCCTAAAACCACATATAATTAGTACAAAAACAAGCACAAGAGAAACACCCACACTGCTAAAAGTCATGTTTCAACAGGTTTATCTTTTCTCTCCACAATGGTGGGGAAAGCCCCGAGCTCTCTGGGATGTCAAACAGGTCTTCATCTGGGCCAGGCTGGCTGCTTGCATGATGACCTGTGATTAGTTCAGCTCCAGCTTTGGGACACATAAGAAACTTCAAAGAGCAACCCGGAAATGCCGGCCCCTTCCAGTCACAGAACAAAATGATGTAGTCAGGCTATAATGAGATTACTCATTCCAAATTAAAAAAAAAAAAAAAAAGAAGAAAAAGAAAGAAAACCCCTGTAAGCAAAAGTATACATGTAATCTGGGATCAGGAATTTGGGGGTCAACAGACAATGAAAAGTCAGATTAGTAGATTAGAGTCATTGTATTTAGACTTTTCCATTACAAAATGTCTGATGTCTGTAGTTTTTTTTTTTTTTTTTAACCACAAAAGACAACAAAATTTAAACTGGACAGAGAGGAAGGACATTAACAGAGGCTTCTTTCACACCGTTTCAGTTTATCTGAGTCTCCTTCATCCACACACTCCAGTAGAAACATGCAGGGTTCACTCTCAACTGAATAAATGTCTTTTACCATCTCCTTGGTCCTGGATATATTAATAAAGAATTAGCTACACGTGCATGCCCGTGCGTGCACTATGCATTTGTATGTAAATTAGAAAGGCCTATGTGTAACCTGCCCTTACTTGACTCCTTAATCTTGGGTTTCCTGCCCTCCCTCTCGGATCTCGGTATAAAAACCTCACGCCAAAGTGAATCCTCCCATGTTTCACATCTGCCCTCCCTTCTGTGTATCACTCTACAATAACTTCATGCCTGCTTGCCACTCCTCCCTGTCTTAGAACCCCTCCACTCCTGCTGTTTCCACTGGGGCACTGTACAAAAAACTGCCCTTGGCCTGGTCCCAAGAACTGGGGCCCACATACCTCCCAATCTCTAGATTAAATGGCACTAGTCTCTGAAGTCCTTCCAGGGGCTAATGGCTTTTGTTACTGGGAATAATCCACACATCCTCTCCCACATCATGGGGGTCCACTGGCCTGTCGCGAAACCCTGTCTTGAGCCTCTTCATCTCTCATCTCCATCTCAATCTATGCTTCCATTTTCTTTGACCCCCACGCCTTCCTTTGCCACAACACTGTGTTTAAGCTCAGAGGCATGCAGGACTGAACTGCACGGAATGAGGGGAGGATGCAGCGGGTTGACATTGGGTTGAGACTCATGCTGAGTTTTATAGGAAGTCAGTGCAGGTGCTGTCTGAGGCTTAATGTAGGCTCTAAATCTCTCCTCTCTCATCTGCTGCTCACTAGAGTCTAAAGAGCAAGGGCAGGAGGGATAAAGCGCCTGGGATTTATCCTCAGGGAAAACGTCAGGTAACAACCACAGTGAAACAGCTACTTGATGTCTGTACAAAATAAATACAGCAGAGACAGATTTTTTTTTTTTTTACAAGATGCAGGGTTCTGTTGATTAAAGAGCAGTCGAAACATGTGTAAGACTGGCCACTTAGGTCCAAGTGGTTGTGTTTGTCCCCATCTTTCCTGCAAAATACTTCAGACTAGGGCCGACGTTGGTGAAAGCACCAAAAATTCACACAGAATCCATATTCAGGCATGAGCTCATATCCTGTCTGGGGAAGTTTTCTCCAAGGAGGCCGCCAGGGGAGAGGAAAAAGGCAGACAGAGGGAACGGCTGTGCAGTTGAAGGCTGCAGAAATTTGGCACAAATATTTACTTACCACCATAATCAGTTTACTCAATCTACACTCATTTTTTAAAAATGTGTAGTCTTAAGCATCAAACTTTAATCGTACTTTTAATCCTGACGTTAGCTGCGGTCCAGATAAATGAATATCATTGCTGGGAAATTATAAAAAGGTCTAATGCTAGATGAGAGAATAAATGGTGATCTAATGTAGGAAGTTGGGGGAAAAGAGCAGAGTAAAGCAAACACGTACATTCAGGGAAATGGAAGCGTAAAAATTGAGAACATAATAAAGCAATGTTAAGGTAATAAAAGTTTGAAATATAAGGAAATGAAGTGAGAAGAGTTGCTGAAAAGGGGCATTTTTAGGGGGAAGACAAAAAAAACCTGAAGGAAATCTATAGTATGTAGGAAAGTGAATATGTCATCCTGCGGCTTTGCACCCACCCATATTCCGCTAGACCTCACTAAAAGTGCACACAAACATTCATATTCATATACACACACTTTGGTTCTAGTGGGGAGCAAAAAGTCTGCAGTTCATACAACCTTCTGCTGGTTATATAAAAAAGTAAACAACAGACTGTTCAATGAGTTGCATCGCTAAAGACATCCCCGGTGAGAAGGTTAAAGACCTGTCACGCCAGAAAACCTTGTGTTAACTGTTCCGACTGGTGGAGAGTTATTGGGAAGTAAAACTGAATGAAAGGATAACTTCACAGCAAAGGGATGCTTCATTTTGTGAAGCACTTAAACAAGAAAAACATGCAGCTTGTTTTCACACGCGGATCCTCACAACGCTCTGAGATGCAAAACTCATCTGTTGCTTTCTTATTCACTTGTAAGCTCATTTTTCTTTTGAAAGCCGAGTTTTCAACTTTCAGAAATGACAGTTATATTTGTAATATTTCATTCTTAAGGTTGAACAAATTCTTTAATTCAGATTTAAATCTTTCTATCTGGCTGTGAAGGCCCAGAAATAACGGAGGTGCTCTGGAAACAGGATAAAGCTATTAGAGAAAGAATATGGTCAATGATCAGGGAGGATAGCTTTAATAAGGCTCTAAAGATTCCTTTGTCTGACAAATATTTACATTTCTTTTCACTTATATCTCATGCTGGGCCCTTATTTTAAAGTTACTTTTATCGTGATTTATTCCTTTTCATTAGCGGGACTGCTGGCAGGTCTGAACAGAGGTCTGGCGAGCCAGCGTTGATAGCGGGAGTATTCGGCAGGAGTGATTGAGCAAACTGTGTTTATAGGCAGCTTTGATTGGACCGATGCTTGGAATTTGAAAATGGAACATTACCACACAGAAGATGGAGACAGCGTGAAGAGCCTTTGAAATGTGTGAAGTACATCATTAATCATGAATCTCAGAAAACCAAAGCAGGAAGAGGACATAGCTGAAAACTTAAGTGGTGCTAAAGCTTTACTGTGGTCTATTCTCAAGGTTTTTTTTTTTTTTCTTTTACAAAACTGATCTGCATTCACAATCACAAAGTGCAGACAAATATACATGTACCAAGACCAAGTACCAACAGGTCATGGTATAGAGGCAAATAAATTTAAACTGTGTTTACCCAAAAGTTTATGAAGCATTGTTCTTTCAAAAAAAAAATCATCTAGCTACAACGGCAAACAATTAGAAACTGTTGCCAAACAACATACATTTACTGCATAACACTTATTGCCATTGTGAACAGAAAATTTAGAAGCCTGCATCATGCTTAGAAAACATTAAATCAAGTTTATTTATACCATACAATGGTATGACATTATCTGTTAAATCAGCACTGGACAGGATACAGTAGCCCTATCCCTGGATACTGTTCATGATGAATTTGTTGGCAGCTGAAATAATAGATGAGTGGGGGGGAGGGGGGGGTTAAGCCTTGGGTCCACACACCTCATCTACCCCACACTGTCAATTCATCCTCAGTTAGGCCACAAGACGGATCAACAACAATCAACACTTCACATAGAGACGGCTCACTGATCCCAGTTGTGTTATTTATCTTTTCTTGAGCACCTATTGTGCAAAATACAGTGTACAAAATCCCTACTTTATCAGAAGGACAAGTTGTATTTCTCTTCCTAAATGTCTTCTCCTATGTTGTCTACTATTTCTTCACCTTCTCTCATTTAACCAAAGAGCTAGATGTCATTACCTGGCCATGCCGAGACTGGAGAATCCCGCGGGGACAATGAGAACATCAAGGCGGGGAAACGGGTGAACCCCCAGGACAGTGTAGGCTGCAGCCAAACATCGAGGCAATAGCTTGAGAATAGCCTGAAAGAAAAAAAAGAACACAATCCACATGACAATTCAAAATTCCAAGATTTACCCAAATTGGATATGTGCATGTGGAAAGTTTGTCTGTAAAATAGGACTAGAGTTCATTAAGACATCTGTTTGTATTTCTATATACTGCAGTCGTTCTAGGGGCTCCAGATCAATGTTTTAGCATGAATATAAGAATAACACATTGTCATTTTACATCAAAGTGGGTATGCGCTCTAAAATATAAAAGCATTTGTCATTGTGCTAATTTAGCCACCTACTTTGTTTTAGTGTGGGTGTTGCTCAGTTCTGGAGGTTTTTTAATGAGGTTGAGAAATTCCTACATTTTCCCGAGAAAAACATAACTAAAATCACAGGTACTTATCACATTCAAATATGATGTAAATACAGAGTCGTGTAGAAACAATCCACCAATAAAAATGTGGGGAAATCTGTAAAAACACATTACTTCTTAGATTTCCAGATGTGTCTGATAAACACTTTGAGCCACAAAGGATAAGTAAAAATTCAAATGGAGCATATTGGACAAAAATCTCTAAAACTGATGCTCAATATAGCAAACACAATGGACAACAACAGCATTTCAACTTTTAAACGTATATACATGTATAAGTAATTGTCAGACACCATCAGTGTCTGACAACTCATGTTTATGTTGTGAGGAGGAGTTTATGACTCACCAGCAGAGCGCAAGCTCGTTCATCTTTATTCAGTCCCAAGTTCAAAACAGACGTAAGCGTCTGATGACATTCCAATTAGAAATTCCAATTTGGCTATGAGTAATGGTTTGAGTGATGTGGGATGTGAGTGTATGCATTACCATTCTGCTAAAAGATCACTGCAGGAAGACGCCAACTGAACGTAAGTTTCAAACGTTAAAAAATAATTAGCTCAAATATCTTTGTGGGAACTCCACCTGGGCCTTCTGAAGCAAGGAAACCGGGCCAAACACACGGTGCGGAATCACCCGCTGGGACCTTGCCGACCACTGAGTAAATCGGCAAGGGTAGTCACCATGGGAACAAAAGATGCCCTCGTCCGCCATGCCTGAATAATCAGTTGCAGTGTGGCCTTTGTCTTCGAGGGACGAGTTGGTAAATGCTGGGCAGATGGTGGGGGCTCCACTGCACCAAAGTAAAAGAGCAAAGAATAGTTTAATCCAGAGTTAATAACACTGACTTAATTGTCATTTTACAGAATGAACTGACTTTGAACTGCACCAAGAAAGAGCGAATGAGCCTCATCTTTGTGTGTTTGGCATGAAAATAAAAGCAGTGTGAATATGTCACAAAGACAAACCACATTAGTCCCAAAAATATCATATACTGGCATGCAATTCCTTTTCATCTAAATCCAACACCGAGCACTCGCTCTATCCTCAGTGTCAGGAATGTTCCAAAGGTTTCAAGCGACATCCAAGTTTCCTTCCAGTCGTTCATTGAGAATAAAGGCCATCCTTGTAGAGGGAGGTTCCTGGTGGCTGCAGCTACACTTCACCCAGGCTGATGCCGAAGGAAAACCATGATGGGAGGAGGAGGATTACTGGAAACCACTGGCAGACGTAAGAACAGGCTTGCCAACAGAGCAGGAGACCCAAACCTAACCCTACCCTGCCCACAGCAAGCCAGCACTTCTCTAATTCCTCAGCGCTATTTTTTCTATATTTCTATAAAACTTTTGACAGCTCCACTATTTTTGTCTCCAGAGATGTTTTTTTTTTTTTTGTTTCCTGGGCAATGGATTTGCAGTATAACTGTGTAAGTTAAAAGTACTTGTCATAAAATTTGACTGAGTGCTGCACCTTATCCATCACCTACACCATTTAAAAAAAAAAGGTTTACGATGGAATATCGGAGGGCCAGATTAAACTGTGAAGAAAAAAAACGATAGGAAAATTAATAAAATACCTGTTATTCTGCACTGGTGAGCCCATGACTACTTTGTCCGTGGAGCATCCAATTCCAGACACAAGCTCTGCCTCAGTCCAATGTTTGGATCCAGCCCCGATTTTGGCCGTCTCGCTCCAGTCTGCCCGTTCCCCTACACCTTCTCTCGACTCCAGTGGAATTTCTCCAGTGACTTGTTGCCAGTGCCCCACTGCCAAGGTCAAAGTGGAGGCAGGCATTGGCATGGTGACATAGTAATTCCAAATTAAGAACCCTGCAGAGAAAGTAAAAAATGCAACAATGAAGACCTGAACAAGATTTTTTTTTGTGTTTAATATGAGAAACACTGACTTACTTGTGTCCTCATCATTGATTGGAAAAGTTTGTTCCTCCCCACTCATCAAAACCAAACAGTCACAGGGGGCTCGTATTGTTGCTTGCCACGTCGACAGGGCAACCGGCGGCTCCTGGCAAGGGAAGAGGGCTCGGTTGTTGACAGGCGAGCCAGCAGTGTAAACACATACCCTGGAAGGGTAAACAATTGTAAACTATAAACAACCCTTATTTCATTTCTAAAGCACGTGCGTGCGCACACACACACACACACAGAGCAGAATAAAACAGCCTGAGGCATGTTTTTCCGAATTAATGCATCTGAATTATTCTTTTCTTACATTGCAAGCTCAGACTTACAATTCAAGTGGCAGAAACTGCAGCAGAAGTGCCACTTTGAAGAAGAATCTTAATCAAAAGATAAAACTACTTTGAGTCTAACCTGTTGTCCTGGTCTTTGGTCCACCTTACAGATCTTCCTGAGGGTTTCGTCTCATAGCAGATCCTCAGAGCACGTGGAAACTCCAAAGGTGATGAGATCCCCATTTTTCTCACCTGTAGACTCCATTGATCTCTATAAAAATGCAAAGAGCTCCCATCCTGAACACCGGGAGCATGGGTGCTCAGCGAATACAGCTGGTGTTGCCGTTTCCTTTGGCTGGATGGCATGGAGGTAACATTCTGAGCAAAGGCTGCTGACTTTAAGTTCCATGATGGAACTGCAGGTGTCTCAGATGTGCTGTCGGATTGAAGGTCAGACATGAATGACAAAGAGGAGACATCCACCTCTTCAACTTTGACCACATAAATGTCACAGCAATCCAGGACCAAGGTAAAGTCTTCATCACTGGTGTCCTCCCAACCCGGGGAGGACTGAAATGTAACCCCAGATGAAGCCTGGAATTCATCCATGACATTTTCTTTTGATGCAGTTTTCCCAAAATTCCCTTTACTCTCCTGTTTTGGATGCACGTCTTGCAACATACACTCAGACCCACAACCTCCAACCTCAACGGGTACCACTATTTCGACATTGTCCTCAGCATTAATCCCACCTGCAGGGCAAGGCTCGAGGAATAAAACGACACTACCACTGATGACTTTCCGGTCAATATGAACAGTCAAGTTGAGCACATAATGTTTGACAAGTATGTGGTTAGTATTAGCTCGAAGTGGTAGGTCATCTGTGTCAGGGTGGAGATCGTTGCCTGGCTCCATGTCTCAAAGATGATGTTAAGAATAAATGGCTACACCTGAGAAAGACAAGACCAAAAGTAAACGCTCTTTAATTTGAATAAAATTACATATGTATAAGTGTATAATCCACGCATTGACTCAATAACGGCTACGGAACAGCAAGTCCAAGGTACGTTTTTATCTCAAATTAACATCTGTGTTTTAAACTTTTAGCTAAATAGTCTGAGTCGAGAGATACACAGCCATATCGTAGGTAAAGCTAAAAATAAAAACGTATCACAGTAGTTCACATTACGCAACTATCAATAAAAGCAGCAACTGTCAAAATACGGCAAAACTTACAATTACTGGCTTCAGGTGTAAAGAAAGTCACATTATCAACACAGTGACAACTACTCTGTATCAACTATCCGGCATGTTCACTGACTGTGTGCACTCCGATGTCGCGTAGAGATAACGTCACAGAAACGCGACAGTAATCTGTAGTTCTTTCAGCCGCTCGTAAAGTTGTGTGGACTTTATGAGCTGGTGTTATTAATTGCACTAGTAAATAGTCAAATTTTTTTTCAAATATCACTTACAATAACAATACTAAATATTCTTTTTTTTTTTTTTTTTTAAATGTTTAAGGCACTACTACTACTAATATTAATGATGATTATTATGCTAGGACAGATGCCAGAACATTTCATGTACAGTATATATTAATTTTATTCAGGTGTTTCAACAATATTATCACAAATTCCAATGTATTAAAAGTTAAAATATTTTTATTAAAAAAGTTAAACTACATTGCAGTCTTCAGTCACAGAATGCATCACCAAATTTCTGAAAATATACTGCAGGTTTATACTGGCAAAAAATTTTATTAATCACAACTGACTATACACATAGTATAGTTTTAATAGCTCATGTAGCATTTTACAAAAATTCAACACTTCATAAATAAGTGATGTACCCTAATCACAGAATTTGTATGTAAAATGTACCAAATTTTGAAAAGAAATGTTTATTTTCCCAAAACACAGTATGAGCTGTAACATAAAACCAACATAACAAGCAGTTTCACAAGTGTCAACATCAGACAGTCAATATTTAATACTGCAGTAGTAGCCCAGCTATTCCCCCTGAAATGTATTCTTAAAAATAAAGTAGAATTTATTTAGATTGCAATCCTAATTTCATGTATTTATATTTACATGTCACTGTTTTTTGTTAATGTAGAATTACTCTTGATACTTTGTATCCTAATGTTTCATTTACCATGGAAACTAGAGATTAATAAACATACTAAATCCTGCATTTCAAGTTCATATTATTTTCATATAATTGCCATCACTCATCTAAAAATATTTACATATAAAATAAATTGTAATACATCTACTATATACAGTTTGTGGGGTTTAGATGTAAACCATTTGTAATTTAGAGTCTCAGAGAAGTCTCTTTGTTACTGAAATTGTGTCTGATAATTTGCAAGCCAGTGCACATACTAATTGGCATATGGCATGCGTAACACCCAGAAAGGAGTTTCAAAAGCTCTGCAGCATCATTACTGCAAAGTACAAAGTGACTTCAATATGGCACAAACATCTACGTTAGCCCTCCTGCCAACATTACCTAAATCAACACAAACACATTCACACAATTATTTAGGCATATTTCCAAACTGTGAGTGTTATGGGCACACTTACAGGCCCTGGACCAGCAAGGACCTCAAAGAGGGAGCTTTTATCCACAGGAAATGTTTGCAGCATTTTTGGACTTGACTTATTTAAAAAGAAAATCACCATATGCAAAATACTTAAATATCTTAGTATGAAAGGCTTTATAGCCTACACCTTAAATGAAAATCTTATCTCTGGATGTCTGTATGCTTACCCAGCTTTTGCCTCCTCAACCATACTTTTCAGACAAAAATAATAACAGTGCTAGCGTGTAGCAAAACCCAGCTTTCCTACGACAGCTAATGGTAGTCAAAGCGTTATCGCCAGGAGCTGCTTCATCTTGTTTTTCCTCCTTTTTCGGGTTGTCTTCTCGTTTCCTCTCTGGGCTGTGTGACAGCCTACGCTTCATCTCCGCAGTGCATTCTCTCGCTCAGATGAGCTGTGGTGTCTCAGGAGTTTTCCTCCTGAGTTCTTCGGAAACTTAAACGCTTGAAGGAATCTCTGCAAGAAAGAGAAAAGAGCGGACAGGGAAAGCTTGTGTGTACCCACTCTTTACCCAGCAAAATTATATCAAAGGAATCGCAACACTGTGTCAGTTTTTATCTAAATTATATTATTTCCTATTAAAAGTAGAAAAGTTTGACTTCCATTACTGACCTACAAACCACAACCAGCTCAGCATTTACAAACTGTGCCTCAGGGTTCAATATCTGCAGAGGTGACACGGACAATGGATTTCTGCCCAATTCTACTTTCTGTCAATTTCAGACAAAGCGATTGATACCTTGATGTGTGTGTTTTTTTTTTTTTTTTTGTTTTGTCATTTATTTGCCTTGTTACCTCCATTTACCTGTTCTCCAGCCGGGGCCTGATGATGGGTTTATAGAGCTCGGGAATCTTTCTCTCCAGCATTGGTCTCAGGTTCTCTCTCAGTCGGTTGTAGTTCTTCTTCAGCTCCTGCTGGTACTCTTTTTGGTCCGATGTGATCAAGTGCTTATTTTTCTCAACTGCCTCGCCACATCTATTACACAGACAATTATTTTGGAATGAAAATGGTGGAAATAATAAACCATTTGACCTTTTTAATGCAATAACCTCAAGCTTAAGAGCGGCCACAGCAATGATTCTGTGCAGACCAATCATGCACTAATCCCCTCTGTATCAAGACTATATCGTACTAGCATCCTCCTGTAATTATCTGACATTAATTGGATCCCTGCATCCCTAACCCTGCAAAAACTCCATGAGTTAAAGGTACATTTGACTTCAAGGAGCCTGCCTGGAACGACCACTTTTCGATCCACACAGCTGCTTTAAAACACAGTTAAATGAGAACCGGAAGGTAAAAATCTCAATCTTATACAACTGATTAAAAAAAGCCATGTGTTCAAAGATAAAGAAAGAACCCTAAGATGCGAAATGAACTACCTGGTATGGAGTCACCCCGCAGATGGAAATAATAGCCAAAATGCAGAGCAATCTGCATAAAATCAGAGAGATTGGGGTGATTGCTAACACATGTCTGAGTTTATCTCTTGGCTTCTAATGAGGGCAGTATGGAAACTGTAGTGCCATGTAACCTTATACACTAAATACTTACAGCAAAAATATTTAACTTAAGTTCACAAGGTTAAAGGCCAGGCCTCACAAATATCTGCTACAAACAGGCTCTGTGGGTGACTGAGGTTATCATTTAATGAACAGTTCTTTAAAAGGATTGAGAGCTAAAAAGACAACATTTATTTTTTGCAACTTAATAATTAGTTAATCAATCAAACACTTCTCAAAATATCAAAAATGACATCACTAGATTTTATGAGCTAAAATATCTTCCATACAATATGTTTGACACATATGTTCTCTTTTGCACTTGTTTGGATTCTTCAAATGATCATCTGGATGTAACTATCACTTCCATCTCTGCAATCTGAATAAAAGTCTGCTTAAAACAGCAGGAAATGCGTCTCTAACGGTCGCAAATGTCTCCTAGACTCTTTCATCTTCTTGCAGCAGGTGTACACATGGAGAAGCATGGAGAAGTCGCCAGTCTACATAAAAAAAAAAACCTTTCTGAAGTGTTGGTGTAGCTTCCAGAGTGCTGGGTACCGGTTACAATAAAAAAGCAGAAATTCCAATTTAGAAGGTTGGCTGTTTTATGAGCCACCCTGAAAATAGTTTTTTGTGCTGTTGTAATGTGTCATTAGTCCCGTTTTTGCATGACTTCAGCAGAACGTGTGAAGTGTCTATAGTAGGAGGTGCATTTTTTGTGATCTCTTCTCACCTCATTATGAACTCTTTGAAACACAGACGCAGTTTATTGTGGTGACGAAAGAGCTTCGGGTCTGCTGGGATTTCATTCAGAAAGACTTGCGCCACCTCCAGTGGGCCCTAAAACAAACAGGTGGAGAAAGAAGGGACAAAAAAGAAGATACAGAGTTAGACAGCCAAAGAAAGCAGAAAACAGAGCTGAGAAGGTAAGTCAAGCCTCATTCAGGCTGGAAAATGACTTCCTAATAGAATGCTTAATGCTGCCACGGACTGTAATGCTGCACCGCAACAAAAGGACGATATCAGATCAGAGAAGGAACCACGATTTGCCTCCTGTATGGTTAATGTCACCACTGATCCTGCATACATCCACCATTTGTCTCCAATTTACCCTGTATGAGATCTTGTTATCCTAACCTCTATTCATCATAAAACCACAGTACGCTTGTCCAGTGCCTGAATCTCGGCAACTCCAGTTAAACAGCCCTGATTAACATAAACGGGCCACAGCGCTTGGTCTGAGTTGCAGACACAAACAAAGAAACCAAACCTCCTCTGCTGATTATGCTCAAGAGTTATTTGTTTACAGTGCTGCCGAGCATTAGTGTTGTGTACACAACCATCGCGTTGTAGCAAAGGACCTGTCAGATTAGACACTGGAAGATAAAGCATAGTGGGTGGGAGCTGATCTGCTGTAGCTAGCTTCATCATTACTCCAGTATTCACCATGCTGGCAGGACCTGGAAGCTATCAGATCAAAGAGACCTCCGGTTCAGCATGGCGTGCAGCGGAGACATGAAAGAAAGAGGGCCCATGAATTGACGTTTTAACTAAATCATAGGAAAAGCAAAGGAAGGATTAAGGTTATGGATGAGGCGGAAGCCTTTGATGTGCGATCACTGTCACGTCCCCCACCTGCACTGGGCCGCTACAATGAAACACATAAATGCGATAAGATAAATAGAGGGAAATTATTCTGGTTTATCTCTCCTTCTCCTAACCCCCCCAAATGCACATTTATCAGGAACTCTTGGGAGGAGGAAGAGACTGCAAATGATGCAAAGATCAATCATTTTGGACCATCATTTGGTTAACCGTGGTGTGAAGGATCATTTTGTGAAGGATCATTTGTGCAACAATGTCTGTGTGCGGCGGTGTAAAACAGAGCAGAGGCAGTGCCCTCGTTCTTTTACCTGGTTAACAGTGGCTCCCACAGAACCCTGCAGCAGCATCTGTAACATCTTAGCATCAGGTTGCTCTCGATGTGTGGCAATTGCCAGCTCTTTTGTCTTCTTTTGCATGTCCTCTATGGCCACTTCAATGGGAGTCAGGTCGAACTAGATGCAAAACATTAAATGTTGTAATAAAAGACCTGTGCAACAACCACACAATGCACCATGCCTTCGACACTTGCCTCTTCTTTCTGGATGACGTTGATCCGGGTCTTTACGTAAGGGAAGGCGTGCATGGTGGTGAGGATTGTCTTCCTCTTGTATTGCTCGTTGAGTTCACCTCGTGGACGTCCGCTCTTGGTAAAGGGAGTGGTGTACATGAAGCGCCGCAGGTTGAAGTTCTTCTCGAAGTTTGTGAGTCGGTCTTTCATTTCATAATCATCGAAGTAAGGCTCCACGTAGGTGATCTGGATGTACGCCTACAAGAGTGATGGAGTGTACTGTTTACCGACAGTCCAGCGATATATGCAGTGTAAGAAATATTATTTGTACCAAATAATATCTAGCGCTCATGTCTTGAACATTGTATATTTGCATCAGCTCATGGTGACAATTTTTTGAGCCGTATGTACAATGTACAAAATATTCTAGTGCACAATTACAGGCCGTTGACATATAGATTAGCACTGAGGTGTGGTGTTATGCACATCACATCTTTACCTTGTTAGGATTGAGTTGCTTTCTGTTCACGGGAGTTGAGTCCTTGATCATAACCAGTGTTTCGTCGCCAAAGCACTGACTGTAAAAGTTCTAGGAGAAAAAAAAAACGGTATCAAATGATTATTATTATGCAATTATTTAAAAACAGCAGGGAAGCTTCACATGTCAAGGAAATGCTGCCTGCACAGCCACAGTCATTGATTTGTTTCATTCAAAAGTGAAGCTTCCATTTTGCTTTCCTTACATTTTTTCTTGCTGTAATTAATAAAACATTTCGTCAGACTCTTCAGACTTGGTAGTACCAGATGGATGATTGCGAAGTGTTGCTCTTATTCACATACCTCCAGCCTGTGTGATATCTCAGGCAAATGTGTGATGCCTGGCTCCTTGTAAATGAATTCCCGTTCGTCCAGGTCACCAAAAGTGGCCCCATAAAAACCTACACGAAAGTAGGTCCCAAACATTCTCTTATGGCCCTTGAGGGGAAAAAAAACAATATATTTTTTTTTTATATATTTTGAAATTTGTGTAAAAATGCATTGCAAGAATAATGTACAGTTATTGCTGTGAAAAATTCAGATGACCTTGGTTAATTAATTCACTGCCAAACACAACTCTAATGTGTATCGCCTATTTTAAGAGTTAAAGTTATAAAACATCAATATAACCTGACAGCTTCTGTGACAGCGTTACCTTCTGAAGGATGTTATCAAAGGCCCGCTGCAGTTTGTCATGAGTGGATGCCAGTTTTCTGAAATCCCTGTGAGCCTCCAGGATGGGGATGATGATCTTATAGACTTCATTCACGGCCTCATAGAGACTGCCCTGTAGAGAGTTGCAGGTTAAGCAGGGCAGCGCTGCTAGTTTAGAACCATTGTATATTAAATGTTAGAATAACTTAAAGACAGTTTTGTTGGCTCACAGTGCTGAAAAGCTCGGCAGCCTGCTCCAGTAATCCCACCAGACCACTCTCAGTGAAGTAGCGACCAGAGCAAACGCCGTCCTCATCTGGGGACAGGATGTCATCTGACACCGCTGACTCCTCAAGTACATTGGGGGAGATGTTCTGAGAAGAAAAACAGCCATCCAATCAATCAATTAGCCATTCTTAATCAAATAATCAATGACATGGCTGGCTTTAAATCGGAGAACTAATTTGATGACATCCAGTCAATGGCCTGCTGACTCCAGGTTATTGCTTCTTGTACAGTGTGTGCCACAGAGCTCCTGTGTAACATCAACATATTTACTGTTATAGCTGTTTATTTTTAGACCAGATCAGTCTCTCTATTCCCACAGCAGCACATTTTCCTTTCTTCCATTCCAACATCAAAAATAGTGTACTATGTTGTGGTTCCAGGGGACTATAATTCTGCAGCATATCAGTGATATGAGTTCACAGCTCCCCCCTCTGGACAATCCCCATCCAAATTTAGAGAGATTCTGTGTAGAATACTTCATGTTGTCGTTGAGAATAGAAGATTTACTTCTGAGCAACAAAACAGCCATCAGTCAAGAAAAATGTTTACTTGTTGGGTCTGTAGCACGTGTTTACTATCTGCCCTTGGCAGTTTGGCAGGTATAATAGTACCAGTGTTTTCTACCTGAAAGGTGACACTGCCAACAGGAAGGTACTTGTGATCCTCCAGCATGCTTAGATACTCTGCCACCAGGGCAGCAGCGTGAACCAGGCACATTGCTGCCTCTGTGTAACACTTCCTGTTGTTGTGCTTCTCTGCCATGTTCTGCAGCCAGGTGAGACGGAGATCAGGAGACGTCTGGTAACCTTTTGCAATCCTGAAAGGCAGGAGGTGGGGGGGTGGCGGGGGGAGAGAGCTGCCTTTAAAAGCTTTGCTGAGTGACTTCAAAAGAAGAAGTACAAAAAGGATGGAGATGAAAATACTGGTATTCAAATATTCAGAAGGTGCAGAACGCCAGATGCTAGAGGCCAGTGTTAGGTAGGACCGAAAAGCATCAATGTTTATGAAAGTGTAAACTTTCATACACATATCCCAGTACTGTATGGTCGACAGCTCTTGAAAGTCATAATAGTCTGACATAATTTTGTGCATGAAAACTTTTTGAGAAAATGTTTTACGAGTTCACAGAATCCATGAATAATTACTATATTGACAAAATGGGACTACATCTAAATCTAAAATGCCTAAATCAACATACAGCACATGTACAGCTTCATCTCGAGGTTTCCACCATCCTGTTCCTCCACATGCAGTCTCACAGTGTTTGCGTTTGCATGTACACAAAGCGCGACCAGAGGACTAAACTGCTACCACATGGTTGCCATAGTGAGGACACTAAATAGAGGCAAAACAATCTTGACCACAGAGAAATGGGAAACAGAAGTATAAAGCAGACCAAAGTCAGAGGGTGAATAGAGAAATCAGGTGACTACAGAGACAGAGAAAACTGGGGACAACGACCGTATTCGTTGTCTCACCTGTACATGAGGTCCATTAGCATCTCAGGATCTTCCTGGAACTCCCTCATCTTCACAGTGTCTGACAAAATACTGTTGAGGTTTCTTAGAAGCTCATCAACCTGAAAATACAAACACACAAGGCAAACATATGAGCAGCTGCATGCAACGGTTGCTCTTTTATGTGTGTTAGTTTATACCTGTGAGGGCAGCTGAGTGTTGTGCATCTCGGTGTCCTCCTCAGCGTACGCAAGGATGGTGCGGAGGGACCGTCTTAGGTATTCTTCCTGGAAGTCTGATGACTTACCCACCAACGAGGCCAGAGACATGGTGACCTGCATCTTCACTCTGGAGAAGTTCTAAAGGAGACAGCAGAGACCACAAAAGGTCAATGTTTAATCATTGATTTCATCATAATCATGAGACATAGTTCTGAAAACAGTGACCAAATATTTCAAAAAGTCATTCAGTAATATGTTTTTAATAGTTTTAGTGTCTCTAGTGCACCTAATAATAATCAGAAAAATCATGTGTGGTGCCGGTCATGAGCGAGGAGCCAAGCAATACTGGAGAGTTGCTTTTGTGTTCGCTCCTTCCTCAGTATTTGTCCATTGTTTCCTCCTCTCCTTTGTGTCTCCATCCTTCATACCACTTGTTCTAGATAACACGCCTAAAAAAACTCCCATCCATCCTCTGCAACGAGCATGTGTGCAAAGAGTGTGCTGCTGTATCTGCCAAATCCCATCTATCTCCAACATGACCAGCAAAGCGGGAAATGATCTCCCATTAGCAGAGACATAATCACCCATGGATCATCTCTACGGCCCCATTCTGTTCAACTGAGCATGGAGCCAGAGCCCAACCACCCATCACTGCCCTCTTACTGCCTGGGCGTGTGTATGTTAGATGTTGTAAAAAGTCAACACATAGCCCTATTTGTTGCTCTTTCTCCACCATTAGTCCCTCTTTCTCATGCATTCTTTCCAATTTTTTTTTTCTTACATCAAGTTTTAACCACAGGTATATGTTTGGCGATTTCCATTTATGAAAATAAAGCCTCTGCTTTTTATTACATCGAAAATGAAAGCCAGAGAGAGAGAGAGAGAATTGTTTGCGATATGGAGAGCAAGTTGGGGGTGGATGAAGGAATGAAAACATAAACAAAGGAAGAGGTAGAGCATAAGCTCAGTATGAGTCATTTGGTTGCTACACAAATTCAGATCACAGCTTCCTCTATGTACTTCATATAAACAAACATATGCTTGGATGGACAGATGGGAAATACTCTCTTTAAACTGGAGATAACTGTGTGTGTGCATGTGTGTGAGACTCATGTCTGACTTTGATTAAACACTCAGTAAACACAGGAAACACTGACCACAACAAGTTATCATGTTAGCAGAAAAAAGCAGGAACTGTCGTTTCAACCCTTTTTCATTCTCTCAATCTATTCTTTAACCACAGGAAACAAACACTTCTTTATCTCTATCTCTTCCTTTCCAACTATTTAATAATGTCTCTTCTGTGCTTAAGGCACATATTACTTAGACACTCACACCTATGTAGCGGAACCCACTGGCAGAGGTCTGGCTGTCATTAGCTAAAGAGGGGAAGGAACATGCAAAGGCAGACAATGATAGATCGCCATGCTCTCCACTCAGAAGCACATCCTTCAGCAAAAAAAGAACGTTCTCAAAATAGACACGGAAAAGACATTATAGTAGAGCAGAAAAGGAAATGTGGAGAACACGGGATGTGTGTGAAACTCAGGTGTATTCCAACTCTTATCTTGTGTGATGTGTTAATTTAATCTGATGTAAGTGATGTTTCCTCTGCCATCTTATTATTTTAAGTAATACATTTTTAAAAAGTGACATAGCTTTGGGGTCATTTCCTCATGTGCACATGATGAGATCCTTTTGTTCTTGTGCGTCAGTTGTGTTTGAGCTTACGCTGGCATTGCTGTAGCTATATCTCATGATGAGGTAGAGGGTGGCACAGGCCTGACTCCTGTTCTCGTCCACAGGACTGCTGCAGTACTGGAGCACCTTCTGGCACAGGTCTGCGCACTGCTCCGCCTCCTCCTCAAACAGCAGGTCTCCAAACTGCACACACACCCAGAAAAACAGTACCAATTTACACACGTGCAATGACGCATCAGCGGTTCAGGCTCACGTCAGTAGTTTATCCCGGCTAGCAATCAAGACACACAGATACGTACAGTGTATATATTTATGTCTTATAATGAGTACCTTAATGACAAGCGCTCTTAGCGTGCTGAAGGTGTGAGAGAGAAAAGTAGTACTCTGATTGCAGGTGAGAGAGTGGAGTAACACCTTCAACACCCCACCAACCACATTGTCTTTGCACTCAGATAGCGGCACTGCCTGGATGCAAAACAGATTAACAAGAATAACTAAATAATATGGAATACATGATGAGCTCTGATTTGATTTCAGTCTTTCGAATAATCATGTTCTGTTCATCTCCAGTATAAACGATACTTCACCTGTACGATGGTTTCCAGCAGGTCCAGCACAATTAAGTTACACTCTGTAGCCAAGTTTCCGCTGATCAGGGCCTCCTGGTCCAACTCTGCTTTGGTCCTGATGGAGGATGGAGAGAGCATGTCATGTGGAGCAACAGATCAAGAAAGACAGACACAGATGGTGAGAGTATAAGTGAAAGCTGGATGGCAGACACATATGGGCAACTCACTTATCGTGTCTGTCATTAGTCTGTCTCCACTGAGTGAGGTCTTTCCTCCATCGCAGGTTTTCTCTCTGGCCCATGGTTCTATCCATCCCTGCGGAATCAAAGAAAGATACATGTGACATCAGTGATAAAACACTTAACTTTGACAGTAGTTTAGGTTTAAAACTTTATATTAACAAATGTTATTAGAGTACACTGAGATACACTACCTCCAACTCGTTTCATCATTTCGCCACGGGCTCCCATTCCTCTCAGCAGAGCTTCCTCCAGTTGCAGCTTTGCCTGATGAGATTTCTGCAAGGCCTGGGTGCTCACTTTGTCAGTGCTCTGTTTACCCTGTGCTCAGAAATAAACAACACACAAAGAGTCTACAGTTATGGAAATATTCTGCAATAAATCCTGCAATTACTGTTCATCTGCATGATAAATATACAGTAGATCCACACAAGTACACTGATTTGAAATCCATATTTATACAAACACAAAAGGCTGCTGAAACAGCACAGATGTGGAACAATACAAAAACAAGTTGACGCAAGAGTAAACCAACCTTATACTCAAAGCATGACACGCAGATAGTGAGGAGCTCCAGCAGCTTGTTGAGCTGTGAGGGAGGCATATCTGCGGTCCAGCGCTGAATCAGACTCCTGTCGGCATTCTTCATCACCCACAAGAAACACACCAGTAGATTCCGACTGGTGTCTGCGGGCAGGGTGGCTATGGTTTTAGCTTGCTGGGGAGAGCAGGGGACACATGAAGACTGGTGTGCTTCTTGATCGAGCTAACCTAATTGCCTCCACTCACAACAAACACACATGTAGTACCTGCACGCAGGGAAATTACCTCAGTGGCATTACCTCATGTCTCACAGCAAAAATACACTGCAAAATATTTACCAGCAAAACAGTTTTTTTCATTACTCACTAACACATTTAGATCACTGATTGTCTCCTGCCATAGCCACTAACATAGTGGTGGACAAAAGCTTTCAGTTAAGTAATACATGCAATCTTTGCAGCCGCTACCAGGCACCCTTACAAATTCACACCGAGTAGAGCTATATTTCTTCCTGAAATTTTTTCCACCACTGTATATAACAAGATCATCTAACCAACAGTATACAGTAACCTTAACCCTGGATTGACTAAAGTACCTTCATCACAATCCTGATAGGAGTTAAATGCTGTGCAGATTAATTTACCGTCATGTGATGATGAACTGCTACTTTTGGGAACTGCTGTGGCTTCACTGTGTGGCACCTTTAGCAAATGTGTCCATTAACCTCCTATTGCTCCTGATGTCCTACATAAACCTTGTTTTTCAGGTCCCTTTCCTAACAGGAACCTGTGGAGTTCAAGAGAACCAACAATTTCTGCTGCTGACACTAAAACTGTCAGGGAACGAGCCTGAAAAATCTGTTTTTGCACAACTATATTGGATGGAATTGCTTACAAAGAACTGATACATGCCTTAAAAAGAGAGAGAATAAGAGAATGACAGCGCTTAGTTTTACTACCAGCGTTGTTGCTGTAGCTACATTTGATGGATGTGTTTGTCAGGAAGAAAGGCTCTGTTCACTTATGAAGGCAATGCCTGCCATAAACCATCTCCTACAGGTGTGTGTGTGTGTGTGTGTGTGTGTGTGAGTAAGCGTCTGTAAGTGAAAGAGAGAGAAATTTTTCAGAATGGATGAAATGAGTGTGTGGCTTTGACAACTAATCAATCTATTTCAGCGCAGCTCACCGGTTAGGAAGCAGATCCCATACCCCACATACATGCTCACTTTTAAAATTTTGATAATACTAAAAGCTTACAAAAATCACAATTATATTGTTGATAAAAGAAAAAAGAAATGCTTCCAAAATTTACCATGGAGGCCAAGGAAACAAGTACATTGCGCCCCAGCGTGTTAAAGGGATTCCCAGCGATTGCCATGGCAACAGACTGATTGATGGGTGAGACATTTTCAAGGTCATCCTCCAGTCCCCCTGTCTTGTTTTTCCCGCCGCGTGCATCGGAAACTATGGGCAGAAAAGAGGGGTCACAAAGGATGAAGCGTGTCAGAATCAATTACATCTTTTAGTGTGAAGAATGTTTGGTATTACTGTCTATTGAACCATGAACATGTGTCAACTACCATTTCTACAAACCTAAGCAAGAACACTGTGTGATGACATCCTGCCTAGAAGAACTTATTACTACCCTAAACGCACTTATTTCAGCGGAATAAAGACGCGTGTGTGCATTGTTTAATTTAGTCATTCATGTCTTTTTGTGTTATTTTGTGCGTTTACCAGTGAAGTCCAAATAGTTGGTGGAGTCGATGATAATCCCCACCAGGGGGAGGTAGAGAGCAGCCACCTTGGCTCTGACCTCGAGCTTGACACAGCGATGGTCCAGGTCATGGGAGCACAGCAGGCTGTAGATGGCATTGATGGCCTTTCTCTGTACTTTTCCCCTGTCAAGACATTTCCTACTTATTCCTAAATCCTTCTGTTGCATTAACATTTAGCACAATTTAAATATTTAGAGAGTTGCAGAAGAGAAGCATAGATTCCGCCATACCCTTCTGATTCCATGTCTAGTGCAGCACTAAGCTCAGTTAGCAGCAGACCAGCGAGGTAGTGCTGCTGCTTAAATTCATGAGACAGCTCAAACAACTCCAAAATTCTCTGCTGTTCCTGGTAACTGCAGGAGCCGGAACTCTGGAGGGAAAGTTGATAGAAAAGAATAACACTCGAAACAGGAGCAACAGGAACTTGGATATAATTATTTTACGATTATAAAAACCTCACATCTACATTTTTGCACCATAAATGACTTGATTTTTTGTTAAAAAAAAAAAAAAAAAAAGAAAAAAAACATGTTGGTGAAGATGGCGGACCTGCGAGGAGATGGATGGACATGGTGAGGCAGGAGCAGACGTAGGGCTGCTGAAGAAGAGGCTCAGGTTGAGGTAGTGCTCGTGACTGCACAGGATCCGCAGGAATTCCAGACGCATGCTGATCAAGGTCGGCATGGATACACTCTTGGCAGACATCTAAAGGGGAAAACATAAAAACAGTGAATAAAACATTCTGTTTCTTTTTGTAAACAAGAACCATCAGAGGGGAAACTGATCATTGATTAAAATTTAAAGAAATAAGCAATTCTTTTCCCTTTACCTGGTTGCAATAATTTTTCACCAGCTGAAAGACAAAGCCTCGGTCCATAAGAGAGAGCAGGTCGTAGAGGAAGAACGCTAAGCTGATATTGACTTTCTCTGCTTGTTCCACTTCCTAAAAGAACAATTAAAGGAACCTATCAACCATCAGCTGCACTGGATGGATGACCATCTAATTGTGAGCCATGACATGACAGACGGATCATAATTAAGACCTTCCTGCTGGAGAACACAGACACAGCAGAGAGTCTACACTTATCTGAGATACTGACAGCAAACAACTAGCAACTGACAGCTCTCCCATCAATACTGCTCACCTTATGTTGCTTCACAAGGATTGTTCCGATCTCCGCCGTAACCACAGAGACGATGGTGCTGATGTCATCTTTAAACCGGTCAGAAAAGCGGCTTTTTCGAGGGATGCTGTGTTTATCGAGATGAGAAACGTGCAGAGTCATGCTTTTCACCTGTGTAATTAACCAGAGACAGACAGAAAACAAAAAAAAATGCAAATTAAAAGTGATGAATAATCACTCTTGTGTTTTTAAAGGTGCAAAACTTAGAGGTCATCTGTCTTTTTAATTTGTTACTACTTTATCCATTTCTGTCTAACAGCTAATGCAGGCCTTTTATATTATAAAAAATTCATATAAAAAAACATTGTACAAAGAGTAAATTAAACAGAGCAGACAGACCAGTAGCTCAAAGAAGAACCAAGCATATTTGTATGCATTTTCTCTGCAGACTCCAGTGCTGACGACCATCTGCAGTGCCAGCTCCTCATGAAACTGCTGCAAAGGGCAAAAGTAAGCAAACGTTGGTGACCCAAACTTTGGCAACTCAAAGATTGCGGCAGCATTTTCAGTGTTATACCCCCACCTTGTGGTAACAATAGGGAATGTTTAAACCTTGAACTAGAAAATGCCACAGTAAAGAATTTTTCATTTTTAGTACATAAATATTTTAAATAGTTATTGAAATAAAATGTACTTCTTATATCTGCAAACATAAACTTCATTACATAGTATTACTATATTCTCCATTTTTGTCACAAAGGTAAAATATAATTTACCTTGCGGCTGGAGGGCCGGGTGCTGCTTGTCGCGTGCTGGTTGCCGCTTGCTTCCACATAGGTGGACATACGGCTGCCTGGATTATTGTGGCCCTGGAGAGAGAGACACGCATTCCATCACATTGAACATGATTGATGCATTCATTAGTGAGGGTGTCAAGTGGCCTATTACAGTACTTAATGTAGTGTGGGGATAAACTTCAAGCTGTGGTATTTACATAATGTACTGCACGTGTGTTTGAGCGTGTTTTAGAGCTAATTTAGGTTGGGGAGATTCTCTGTACCTTGAAAGACATAATGTTATTGACTTCAGTATCTTCTGCAGAGATCTGTGGAGTGGGGATGTTGGGGTTGCTGCTACTGCGCATTCTGGACTGGAGTAACATATTGCCAACAGAGGTTGCTGTGGCCCGACCCATGGTGCTGTAACGACTCTCCGCTGGGTGTGTCACAGCTGATGAGCCTGAGTGAAGGAAGACAAACGACAGACAGAATAAGATACAAGCGAAGGATGAAGATAGTTAAACTCTGAAGGGTATTTGTCTCTACCTGCATTCTGTACATCTTGAGGGGGGTCAGGTAGACGGAACACCCAATAAAGGTAAGTCGCCAAGAGGCTGTTTCGACCCTGCTGGTCTCGGATTAACTCCTGACTGTTGTGAACACTGTTGACAATAGAAACCACCGATTCGAAGGCTATCTGCGCCAGGTTAGCTGTGGGGCAGAAACACAAATTATACGTTTATTCCAGTGTTAGTAAACCAAAAACATATCTACATGGTAAATGATGATCGTCCTCTACCAAACTGCGAGACCTGTCTCTTAAAACTAATCATTTGCTGATCTGCAGGTCTAATTCAGCCTGCTACTTCTCAGTGAGGGACTAGATACGTAAGCATTTCAGGTCATCTCCTCACCAGTTTGACCAGCGATGACCATCGGCTGCATGATGAGACTGAAGAGTTTATCCAGCACCAGATGAAGGTAAAGGATCAGAGGCTCCAAACTGGAGGAGGACAGGGAGATGATGCTGAGCTTTAACTCATGTTCAAGCTTGTTCTCTGGAATCTTCTCCTCCCCGACACGTAAAGGGAATGTAGCTCCTCCCTCCAGGGCATGACAAAGGGTGAAGAAACGCTCCAAGTGGTTATCCTGACAGAAAAACCCCAAACAGACGCTCTTTTCCAACATGACTGGCGAAGCAGAAATTATTTTGACGTGTTTAGTGTGGATAATTTACCTGTGTGTGTACAGATGACACTGCCATGATCTCGAGGTTAAAAAGTCCTTTATGACCTTCC